>BROG01000217.1:0-375000 GCA_030159075.1 Atrina japonica | reverse complement strand
ACACACACCCTCACAACATACATTTTCATTTTTTCTTAGCAATGTACATCAGACTTACATGTTCTAGATCTTTTATTTTCACTCTCAGTTCTTTAACAAGAGAATCTGTATCAGCTGCCTTAAGTCTCATTGCAATCAATTCCTCCTGTAGCCCCTGGACCACTACCTGAGCCTCCCCATCATCTAAAGTGGCAGCAGAACTGATAGAACTGGTCTGAAGATGTACAAGAAATCAAATAACATCAATAAGTAAATTTTCATCATTAACAGTTACTTTTTCGATCCAAAATAGAACATAGAAGTTAGAAAACGTAAATCTACCCTAAAAAACACAAGATTCATGTAAATCTACCCCAAAATGCATGAAAGTCATGTAAATCTACCCTAAAATGCATGAGAGTCATGTAAATCTACCCTAAAATGAACGAAATTCATGTAAATGTCCACAGCAAGATGTTTATCCATTAAACCGAGATATCCGATGCATGTGTCTTCCTGGAGTTGAGATACATGTGAGGGATAAAACATGTATGTGCCTCCCTGGAGCTTAGATACATGTGAGGGATAATACATGTATGTGCCTCCCTGAAGCTGAGATACATGTGAGGGATGATACATCTATGTGCCTCCCTGGAGCTCAGATACATGTGAGGGATAATAGCAAGTATGTGCCTCCTTGAAGCTAAATACTGTGAGGGATAATCCGATGCATGTGTCTTCCTGGAGCTGAGATACATGTGAGAGATAATACATGTATGTGCCTCCCTGAAGCTGAGATACATGTGAGGGATGAAACATGTATGTGCCTCCCTGGAGCTTAGATACATGTGAGGGATAATACATGTATGTGCCTCCCTGAAGCTGAGATACATGTGAGAGATGATACATCTATGTGCCTCCCTGGAGCTCAGATACATGTGAGGGATAATACATGTATGTGCCTCCCTGAAGCTGAGATACATGTGAGGGATGATACATCTATGTGCCTCCCTGGAGCTCAGATACATGTGACAGATGATACATGTATGTACCTCGATACATGTATGTGCCTCCCTGAAGCTGAGATACATGTGAGGGATAAAACATGTATGTGCCTCCCAGGAGCTGAGATAGATTTGATTGATAATACATATATTTGTCTTCCTGTAGCTGAGATACATGTGAAGGAAAATACCTGTATGTGCCTCCCTGGGGTGGAGGTACATGTGAAGAGTACATGTGTCTCCCAAAAGCTGAGATATATACATAACCATATTACAGGTTTGTCCCCTAGGGTTGAGATACATGTGAGAAATATCTGGATTGTTTCCCTTAGATTGTAGACCAATATTAGGGTAAATATCTTTCTTTAATTTTAAGGTTTTCATGTGCCAATGGTAAGAATAATACATATAAAACTATAGCATCACTCCCCTAGTCTGCGTCACTTCAAACCATACTGAAATATGAGCTAATAATACACGAAAATGCTGGTTCATTTATTGAGGGGGGAGGGGGGATTAGACTTACCCTTTCTCGTATATCTCCTACCAGCTTCTCAACATTTTCCAACTTTTTCTGAGTATCAGCAAGTTTTTGTTTTGTTGTAGAAAAATTATTTTTAAGAGCATACGTCTCCTCTGCTTCTTGTGCCCTGGTCACCTGATACTGAATCAGTCTGTCTGCTAATGATGCCGACTCCTAAATCAAAAGAAAACTTATCAAAAGCTTTGTCAAGAAATCTATGGCAAGACAAGACATGCAGAAAGTCCCATCTATCAAACTCCTGACCTAGGGATCATGGAATAATCTTCTTATCCCTACCCTGTGGGAATAACATACCAAATATTAAGAGAAATGGACAATTTTTTTTTAAAAAAAGTCCCACCATGACCACCCATTTACACTCAGACAGTCAATTTTGTTATCAGTGATTATCAACTTCAGTATTTCAACATCAACATCTGTATTACCACTTTGTATGTAAACATGGGACTAATTATCAACACGTACATCAATGCATGTTTGAAAGGTGAGTTCGCTTTCAGGTGTTTTAATAAGTAGATTACAGGTGAATTCAACATGACAATGAATCAGACATTGTGATCAATTGTATACAGTTGGTCTGCTTTCAAATATTCACTTGCAAACAATTATTTTACACTTTAAATTTCCATTGGTCCACATTTAGGATGGACAATGCCATTTATATCAAGGAGAGTCTATTGTTTTTCAAGGGTGAGTGAGATAGTGCATCAAACAATTCAAAGGACAGATGTTCAAGTTTCAAAGTTCAGATTTTGTCAAAAATTTCCCCAGTTTGAAATGTTTTGAGTCTTGTTTACTGTAAATCAAGATCAAATTTAAATTATTTACTTTTCTTGTATTTATATAGCACTTTTGGATATTCCAAATCATCAAAGCGTTTTACAATGCAATACCATAAAACAAAATGAAAATTACATATACACAGTTAATGTTTGTTTGTTAATTGTTGTTTAACATCCCACTCAAGAATATTTCACTCATGGGACAGGAAACCAACCTGCCGCCAGCTGGACTTGAACTCACGACCTCACGATCAAGAGTCCAGCACGCTACTGACTGAGCCAGGCCAGCTCACATATACACAGTTAAAAACATATAAAACTTGAAAATTATATCATGTCTTATCAAATTCCTTCATATAAGATATAATAACATTAAAGTTTGCAATAGCTAACACTTTTATTTTTTTATCATTATTATTCTACTGCGTATCTGACCCCCTTTCATTTTCACCCTGAGATAAGAGGGCTAATTTAAAATGAAAGCAAAACATTTAAGCTAAATAACTGAAGCATGGACATTCATGCTATCCATATGACTACAGTGATTCAGGGCGAATTAAAGAAAGGGTATACATTCTATATGTTTTCTGCCATTAGAGGGCGAAAATAGCAAGGGGCAAAAATTTCCAGATACAGTTTTTCATTATTTTGTATACATTACCTTTTCTAGGTTGTCTACTCTTTGTCGAAGTAGACGATTTTCTGTTCTCAAACGCTGAAAATAAGAATAAGAAATAAAATTTAATTCAGCTTTAAATGTTTGTAAATTTATATCGATGCCAATAACAAAATTTAAACATGTTTGTATAATAAAAATCAAATGTCTCCTTCCCACTGTTTCCAGTGATATGCAAAATTGGACAATGGCCTTCATAATGCTGCAATTTTTTTTTCATTAAATACAAAAAGAGATGGATCCAAAAACTTTTTTACATGCAAGGGCAGTAACTCAATAAAAAGACCCCCCCCTCCATAAAAAAAACCAAAACACGTCATGGGTTATCGGGATGAGACCTAAAGCAAGGTCTGTTGCAAGGAAGGCATGACTTAATAAAATGCCTCACTAGCTGAACTGGTTTGATATTAAATATTGTTTTAAGTCACATTCAACAATTTTTCAGTTATATGGTGGCAGCCAGTGTTTAATGGTGTAGGAGTAAACCCGGTTACAATGTTCTTGGAAAGAGACCCTCAGCCTTCTACCAGAAACCTGGCAAACTTTCTCACAAAAGCAGCGTAGGTGCCAGCAGGGCTTGAACCTGCACTGACCAGAAGTGACAGACTTCATGTTCTAGCTGCATTGGCATCAGTCTATAACAAGAAGTCAAAATTTGAGGCACTTCACCAATAGCTGGTGGTGCCCCCATATAAGTGAACAATTATTGTGGGAGGGGGGACTTTAAACAATAAACAAAAAACAAAAACAAAACACTGAGTCAAAGTACTGTAAATCCAGAAATGTTTGCAAAAGTTTATTTTCAGGATACACAAGATGTCAATTTATTTGTGAGATGATATTTTTGTAATTTCAAATGCCCATTTCATCTTACTATTATCATACTTCATAACACAATAATTTTATTTTTGTGAGCATGATCTTTCGCAAAATTATGTAGAATTTAAATTCTCTTGAATAAAACTAGATTTAAAGTACACATGGTACAGAAAGGCAAGCTTCCAGTAGAACATACCCTGAGCTCAATCTGATCTTCATTTTCTTTACTCTTCAAGGAAATATATTCTTTCTCTACCCTTTAAATACACAACAAATAAACCATGTATAAAAATTACAAACACAAAATTGAAGTATAATTAACTCAAGTGTATTTTACACTCAACTGTCCAGCACATTTTAGCTGAACTCATTCATAGATTGTTGTTCTTGGAGTAAAAATTTCTGTTTTCCTGTAAATCCATTTTTTTTAAATAACATGCCGAGTTGGAAAGTACAACAATGCCTTAAATCAATATGAAAAATAAAAAAAATACATTTGTTCATGCAAATTTCATTTGAATTTTACATGAATCGATTTTTCATGTGAATTTCATGTTAAAGAGGGGTCATACAGGGGATCATAACGTCCCAGGGTTTTTTTATGATCTGTGTTGTAGCATATATCTCTCACTCACTTGAGGACAACATTCAGAACACATGCTGCAGTGGGTATGTGTATGTGTACTACTGGTTACATTAACAATTACATTTCTATATGATTATTCACATTCTGATATTTTTTACGTATTGCTTTGTTCATTTACAGTAAAACCCCATTATAATGCCATCACTAGTTTAGCAAACATCTGACATTATTAAAGGGTTTGGCAATAAGGTTTAGAGAAATTGGAAAATTGCGGCGTTAAGTGAGGTGGCAAATGAAACGGAGGATACATGTATTACAAAGAGGTTTTACCGTATTTACTGTATGTCTTCATCATTGAGTGTAGTCATTCAATGCTGTTGATCAAATTTCAAAATGCCACATCTATGACTTAAATTCATTTTCAAACTCTATTCATTGCAATATAATTACCATGTTGGTTAAAAAGTTATAAAAAAATCACATAATAAAGAACCAGACATCAAAGTAATACTGAGCTAATTTCCGATATATTGATATCTTATACTCAAACATACAAACAGAACTGTCAGCATGACTTTCAGTTTTACTATTTAAGCTAGCTTAATCTACTACTAGTGTTTTTCAGTATCGTGTTCTCCATCTCCTATCGCGTGCCAATTGTTTTTAGATCACATAAACTCATACCGACATTGTATTTTCTCCCTGTCCCAGCAACATTTCACTATCACCTTAATTCCTGTCATTACGACAGTAATCTGATCATATCGTGAAGTATCAGTATTGTCAAGGTTTTGTTTGTTACCATACAGCATTTTTTTTATACAAACACTCGAGAAGAGTTCTCATCTTCGCCCCGGGAGGCGATGCTGAGATAGTGTCAAATACACAATGAAATGAAAGGATAAGAAAATCACTCATGCGTGAAATGTCTGTCAAGGGAAACAGATCATAGTTACTGTTTAAGGTGTATGCTGAATTAAAAGTGCAGTGATAAACAAAATGAGAAAACATATTCCCTGTGGTATCTGTAAAATGATATTCACAAATGTCATCTTATATGAGTGCAAAAGCGACAAAAATGTGACATTTCAATTATGAGATATATAATCAGGAAAAAGAAGAGACGCATTAATGCACCTGGTTGTAACATCAGTAAACTGATCAGAAGTTTACTGTATTTTTTTCTTTGTATACACATGTAAGTGTAAAATTACAAGATGTTTACAACACCAGGACTTGCTTACTCTGATTTCTGATGACTATGAATAGTCACCAGGTGGCACTATCTAGAGGTTTCCTGTTTGGGAAATAGAGGTATAATGTGCTGACCATTAGTTGAATGACAAACAGAAGTGAGGCAGTCACAGGACATCTTGGGAATATCATTCTGAAAGTTCAAGTGTAAAAAGTTCAAACAGATGGTAAATTTCCAGGGCATTAGGGACTCTTTGATATTTCATGTGTATTGTGACATTTGTAAATAAGATTGTTTTATTTGTTAACTGTACAAAAACACAATGTTAAAAATATATGACAAAAATTGTGTTATTTTCTTACAAAATAAACTTTTTTTTACCTAAATCAACTTATTTCTCAGATTTCATTAGGTTCACAATGAATACTAAGGGCTTAAACTTCACTTTAAATCACATATTGGACAAGAAAAATGCTAATTTCATAATTGATTACCTTCACACTGACATCAAGTGAACATGATATATCACAAAATTACATTTGCATCAGAAAATTACAGATTCATGAACCTCTGATTTTATTTCTTCTGTGTCATTCTGTACTATCTAGTGCTCTCAATGTTGCTATAAAAATATGAATATTCATTAAGCTATTTATTTATTTTTTTAAGGATAAACCAAACTCAAATAGGCTGCTCTTAGCAGTCAGAACAATAAATAATTACTACCGGGGTATATGACTACGTCCATTATATAGACACACCTGCAAGTATAGGTGAACATGAATATAACAAGCACCTATTACAATGCCTGTTATACATGTATAATGCCTAAATACAGAAAAAAAGGTGATGATCAGTTAGATACTGTATACCTGTCAATTTTCACCCGTTTAATTTTTTGCTTTTTCGTCCTTAGATGAGAGGGGGAATTTAAAATGAAAGTGAAATTTTCAAGTTATCCCTTTTAACCCTACAAACCATAATGAACTGGTCTTAAACAATAAAAAAGAATATACCATTCAGATATTCAGGGGTGAAAGGGTTAAATAAGCACAGACATACATGTACATGCCATCCATGACATTGTGGTGATAGGGCGAATCTACATGTAAGAAGGGGCGAATATGTTCTCTGTCAAGGCGAAAATCTCCGTATGAACACTAATATTTGTGTATACAAAATAAAACTGCATTCACATAAGTCTCATTACACAGGTCTAAATTTATATCACCTCAGCGACAGTGGGTGACATTTTTATGAGTGAAAAATTCTTGGCAGAAAAATCCAAGTACAGTAAAACAATAAAAACAAACTGGAGATGCATGTATGATAGGATCAGATTTAAAGCTATTGTCATATTAAGTATGTTAAGCCTAGCAGAAATCTTGAACACCCAGACAGCATTGTTGAAATCTATTTTCTTGTTCTTTTAATGTATTATCTTCTTGCTAAGACTTCATATGTGTGACAGGCAAATAGGACTTAAGTATTACATGGTATATAGATAAAGCATTTATCTCTCAAAAGCCTATCAGACTACATAAATATATTACATTATTCAATTTGCCCCGGGGAATATGGCCACCCATCCATGTAAAGTCCGAGATGCTCATGTTACCTGCTGTAACTATAAGTAAGTGATCATCTGAACATCTGAAAGTGAGGCCTACACAAACATTTTCATATCCCTTGTATAGATTCAGTAGCTCACTACAGTGACACTCGTTTATAAAGACCCCCTTATGGACACAACGAAACCAGACTTTATAGGGAGGTGGTCTTTATATAGAGGTTGGTTTGTATATGTACACAGGTGCTTGCTAAAGCAGGTTTTACTGTAGTTTACTTTAACACAAAACCTACACTGTACCCCTTTGATCATTTCAAATGTTTTTGTCCTAAAAATATGGTTTTGCATGGTTAGATCGTATTGAGAAAATCTGTTACAAAAAATGTCAAAAATAGCTCTGATGTCATATGTATGATGTCACAATGTTTACAAAAATTTATAATAACACCCCATCCCCATCCTCACACACTGCATTGGCATCTGAACATCATTGTTCTGCACATGTATAACATTTTACATGTACTAAAAGATAGGCCCTATGGTAGAACTGGTCTTCAAAATGCAAGTTGTGTGTTAAATCTGAATTAATAACTAGAAGTTCAAAATTTGAACTGGGTCGTAGTCTTAAATCTAAATTAATAACACACACACACACACATATACACACACACATACATACACACAGAGAAAAACTCACCTAAAATGAATGTTGTAAATGTTTAAGCTAAGTTTCTAATTGTATGTACATCTCAGTATAACACCCGAGTCTATGTAAAAAGTTCTAAGATACATGTATTTGCTATAATATACACACGAGAAGTATGTAATACAACCTATACCTTTCCCTATAATACCTGTATTTGTTGTATAACTGGGGAATACAACCCTCAGCCTTTTCTCTCAATTTACAATTTTTCTTTTAACATACATGTTTTTAAATATTTAACACGACATCTGTATTTCATGTGTCAAATCATAATAGAATAGTTACCATATCAATTTGTCAAATAATATTTGAACTGTAAAATCTGGATATATACAGTTACCTGCACCTTTAATTTGTTATAGATATCAGTTATAATATGCATTAACAAGGATTCTATTTTATTTCAAAAGTAGGAAATACATACATGTAAACAAATATTGCATCCAAAAGTTCTGTCACGGAAGTCTAAAAACAATTTGATGTGAAAGGTGAATTCCGATACAAAAGGTGTGTAATATATTTTAAAAATAGACAAAAATAGAAATGATGTAATTTAAAATTTGATAATATTTATTACAAATCATTATCTCTGTCACGTGACGGGCTCAGTATCATGTGATGGGTTTATGTTTATTACCCTAATATTTTCTCTGAAGTATCAACAAAGAACCAAATTATTGTTCTGCAATAATTTTTTCATTTCATTCCAATTTACAAAATCTTAAAAATTCAACATCAAAAAAATAATTCATGAGAACTGACGGAGAATACTAACATTTCACCCCTTCTGAGATACTGAAACAAGCCAGAATCAATGATAAGGAATATTCCATTTTGATTTCAAGGTGCAATCAAATTATTGTTGGCAACTCATCCTAGACATGCCAAATTTGATATAATTAAAATAAAATCACAAGACTCTTCATCCATTATTCTGTTTACCCTTACACCCCCATAAACCATGATAGACTAGCTTGATACAACATAAAAGGGCACATCATTAAGATACTGGGGGTGAAAGGGTTCAAAGAAATGGAATGTTTATGCCCCCTGTTACAATGACTTTAATTGGTTAAACAGCTAATTTTACTTCTATACCTCCATTATAACAAGGTAGTTATTACACCTACTACCAGGTTGAGAGTTGACATTTATTTTACTTTAATGATCACTATCAACAATTTATCTGTCCCTCCTCCAAATGACACCTGTCCAGTCTACAAATGTGTTTGAAGATGTCAATATAAATTTTCATTAATGAAAATACAATCAATAATTTATTTCCAGTTTTATCTGCGATACTGAATACTTTGCAAATGTTAGAATATTTGTACCTTCAATTACCTTTATAAGGTATGCAATATAGAAAAATACAGGTACATTATGTAACCTATAAATACCTTTGTATGGTATGCAATATATAGCAAAGTACAGGTACGATATGTTACTTACAAATACCTCTATAATGTACCGTAATATAGCAAAATACAGGTACGGAATGTATCAGCTGTTTGTGAGAATTTAAATGACATTATACATGCAAGTGTACATCGGAATGTCAAGTAATGCTAAAGAATGTGACAACTAGCGACATCGTTAACAGCTGGGTTTTCATATTGTTATATATATGCTATGTGTAGCTAATGTTGAGAAAATATGTACCAAAATTAGCATATATACTTAACATATCCATGTATATACATTACAAAAATGTTATCCTGTTTACCTTAGATCTGACACTCATATGTGTCTATATATGAGGCTAAAGTTGTTAATAAACTGTAATGTGGCAGCAGTGTGTGTGTGTGAGAGAGAGAGAGTGTGTGTGTGTGTGAGAGAGTGTGTATGTGAGAGAGAGAGAGAAAGAGAGAGAGTGAGTGTCACTGCATTTACATGTACATGTAGTTATAAGATGTAAACAATCCCCCCCCCCCTGCTGTTACAAACACCAAATTGCTTGTCTAATGCCTTATCAGTAATCTTACTCAAACCTACACTTGTGGGTAAGGTGATTTTTTCTGACTCGTAACACACCTAACTATCTTAATAACTAACAACATGGCACATAAAACAAACGTGACAAGAAATAAATGCTCAGAGTTTATTACTAACTATATGGATCCAGTGTCTTCCTTTTAAATAAGCATGGTAAAGTAAAAACAAGTCTAATCTGTAAAAAAAAATCTTTGATCTCTTTCACCTTCAAACAAGCAGCCCTAAAAGGGTTGTATAGGTCACACATTTTCCCTCTCTATCAATGAAATTCCTCTTCATAAAGGTCAAACACATCCTATATCAATGACACTCGTGACCTAGGGTCGTAAATTTCAGAATCCTTCTCACCCTTTCCCAAGAGATACTACATTTTAGAGGGAAATATATTTTAACAGTTATTACTACAGAACATAATAGACTGGTCTAGATCAATAGAAAAGAGCATACCATTTAAAGACTGAGGGGTGAAAGGGTAAGGATAAGTTTGAAATGTTCAAAAGTTTACACTCAATTCACTTACCTAAAACGCAATAAGACACCAAATTGGAAAAAATATTTAATTTTAAATTTCTTCATATATCAGTTTTAAAGATTATGGTATTTTAAACATCGACATTTTGACTTTAGATAACGCTACATTTGAGGACCTTGTCACTTTCAAGTTTGAAATGAACGAAATAAACCAAATCACTACAATGAAATACTAGATGCCATCTTTTACAGTAAGAATATATGAGTATTATCAAAAAGACGATCATTACGGAAATGACGATAACTTACCCTGACTCGCTACAATATGTCTCAGTGTAATCATCTCCGTAGTCTACAAAATCCATCAGATAACTTTAAACGTCGATTTAAATCGTTTTTTCCTGTAATCCATTGGCGACACTATCTTCATTTCACACTTAACAAAAATTATTTTGTCTCTGTTCCTTGACTTGCAAGTTCTAATTTTAACTTTTCATTGCTCATAAAATATCAACTGTTTATAACACATTCTATTTTTAAGGGTCATTATCAAAATCACTACACACGACAAAATGTTCTTTCTTTCACATGATACAAAATATCGGGATTTGATTTTTGTTTCTCTTGTTTATCTTTCGTTTACATGGTCAGGTTCATTTCACTCTGTTTTCAGTCTTTACAGTCACTTTTATGTGTTTCTTATAAAGCTCGCAAAATCCCGATTCATTTAAGTATCAGAGAGTATGACCGATACAATGTGTTTTGTTTGAAAGTGCTCAGGTATATTATACGGCAAATGTGTTTAATGGCATCCATGTAGAACAGGTATAATGGCGTGAACTAACACACACAGTATCCTAACAGCTGTATAAAATGTGCCTACAGACACAAACTTTACAATACACTTGTCGTGGTCAGTATAATTGCTCCGATTCTGCTCCTCAATGGCTCGTATAAAACCATACTTCTGAAACAGTTGCATACAGGTTTATGAACACTAGGATTAATCCCAAGTCCCGAGGGGTAGATTTAGTAAAATACAAATACAAATACAACATGTGGCTTTTGGATTAAGAAAGAAATTACATATGTTTTCCCTTATCTTGCAGGCAAAATAAAGAATCCATACACAATTCTCAATTCAGGTAAGTTAACGATGGCAGACATAATAACAACAAAATGACTTGACTACCTGGTGCTCTAAAATATCCCTTACCTGGACATAATTGCAAATAAAGTTCACAAAGCCACTTGAATTACCAGCTACATATGCAAGACAGATTTGAGTGTTCGCAAAATTTTCTGTAATGATTTTACCTCAACTATCATTGACTACGTGCAGGTAAAACTTCCAATAACCTAGACTACGTGCAGGTAAAACTTCCAATAACCTAATCAATTTCTCTGATTGGAGTGGTGAAGAACCAAAACTAAATCTTCATGAAAACTTTATGGTTTGGATACAGAAACGTCATTACCGCAAAAATCCATGCATACATGAAAATCAGTGCTTGAACAAATCCTGAATGACTGAAAATAGAATTGCTGATGTTGATGAGCATACTGTCTACCTGAAGTCTATTTGTAATATGTAAATTTCTCAACACCTGACAAATAGCAACATTGTATCATAAAACTAGTGCTGAGAAATCTTAAGGTAGATTATTTACCTGAGGGAGAAAGGTGCACAGATTAATTAACTGGACAAGACCGACAAAAGACATAGTACCTTAATTAGGATAAATGGAACCAAGGCAGTACAGGTACATCAAAGGAAAGGTGATACATACATTGTATATATACTGGGTCAAATAGGTTATGACCCAGTGAGGTAACATACAGGTGAAACAGACATACCTGGGAGGTCAAGCTCTACAGAAAGGTCAACAAAGATGTTACAGAAAACTAGAGTTGTAATAAGCAGAATATAAAACTACTGATAACAAAGATGGCTGATGAAAGAGATGGTTTTATCAAATGAAGTCAGCCGTGCATAAATTATGTGACATAATTTACATGTACATGTGAGAGAACTATACTTGTTATCAACACATCTGAAACTGACAAGAAAACACGATTTAATGAAAAGAAAAAATGTCACTTGGCTTCAGGTAGAAACTAAACACCAACGATGTGATTTTAAAATCCAAATCCCACTTGAAATATTAATCCTACGTAAAAAAACGTTTCCACCTTGATCAAACACAATTCGTCCACTACACTCCAATTCAATTTCCATTACAAAAACGCAAGTTAAGCTTCAATTACATAAACTCTATAATTGCCGAAGGATTTTTTTTTCAATTACCTTGCATTTTAAATTACATGCTGCAGTGCAACAGCTAAACACTTCCGTGGCCTTTGATAACTCGACTTGAATTAAAGAAAAAAGAAAAAAAAACTTATGTCCACAAAGAGATTACAAGCATTTGATAAGTGAACGTCAATGTTAAAATATTCCTTACAGTTACATGAAAACGCTGCCAACCAATCACAACAATTTTTATACGAACAATGTAAAAACATCATATCTAAATCTCTGTATAGCTTCACATATGATAAATATATACATTGTACAACTATAAAGTAGAGTCTTTGTGATAATATTGTTCATATTAAGGTGAAGAAATTTTGATGAAAATATGATTTATTTATAGACGTAATCTCTTGCGTTAACATTGAAATGAGATATGAGAGAGGCGGGCAGGTTTATACGTTGACAAGAGACATTTTATTCTTCAGTAACTCTCTACAAGTAATGATAATATCTTGTTTATATTGTGTACACGGTCCACGAAACTTGAGTCTAGCTAGGTGTGTCTTGTTTCAAATTATGATATTGGATTCATCAAGGAATTTAAGGTCTTCTTATAATAATAGAACTTTACCCGACCCCTAGGTACTAGGGTTAGACTGGTCCATATAATTAAATAGGAAAGTTCACTTTTAATGAGGTGGATGGTTAGGGTGAGGAATATCTCGACTTGAACTGTGTGATCAGAATCGTCAGATTTATGTTGGTATTGCCTGTTTTAATTTTCATACCTTATATTTACCTGTATATACTTTATGCTACCTTTATATTACCTGTATATTACTCCTAACTTTGGGTTTTTATATATAAATAATTATATACAAGGTGTGGATATAAATTTTTTTCTCTTGATGAAGATTTTGATATGCCTATATACTACATAATAACATTTGATGTCACTTTCGTATAATATTTACTTGAGAACATACCTGTACTGGCTAAGAAATGTTCACTTTCCACGCTTTTCATTTTAGCTTTACATGTCACATCACACCATAGTCATATACCGGTATATGATTTTACGAAATAGTTGAAAATAAAGTTAACTCTATCTGTCTATTTATCTTTCCAATTATTTTGTTATGCAAATGTAACAGAAAGTAGCAGAAATCTTCCTAGATACAGAATGTTAATGTAACAGAAATATTCCTAGATACAAGATGTTCATCACAGATTTTCTCTTAATGATTTTGATTTTTGTTTTATGCCACACTTAACAATTTTTCAGTTATATGGCGGCAGCCAGTTTTTAATGGTGTACAAGAGAACCCAGTTTGGTTACAATGTACCCGGGAAGAGACCACCGGCCTACTCCAAGTAAACTGGCAAACTTCTCACAAAAATCATCTTAGGTTCCAGCAGACTTGAATCTGCGTTGACCAGAAGTGAGAGACTTCATGATTCAAAGCATGATGCTCTGACTACTTGACCATGGAGACTCCCTCACTTAATGAATTTACGATTAACAAATGGCATGTCTGTCAATTGTTCTGTTTATCATTCCAATCTGTTAAAATGGAAAGCAAATATCTTTAAGAAGTACTAAGTCCCGATCAATTTATTATCATTATATATATGTCTGTCAGTCTGTAAAATTATTCCTATCCATCTGTCCTGTCCATCATTTTAAACCCAGAAAGAAATACTAACCCTAAAATTTTACTTTGCCTAGTTTCTTTAACCAGGATCCATATGTGCCTGTGTACTGTGTCTGCATCTTAGGGCCAAAAAGAAAAGATATTACACAAAAACTGACAAATGACAAGCAAAATTCAATAGAGATAAACAAAGTCAACAGACGGAATAATTAAGCCTAAGCCTTCATCTTGCTATAGGGACAATTAAAATGTAAAAATCTTGAGGGTAAAGTCATTCTACGTGCTTAAGATAGCTGAACAATAATAAGTGTACCCATTATCCATCCGGAACAACAAATGGGTGTCGCCATTATCCAGCCTAAATATTATATATTTTCTTTATCTACAACTACAAAGAGATACACCTTCTGTGACAGAGCAAGAAAACAAGAAAATGTCCATTAATATCAAGCGAGTGTTGATATATACCTTAACTTAATTGCTGATAAACAACTCCAGAACCCACTAAATCTACAAAATTCAAGAAAAATATACCTATGCTTTGAAAGCAAACAAAACACAATAGAGCAATAAAATCCAATATTTAAATGAAAAACAGTGGTCATTCCTTGTCCAGCACCATCGGTCATAATCCACGGATAAAGATCACCTTTGAATGGATTGGTTTATAGCACAAGGCTGACCCGTAGCCTGGCAAACATTTGGAATTTCAAGTAGCACTTGTAAGTCTACAAATACCACAGTAAGTGTATCAGTGTTATAGTGTATATGTATATAAACAGTAGATTTAATGACATAAACTGTGTAACATAAGAACTCAAATGTACATGTAACCACTGATATATAAACCAAAAGGTCACATGTGTAAGTGACACTGATTACACATGTTACAGAAAGTATATAAATGAACATGTCCTAATTACCACCTTAATTTTCTTTGTATATTAAGTCACACTTCAACAGGCTAAAAATAGATTTACTTCAATAAGTTAAAAAGAGTATCCACACCTGAACCAACCTTTCTTTATTTAATCATAGACTGCATCTGCCTATCGTGAAATACTTCTACAGGACACCTGATTAAAAGGCTGTTTTAAGAATACACAAAACTTACACCTGGAAAACTCTTCCCTAATGCAGTCAAATTCTGAGTAAAGTCCAAGTCTTTAGAACCCCACCCACCAATCTTTAAAATACATCAGTAACCAAACCTTACATCTAAATATATTCATTTTCCCCTGTGCAATAAAATTAACTATAATCAGCCCCTTAAATAAAACACCAGTGAATATTGGCAGACTTAAAAATGAAAACATAACCCAGCCTCACACCTGAACACACCTGTTCACTTCTACAGTCATACCTGCAATAAATTCTACACCCATGGTACACCTGAAACCAAAACATGTGCTGAAAAAATATCACATCTAGATTCTAGAACTTAGACAAAGCACTTAGAAATCACATCAATGAGACAGAGGGCACCTGTTCATAGGTATATACATGTATAAACTACACAACTCATTCTGTCTGAGGAGCCATGGATATATATGGTCAAAGTGATAACAGAAATTAAAGATTTATATATATTTGTGTAAAACTTGGTTCACAATTCTATAAATCCAAAGGCAAATTTGAAAATGTGAAAAAAATTAATTGAAATATTATAAAGATAAAACCAAAGTTTTTTTTTTTTTTTTTTTTTTTTTTTTTTTGTAATAGAGCCACAACAAAATTTACAACAATCTACCCCTCTCTGACTGAAAACAAAAGTGTTATATGAAAAACAGAAAATTTTTCAAAGTTTATAAATGAATGTCTGGGTGTTGCCACTTTTAAGGTATAAAAACTATCAACATCCAATAAAATACTTCTTGTGAATGTAATCAACAGCAGTGATGTTTGCTTAAAATGGTCCAATAAGTCAAATAAGGCGACTTTCTTACACCTGTATATTTAGTATCAGGAAATAATTTAAATACCTTTAAAATTTGGTGTATAAAAGACTCAACATGGTTAACCAAAATTTTATCTAAATGTTTCCTAACCTTATATAGATCACCATAATAAGTGATTATGTCAAGCTGTTCCACAGTAGCACTGATGTCTAAAACTGGCCGATAAAATGTCAGACAAAATGAGAGAACTGTGCTCTTATAAAGTATCAGAAAATATCTTAAATGCTATGAATTTAAGTGTGTGTGTGTGTGTGTATGTGTGTGTGTGTAAAAACTCAAGCCTAAATTTAAACAGTTAAGTTAAATGATTCCTAATTCCACAGAGATTACTGTAACAGGTGATGTGGTCAATTATGTCATTGCTCAGAAGGAAAGAAAAAAACATGATATAAAGAGAAAATTATAAAGCTCTACTTGAAATGTTATTTTATTGATTTTTTATGAGGAAAACGATTATGTGTAAATGTATTGGAATTACATGATTTCCGAGCATTTCTTAATGACTGCAGTGTGCAGTTGTTGAATTATCGATGCTACTGCAGAAGCTGAATGATATCACCTGGGTGACATTGCCTGACTGTGACTAAGAATCATGGGAAAATAAATACCCGCAGATGCAACTAGATGTTTAAAAGTAGCTACGAATAGATGTAGTTAAAATGATGAAAATGAATCCAACACCGACTTTCCAGTACAACATATACATGTAGCCTACTTTTAAAGACATTTTAAGTCTGACTGATGTTATTAATTTTAGGTAATGTCCAATATACCGGTACATTTGTACTAATAAATTTGCATATTGCAAATTCAGAAATACATTTTTGGTGAATTTTGAAGTTCAGACCCTTTTTAAAGTATATATCTAGCAAAAGATTCCAAATATTTCAATAATAACACCAGAGACATATGTCTCTGATAACACCATTAAATGCAAAAAAAAGCATTCTACTTTTTGCATAAACCATGACTAAATCATTCATCATTACATAAAAATTTATGTGATTTTCACAAACTAATTAATACCAGATAATAAATGACTGCTTTTCTATCAAATGAACATACAACTTTCTTGTCTTAAAATCGAAACACAAAAGATATTAACAAACCTCAAATCTCATATAGAGTACAAATTTTAAGATAAATGAAGCTGGATTACTCAAGCAAATATTCTCCTGACTACACCATCAATACTACAGTAAGTTCATCTTACACAACAGAGAATTAAACCCAGTTCCACACGTCTTAATATCCACAGCACGTAATATTATAAACAATGATTTCAAAATTTTAAATTCGCTTCTCTTTCAAAATGATGGGACGTCTTGATAAACACTTTATGTATTGACTTTTTTCTCGGACCCACAAGTAGGAGAATATATACACATGCAGGGAGCAGTCAGTAATAACAATAGGCTTCACAGATGTTACCAATGAAATATAAGTCGTCAAGTGACACATCACATGTTTTATATTTCTCCAAATCAATTGCGTCCAGCAGAATTTCTCAATATAAAATGACTTACAAATTCCGCAACATGAAATAAACTTATTTGTACTCGCATGTCAATAACCTCGGAAGTTGATATTGATCTTGTTGTTCACATCACATCAGATGCACAACTTCCGCAAAATAATAACAAATGAAATCACGGTACTGCCAGTAGCAAATGTTTATCACAAAATACCTCACACTTGTTATTGTCAAACTAGATATACTTCACATTTTTAATAAAGGCGGGACTTTTAATGAAAGGTCATGGCTGGAGGCCACCTAAAGGTTAAATATCTGTGTTTCAATTCATCAACACACCTGGTAGGTATGTCCAGGTAAACAAGCATTTGTCCAGGTAGACAACGATGTTTGATATCAATTTCATTCAATAAAGGTAACAAAGAAATCAATTATATCTAAAACTGATAGTTTAAACATCGGGATTAACTGGTCTGATTAAATAGAAATGTGTCTACAATTTTCAAGATAAAGGGAGATTATCAGGTTTTCACTTTTCACTAGAATGAGAAGCTTACTAAGGCGATTTTATAAAGAGATAAATATGTAGTTTTTGGCCTATTTTCCACAGAAAATTGTTTATAGATGACCTAGATATTAGAATACAAATACATTATCAAATGATATAAAACTTAACTAATGGTTGAAAGCTTGTCAAAAAACTAATGTTTATTTATGCAATATTTGCATTTAGGTCAATAAATTCAAAAGAAATTCCACATAAACACCTCTGAAGTGAATAGATAAAAAAATATAAAGAAAAATTTAAATATTCAAATGCCTTGGGCAACAAGTATATAGATCTTATACCTACATCATGTTCATCTGTGAAATTTAATATTATTTATACAGTTCATGCAATGTAAACAGAATAAAAGAGAAAAAGGGTCATCACAAAATACCTGAAATTGTTCAGGTGTAAAGCCTATACCTGTAAATGATCGTTTTAGATAAGAACTTTGATGTAAGATATGCCAATCCAAACCAAAGGGCAGTGTTTAATGTTGTTGGAAATATATCAATTACTGTACATTCAATGGCAACCTTGATATTGAAATGAATTGTGACATTTCTGGATTTCAGGTGTCAATTTCTATTTTGTAAATCAAAACAGCATGATTTTTTCAGTATATAACATGTAAGTTTAAATCTCCACCACACAGATGTTGGCTTGTTAAGTTGCAATTACTTAGATTTATAGGATGTACATGTATACATGACAGATACACATGTAAAACTCAACAGGTGCTCCCACAAGCTTAATCAGTACAACATTGGTCTTGCAAGCATGAGGCCTGGGTTTAATTCCCAGGCAACACATCTACAGTCGGTGATTTTTCATGGAATTCATGACCATTAGCAGGCTGTTTCCTGTGGCAAAATAAATCCTACTCTCCCCAAAAGTATTTTTCCCAGTTTTGCTGAAATTGTAGAGATCTATATCTTTGTGTATGAAATTTTCCCAATTAAGAGGGAAGCAGCATTCCTAAATACATACAAGAATAATAACCTACAACAGTACATTATCTACATATAATAAGTACAGTGTACACAGCAGAGAAATCACCTACAACAGTACATTATCTACATATGATAAGTACAGTGTACACAGCAGAGAAATCACCTACAACAGTACATTATCTACATATAATAAGTACAGTGTACACAGCAGAGAAATCACCTACAACAGTACATTATCTACATATAATAAGTACAGTGTACACAGCAGAGAAATTATCTACAACAGTACATTATCTACATATAATAAGTACAGTGTACACAGCAGAGAAATCACCTACAACAGTACATTATCTACATATGATAAGTACAGTGTACACAGCAGAGAAATCACCCACAACAGTACATTATCTACATATGATAAGTACAGTGTACACAGCAGAGAAATCACCCACAACAGTACATTATCTACATATAATAAGTACAGTGTACACAGCAGAGAAATCACCCACAACAGTACATTATCTACATATAATAAGTACAGTGTACACAGCAGAGAAATCACCCACAACAGTACATTATCTACATATAATAAGTACAGTGTACACAGCAGAGAAATCACCCACAACAGTACATTATCTACATATAATAAGTACAGTGTACACAGCAGAGAAATTATCTACAACAGTACATTATCTACATATAATAAGTACAGTGTACACAGCAGAGAAATCACCTACAACAGTACATTATCTACATATAATAAGTACAGTGTACACAGCAGAGAAATCACCCACAACAGTACATTATCTACATATTAATAAGTACAGTGTACACAGCAGAGAAATCACCCACAACAGTACATTATCTACATATGATAAGTACAGTGTACACAGCAGAGAAATCACCCACAACAGTACATTATCTACATATAATAAGTACAGTGTACACAGCAGAGAAATCACCCACAACAGTACATTATCTACATATAATAAGTACAGTGTACACAGCAGAGAAATCACCTACAACAGTACATTATCTACATATGATAAGTACAGTGTACACAGCAGAGAAATCACCTACAACAGTACATTATCTACATATAATAAGTACAGTGTACACAGCAGAGAAATCACCTACAACAGTACATTATCTACATATAATAAGTACAGTGTACACAGCAGAGAAATCACCTACAACAGTACATTATCTACATATGATAAGTACAGTGTACACAGCAGAGAAATCACCCACAACAGTACATTATCTACATATGATAAGTACAGTGTACACAGCAGAGAAATCACCCACAACAGTACATTATCTACATATGATAAGTACAGTGTACACAGCAGAGAAATCACCCACAACAGTACATTATCTACATATGATAAGTACAGTGTACACAGCAGAGAAATCACCTACAACAGTACATTATCTACATATAATAAGTACAGTGTACACAGCAGAGAAATCACCTACAACAGTACATTACCTACATATAATAAGTACAGTGTACACAGCAGAGAAATCACCTATAACAGTACATTATCTACATATAATAAGTACAGTGTACACAGCAGAGAAATCACCTACAACAGTACATTATCTACATATAATAAGTACAGTGTACACAGCAGAGAAATCACCTACAACAGTACATTATCTACATATAATAAGTACAGTGTACACAGCAGAGAAATCACCTATAATTATATAGGTGTACAGAGCAGAGAAATCACACACAATTGTATATTATCAAATAAGTACAGTGTACACAGCAGAGAAATCATGCACACTTGTTTATTATCTAATAAGTACAGTGTACAGAGCAGATAAATCATGCACAATTGTATATTATCTAATAAGTACAGTGTACACAGCAGAGAAATCATGCACACTTGTTTATTATCTAATAAGTACAGTGTACACAGCAGAGAAATCACACACAATTGTATATTATCTAATAAGTACAGTGTACACAGCAGAGAAATCACACACAATTGTATATTATCTAATAAGTACAGTGTACACAGCAGAGAAATCATACACAATTGTATATTATCTAATAAGTACAGTGTACACAGCAGAAAAATCATACACAATTGTATATTATCTAATAAGTACAGTGTACAGAGCCCAGAAATCACCTACATTTGTATATTATCTAATAAGTACAATGTACACAGCAGAGAATTCACCCACAGTTGTATATTATCCAATAAGTGCAGTGTACACAGCAGAAAAAATAAACCCCAAAATATTACAACTGACAGTAGTAATATCTTACTCAACAAAAGGTCAACATCTTTCATTTATTTACTTAGAGCAGTTTGATATTTAATGTTATGCTGTCACCAGTTATCTATATAGCTACTGTGAGAATCGAGCCTTAATCATCTGTACGGTAGATATAACAAATGTTGACCAGGGATCCCCATGACCTGCTTTATGATGAGACCATCGTTAAATTTTCTTGCGCCATTGTTAAATTGTCTGCTCCATCGGTAAATTTCTAAGCTAAGATATTTGGCAGTACACCTCAGGTAATCTACATACATGTTTTTTAATTTCAAATAATTTCAAATGTAACCATAAAAGTTGCGACTCATATTATTTCAGTGGGGTGCAGCTGGAGTTTTTTTTTGGGGGGGGAATTGTTCAAGATGAGCCGAAGATTGCTCTATCGTTAAATTTCCATCCATGGAGATCCCTGTGTTCCATGTATCACTAGGCGGGGCTACGTAATACATGAATGTTCCATGTATCACTAGGCGGGGCTACGTAATACATGAATGTTCCATGTATCACTAGGCGGGGCTACGTAATACATGAATGTTCCATGTATCACTAGGCGGGGCTACGTAATACATGAATGTTTCCATGTATCACTAGGCGGGGCTACGTAATACATGAATGTTCCATGTATCACTAGGCGGGGCTACGTAATACATGAATGTTCCATGTATCACTAGGCGGGGCTACGTAATACATGAATGTTCCATGTATCACTAGGCGGGGCTACGTAATACATGAATGTTCCATGTATCACTAGGCGGGGCTACGTAATACATGAATGTTCCATGTATCACTAGGCGGGGCTACGTAATACATGAATGTTCCATGTATCACTAGGCGGGGCTACGTAATACATGAATGTTCCATGTATCACTAGGCGGGGCTACGTAATACATGAATGTTCCATGTATCACTAGGCGGGGCTACGTAATACATGAATGTTCCATGTATCACTAGGCGGGGCTACGTAATACATGAATGTTCCATGTATCACTAGGCGGGGCTACGTAATACATGAATGTTCCATGTATCACTAGGCGGGGCTACGTAATACATGAATGTTCCATGTATCACTAGGCCAGGTTACGTAATACATGAATGTTCCATGTATCACTAGGCCAGGTTATGTAATACATGAATGTTCCATGTATCACTAGGCCAGGTTATGTAATACATGAATGTTCCATGTATCACTAGGCCAGGTTATGTAATACATGAATGTTCCATGTATCACTAGGCCAGGTTATGTAATACATGAATGTTCCATGTATCACTAGGCCAGGTTATGTAATACATGAATGTTCCATGTATCACTAGGCGGGGCTACGTAATACATGAATGTTCCATGTATCACTAGGCGGGGCTACGTAATACAGGAATGTTCCATGTATCACTAGGTGGAGCTTAGTAATACAGGAATGTTCCATGTATCACTAGGTGGAGCTTAGTAATACAGGAATGTTCCATGTATCACTAGGCCAGGTTATGTAATACATGAATGTTCCATGTATCACTAGGCCAGGTTATGTAATACATGAATGTTCCATGTATCACTAGGCCAGGTTATGTAATACATGAATGTTCCATGTATCACTAGGCCAGGTTATGTAATACATGAATGTTCCATGTATCACTAGGCGGGGCTACGTAATACATGAATGTTCCATGTATCACTAGGCGGGGCTACGTAATACATGAATGTTCCATGTATCACTAGGCGGGGCTACGTAATACATGAATGTTCCATGTATCACTAGGCGGGGCTACGTAATACATGAATGTTCCATGTATCACTAGGTGGAGCTTAGTAATACAGGAATGTTCCATGTATCACTAGGTGGAGCTTAGTAATACAGGAATGTTCCATGTATCACTAGGTGGAGCTTAGTAATACAGGAATGTTCCATGTATCACTAGGCGGGGCTCAGTAATACATGTCAACAGCCATGTAAAGGCAGTACAAGAATTGGCTTCACAAATTTCTAGATCAAAACTTTTGTATGCTTTGATATGAAAGGGATATAAAATATACTGTGATGAAATAATGAAGGTGATAAATAAATCAAATGTGCCATCATTTTTTATCATTATAAATTTTGTAATTTATGATATAAAACATCTCAGATACCAAAGTATAAATCCATAGGATGTCCAGGATAAAGATACAAATGTGGTAAAAATGGACAAACACAGATCTCTAGAAACCAAGAGGCAGGACCAGGCGTTCTGTTCAGAAGTTTACAAAATGTCATTAGGAAATAGGAAGCTCATTAACATATAAATGGTTTTTTTATACCTACTCAGCTCATTTACCCTAAAAGACACATTTGGACTGGTCTGAGTCATTGATTTACAGAAAAGTCCATTTTTTCAGGGGTTGATGACTTTAAATACCAAACATGTACTGGTAACTCTTAAATGACAAGGTGTATCTAACAATGAATCTGGGTCACTGTATTACATAACGCCAAGTTATATTTACACAAGATGAATTACAAGTGTACTAAATCATAGTACTTGAACATATTGTCTTTATTGTGGTTCTACTTAATAACAAAAATACAGCACCGCCATCAAGATAACACAAAGTATGTAAATATACCAATATCATGCAACAGTTACGACATGTACAAAGTTTGAAAGTATCCATTTAGACTGCCAAAGGCATATATATCGTCAAAGTTCTTATAAAAAAAAGTTGCCATCTACATGTATAATCTTCTGGCAATAAATTCTGTTATTCTTGTATTTGTAATTTCAGTGTGTTCAAGTCTGTCTTTTTGTATTATATGTATACAGGTGAAATATAAATGACAGAACCTGGACAGGACAGAGTGGATATAACACATTATTTTTCAATCTTTCATTCTTCACCATGTTCATGATCACTGAATTGTTATCATTACCTTATTGTGTACTTTTCCTTAAAGTTTCAAATTATTTTGATAATAAACTCTGAATAAAATGTGTAATTCATGATTCCATAGCAATTCCTTCAATGTTACCCCCTCCCTCATCTATCACACCCCTAATAAAATGAATTGATAAATGCATAATAAATCTAAATTTAGAACGCTTCCTTGTGTGACAAATTCTTGATCTGATGATGTCACAAAAAATTCTGAAAAGTCAAAATCATACTGAACATGAAAAGGTAAAGATACACTTGAATAAATCTGTGTGAAGTCAAACTTAACACCTGCCTACTTACCGATAGTCAAGTTTGGTCTATATTTACCATATGACACAACTTTCTGACTTACACAAGAATGGACAGACTTGGAAAAATAAATATATCAACTATGTCAAAGTAGACACAGTGTACGGTCAATATGGCACTAACCTTCCCTGTACTTCCTGTAAAATCTCCATCAGGTTCGCCACAATTGACGTGACAGATGAGGTTACCTCCATATTTACGGATGTTATATTTAGCACTGACAACACGATACTCAGTCCCACCTCAACTGTATCAAATATGATCCAAATATCAAATTCCTATTGACTCACAGGACAGAAAGCACATCAACATTTGTTTGTTTAGATTTCAAATTTATCACAATATAACGAAGTATATACTTGTACACATCCAATGATTTATTTAATTTCCTTGACTTCTACCCAGTATTCAAATGATTTTCACATGGGTTCACGCCGAGATTTTGACTTAACCTGTTCATGCAGGCTTTTTAATCCTCATTAATCGCCGAGTCTCCTAATACAGTTATTGTCTGGGCATTTAAACCTATTTGAAAAATAAATATTTTTATTTTTGTTAACTGAGCTGTTCAATGTAAGTGATACATGTGATAAAAGAAAGTAGATAAGATTTCTGGACAGAAAATGTCGAGATTTTTATGACTGGTTGGTTCCAAAAGGTGGCGAAATATTTCCCGTCTTTTTCTCTTAGAGAGTTCATCAAGAGGTCATACACAGATACACGTGTATCCTGTATCGATCTCTAACACCCATACTTTCAAGTGAAACAACTGGGTGCATCAAGGTGAAAACATTCTAAATAAGCAGGTAAATGACAGGGACCCTTCTCTTCGGAGGAGTTTTTGAGGAGGAAAGAGAGAAATGCTTTTTTTGTTTAATTCATACGGTTAACTTGAGATATAATTGATAACTCTATATTTTAACACCTGGATTAACATAGTGACAATGTTGACATCACGTAGGTTTTCTTAATTCACTGGAAATTAATGGACCTAAACCTCTGTAATTTAGGCTTTACTCAAATAGGCTGATGATTAGCTGCCGAAATTATATTATGGTTTTTGTGTAAACTCACTCTGGAGGAAGTTTTAATGTCCAATTTACTCCAAATAAAAATAATTATTGTCTGTTCTAATTTGTTCCAGATTTTCTACTTACATACTTACATTGTACCAGGGGCATATTAATATTTTTCTTAAAAAGGGAGATCACTCACAATCACTTGATGTTCGGTGCATTAAGGTGATGGGAAGTATGTTAATAGGTCACTTACATGAATTTGAAAATGTCAAACATTATGTACATGAAAATACAGTGAAACCTGTATTGAGGGACCACCCATCTGCCACTGAAATGTGGTCTCTCAAGACAGGTGGTCCCTCAAAATGGGTTTCACTTATTAACTGCATGGTTCTCAGAATATGGACCCACAAGACAGGTGGTCTTTCAAGACAGGTGTCGCTGTACTACATAACAAGCAGCACACACCTCCAAAACCTTTTCCTACAATTAACATCTCTCTATATCATAAACACAAGATTTTAAAAACAAATAACACATATACTCATCACTGAGGCTGTCGCATGACTTTTCTAAAAAAAATATAAACATATCTTTCAATGACTAAACTTGCTTAAATAATCAAAAAGTATGGACCCTTTTGACTGAGATCCTGCAACATTGGATAACAAATAAAACACATTTCCACAAAATGACATCAAAATTCAATGAATAACTATGGAAACATTGCCAATTTTATAGGAAAATACATCATTTTGCTGTCCAAAGTTCAGTCACTGGTGACAGTCAATGTGCCAATTTTGTGACACTACATGCTGCACAGAATCTATTTCCATGAGGAATACTTTCACACACCAATATTTTGAAAAAATGAAAAACAATCCTGAATTGAAATTTGAGGAACTGAACTCAAGTTGTCTGATGGATTCCCACAGTTTTGTATATGTATTTGTGTTCCCACACTGTTGTGAGTATATACATCTCTCCAAAAATAATGGGTGTGCACTAGGTCTCCCGGTAGGTGGATTTAGGTCTTTGGGTGGATGGAGTTAGATCTCCTTGTGAGAGGACTTAGTTCTCCTGGTGGGTGTATTTAGATCTCCTGGTGGGTGGAGTTAGGTCTCCTGGTGGGTGGATTTAGATCTTCTGGTGGGTGGAGTTAGTTCTCCTGGTGGGTGGAGTTAGTTCTCCTATAGAGTGGAGTTAAGTCTCCTGGTAGGTGAATTAGTGTCCTTTCAATGTTACATAATAAAGTTGTGTGACTGGATGTTTGTTCCCACAAACTTGTTTGGATGTGAATATGTGTAACTTCAATACTTTGTGATCTGTGAACAAAATTAGCATCAGAATCCCCCTCCCACATTTTTATGGCAATTATTTTAGGCAATAACTGCATTCAGGAGACAACATCAAGCATGCAGAATTGGGAACAATATGTACTGAAAATCATTTTGAGAAACTCACACTACAAACTCTACTGCAGAGGTCCCCCTATTTGCGACCACCACCACAAGTGACCACCCCCAAATTTTCAAAACATAAGCCTTCTTTAATGATAAATTACCTCTTATAAGAGACCACTCCCACTTTTCATCGGCCAAATCACTTTGATTCCATAGAAAACCCCCTCACCAGCGACCGAGTGTTTTTTTTTAAAGTATAACATTAAATATGAAACTAAATTACTCTCTCGCTCTACCGCGTAACCAAAATGTGAGTGACCGATTTATTATTTTTTTTTAAACTTTAATAATTCTAGCCCACCCCATTTCCAATTCTCTTCATCCTACTAGGTTAATGCAGTAAACATAGTGAACATAATATAACGACTGAATAATGCGGGTTATCTAAAAAAAAGTACGAAAACATCAAATATGAAACTCAATAACACACTAGCTCTACCGGGTAACCAATTTTTTCATTATCTACAAAACTGCGTCTCGTGAAAACGAGAAGTTTTGAACGAGAAACTGTACCAGTGGCAGATTCAAAGGGGTCCAGGGGACACTTTCCCCATGGCAGTACCCTCGATTGAAAATAATAGGCCTATAATTCCCTACAAATACGCATTTCCGATCTGCCTGTAATTGATCGCAACACATTCTGCCCGATATCGGTAGTCCTTCGTCTGTCATACCAACACTTGATGAAGTTTGAAATCTAATTAAAGGATTATTAGGAATTAATCATCATCATGGATGTTGATTAGGGTAACACAAAAGACAAGATGATTTGCAGGTATTTTTAACTACTGACAAGTAGCAGTTTACCTATTGTATACACATCAGTGCCGGAGGCCTTAGACTAGGTACTGTCAAAACAATGTACAGGTGTGAAATAAACTCGAGGATTATGTTTAGTGTTTGGAACATTTTTAATCAAATTAGTATGTGAACAAGTCTGTGTGAATGACAATGTGAACATTTTAAATCATATGATGCTAATGACTATTGCACAAAAAGAACCAAATTAACATGGAGATGTAATACCAATGAAAAAAAATTGTCTTTTATTGGTAGACATCCCCCTAGGAAAGACCACCTCCATTATGAGACCACATGCTTTTCTCACTTAGGGTGGTCTAGTAAGGGGGGGGCCCCCCACTGTACTACTGTACAGGTGATAAAAAGTGACTTACTTTTTCATCTTTTTTGCATTATATTGGACCATAAATGCAGTATTAAAAAGCCTATCTGGATCCGCTTCATATCGTTGTGGAACCTGTTTTTGAAAGAACTGAAAAACAAAAGTAGTATTGAATATAAGCATACCTATATATAGGCCTAATAGAATTCTTCTTAACAATTGTTGGAAAAACATCATTTTCATATTCAGTGCATCATACAGGAAGGGAGGTAATAATGATACAGACTAAATGAGATATATCATAACAAACAAATAGTTCCAGTGAAAATGTTGGATATTATCTGTAATTAACTAATATAACTAATACAGCAAAAATGTGAAATTACAGACTTTTAAAGATTCTTTTAAGATAAATAAAATTTTATGAAATTCTGTTCAAAAGCATCTTTAAGACATGACTTGTCTGTTATACAACAAAATAAGTTTTACAAAAATGGGAGGTAACTCTGTATTGTGTTAATGTATAAACCATGACTTGTCTGTTATACAACAATATAAGTTTTACAAAAATGGGAGGTAACTCTGTATTGTGTTAAAGTATAAACCATGACTTGTCTGTTATACAACAATATAAGTTTTACAAAAATGGGAGGTAACTCTGTATTGTGTTAATGTATAAACCATGACTAATACAACAATATAACTGTATTTGACCCATTTGCCCACCTCCATATAAATGTCCCTCCCCCTTTTTACATATGATCGAGAATTTTTTCTAGCTAGTTGACAAGGAGATGTGAACCTGAAAAACCATACAAATGTAAGTAACAGTTTATCTGTAGCCCCATGCAACAGAATTAGGTTGATAAAACTACACCAACTTTACCACTGTGCCTTATTAAAAATTAACTGTTTTATGTCAATTTGTGTGTTAATTAGTCCCTTGAAGTGCATGTTTCTTTTTCCTGGATTTTGTAGTGAATTGGGTGCTTAATTGGTCGAATACAGTAAGGTTTACATAATGGGAGGTAACTCTGTATTGCATTTAGGTATGAATAACTGTAGCATGCCTTCTTTATCTGTACTTTTCATGACTAGTCACTAATACATCAATAAAAATATTTACAAAAAGGGAGGTAACCATGTATTATTTAACATATAAATACCTGTAGCATCCCTTCCATATCCATAGACATTAACTCTTCATGACTAGTTTGTAATATTGCAATTCCAATACGGAAAATCACCTCCATACCCTGTAATATATATATATGATAGTGTTACTGCTTCAACATCAATACAGACTTACTTCTTATTGCCAAACAGAATCAACATGGTTCAAACAAGCATTCTGAGAGTATTGATGAATCAATACATGTCCTCTACATGTGGAACCATTATAAACAAGCATTTAGAGAGCATTGGTGAATCAATACATGTCCTCTACCTGTGAAACCATTATAAACAATCATTCTAAGAATACTGATGAATCAATACATATCCTCTACCTGTGAAACCATTATAAACAAGCATTCTGAGAGTATTGATGAATCAATACATGCCCTCTGAGAAACCATTATAAACAAGCATTTAGAGAGTATTGGCGAATAAATACATGTCCTTTACATGTGAAACCATTAAAGAAAAAACTCCTACTAATTCTTGAACCACAACTTTAGGTGACAAGGTGTATCAACTAACAGACAGATGCAGTAAAACCTGTATCCACTTTTTACCATTTAAGGGCTATTAAGAAACAAACAAACAAACAGAGATTTCAAATACATTCTTGGAAATATTATCTCTTATTTATCCATTTGTTATCATAATAAAAAATTACTCAAAATGAGTTTTTGTTAAGGTTACTACGAAGATGATAACATGGGAATTAAGCTACTTACATATAGATGATAACATGGGAATTAAGCTAAGTTGAAATGAAATCATTGACTTGTCAACCCCTGAAGTCACACTTGGACTCGTCCATTTCAAAGAATGGTTTAGTCTACTGTCAGAATCCAGGGGTATACAATTTAGAATCAAAATTTTATAGTAAGTTTAAATGCAATATGAACTTGTTCAGTCCTGAATTATGACAGTAGATGCTATTTATTGATCTGGGCGAGTCTAAATGCGACCACGGGGGTTGCTGAGTTAAAGATCTGTCTATCAGCCAATACAAGATCACAATGAGTAAAACATTTTTTTAAAAAGATTCCTTTTTTCATTAAAATTTACCTCTGAAATGACTAAATCCATAATACGACACGCAAGAGACAGTGAAAACGACGTTGCAAACAACGTCAAAAACCACGACGATGCATACATAGACGTGTGAAAGCCCTGAGACTGGAAATGTAGATAAAGGTCTGGCAACAGATCCTGTCAAAAAACAAAAAATAAAAGTGAAACCTGTATATAACAACCTCCTTAGGGACACAAGAAAACCGGGCTTTATAGGGAGGTGGTCTTTATATAGATGTTGATTTGTATACAAATAGTACTATTGGGAATAGCAAAAAACAGTCTTTGTGAACAGGTGGTCTTTATACACAGGTGGTCACTAAAGCAGGTTTTACTGTTATATGAACTTGCAGAAATATATCTATAAAACTGAGAAAAATTATCATATTTTACTTTATTTAAAAGGTTGCATCCATATTATTGATACTCAAGGGTGAATAAGAGTTATAGCATGAACATGTAAGATGCAGGGTGAGTTCCCTATAATCTAAACTAAACCAGGGTAAGAAAGAGCAGTAAAATTACACAAAAATAAAATTCTGACTTTACATGTGAAAACGCACCTTTAAAATCTCATCAAAAAACATTTAATGTTCATTATCTCAAATTCTGGACGATCTCAATGAACGCTGGACACCACCGTTAAACAGTCACAAATCACTCAGATTTCATTACTCAAATTTAAAAATTGATAATACAAATCTTATTTTACCATTGGTGTGCAACACCGACACCGCAGGTCTGTTTTGAAACATGCTTTGTTTTGAATTTTTGAAATTTTTAATAGTGTTTTACGCCAAACTTAACAATATTTTAGTTATATGACAGCAGCCAGCTTTACAGGCGGAGAAGAGAACACAGTTACAGTGTACCATCATCTTTCCCGGAGTCAACTGGCAAACTCTCCGATAGAAATCAGCTTAGGTTGCAGCGGGGCTCAAACCTGCACGGACCAGACTTGAAACACTTCATAAAACATGCTAATATTTGTACCTGTGATTACAGCAATACGACAATATGCTTACCTGTATCAAACATTCCAATTTGTACATACATAGACCTAACTCAGCCATGTTTGGTTTAAATAGTTCTCTGAGGTGATAATCCTGCATAAGTTTGACTAAAACAGCAAATGCCTCTTCCTCTGGCATCTAGATCAACAACAAGAAAATACATGTACACACACTGTCAAAGTTTGCCCACATCTATTTCAAAGAATGTTACTTTCATATACATTTAACCTGAACTAACGTGAATGTCACGTAAATATCATTTTACACAGGGATTTTCCACATTGTTTTGAGAACAGGGCTTGGGTCTTTTGAAATGGGATTTTTAGCAATATTTATTGAAATTGGGAAATTTAGAAATACACAAAACTATGTGAAAATGCAAGGATCTCTTCAAATTTATTGTCATTTAACTTCAATTGGGAAAATTTGACTGCAAATTGGGGAATAGGGCCTTATTACCTGTGTGGTGGTCGTAAAACAATGCAGTGAAGGTTCTTTGACATGGGGCGTGGTTTTAAGCCTCATCCCAAAAACCTGTGACTTGCCCTTCTTATAGTCAAGACTTAACAAAGTGAAAGTTACTTCCTGTTTTAAAGAAGTCCAATATTAGATAGGGAACAACAGCCAATATTAAACAACTTGTGGCCATTTTACAAAGAATTAGGATTAGTGACAAAATCAGGTCCAGTCTTTATTACAACCAAGACATACTGTGACAGCCCAAGTCACTGTTGTAACTGTCAAAACTTATCTTTATAATTGTAGTAAGTAAGAGCTTTTATAAACTATAAAGATTTCATTTGAAATTGTGCAAATATGGCTGAGGATTTGAGTTAGGGCCAAGTTGATAAAATAGTCCTATGTTTTGTAGCATGGTCTCATGACTTTAGACTTATAACTTAGGACTCCAGGTTTTTTGGTAAAACAAGGACTTCAACTTGAAAAGGATACACACTAAACACCAGATCACTGTAACTAAAGACTTTCATATGAAAGTTTAAGATGGTGTCTGGCATTTTTACAAGAATTGAGTGTAAATTGAATTTCGATTGGTGTTTTATGCCACACTCGGCAATTTATCAGTTATATTGGTGGCAGCCAGTTTTTAATGGTGGAGGAGCAGAGAACCTGCATCAGTTACATTGTACCCAGGAAGAGACCACTGGACTTCTGTAAGTTAACTAACAACCTTTCTCACAAAAATCAGCTTAGGTTCCAGCGGGGCTTGAACATGCACTGACCAGAAATGAGAGACTTCATAGTTCAAAGCACAAAGCTCTAACCACTCCGCCACCGAGCCCCCAAACTTTACACATCCGTGAACTATAAGACACTCTGGTACAGTAACATATTGAACTATATTTTATTGAGGAACAAATTGTTTTTTTATTTGTAAATAAATCAGGGAACCTTTTCTTTTACAAAAATTTGATTTACAAATTAAGAGATTTGACACATTCTGTGACATCGGTGTATTTACCTGCATCAGTAGTAATCCAACTATAAAGCCACATCCTTGACAATAACCCACTTCTCTGTCATGTAAGGAATAAGCCTGAAACAAGAGAAAAAAGTCATTACAAAGTTATTTCTCTTGACAATAACCCACTTCTATATCATGTAAGGAATATGCCTGAAACAAGAGAAAACAGTCATCACAGAGTTACTTCCCTTGACAATAACCCACTTCTCTGTCATGTAAGGAATACGCCTGAAACAAGAGAAAAAAGTCATTACAAAGTTATTTCTCTTGACAATAACCCACTTCTATATCATGTAAGGAATATGCCTGAAACAAGAGAAAACAGTCATCACAGAGTTACTTCCCTTGACAATAACCCACTTCTGTCATGTAAGGAATACGCCTAAAACAAGAGAAAAAAGTCATTACAGAGTTACTTGTCTTGACAATAACCCACTTCTATATCATGTAAGGAATATGCCTGAAACAAGAGAAAACAGTCATCACAGAGTTACTTCCCTTGACAATAACCCACTTCTCTGTCATGTAAGGAATACGCCTGAAACAAGAGAAAAAAGTCATAACAGAGTTACTTCTCTTGACAATAACCCACTTCTATATCATGTAAAGAATATGCCTGAAACAAGAGAATACAGTCATTACAGAGTTACTTCCCTTGACAATAACCCACTTCTATGTCAAGTAAGGAACAAGTCTGAAACAAGATAAAAAAACATTACAGAGTAACTTCCCTCGACAATAACCCTCTTTTTTATCATGTAAGAAATAAATTTGAAATGAGAAGTTATTACAGAGTTATTTCCCTTGACAATAACCCACTTCTTTCTCATGCAAGGAATAAGACTGAAATCAGAAAATTCTAAATCTTCAACACTCAGAACCCTAATAGAAGTGTTATTTATCCACATTCTCACCAATTGTAAACAAAGGGGAGTGAACTCTACTATTTTTCATCAACACCTATGTTTTCATCTAAATTTGTCAATGAATGATTCATAACAAGTACTCAAGCAAGCTATAAAATGCATTTCAAGAGTTCAGCTGCAGTCAGAGTATGTAAGAGTCAGTAGATGACCCACAGACATGTATAACACTGTTATGTGTGTATGACTAACACTTAGTGTTTCCTGATACAGGAATACTAATATAAGTATCTCGATAATCACATAAGTAGATCAGAGAGTCTGTCTGTCAGTCTGTCTGTCTGTCCATCTGTAAGACTGTCTGTCTATAAGTCGGTCTGGTACATATAGACTATAATACACAGTGTTTCAGATTGGCGTCGGCCATCGGCAATTTGCAAGCGGACAGGATGGCCGATAAATTTCTGCTTGAAACGGACAGTCATTTTCCAACGATAGTTCATGATCTACCAGCAATATTTCATTCGGAATTTATAAATATACATATATTCTCAGTCTAAACACACGAGGAGTTCCAGCTAAAAATACAGTATACTTCTTGGTCGTTCAAGCGCTTGGTGTAATAAGATGTATCACCATTTGTCTCAAATTCAAGCGTCAAATAAATGGGTGTAGCTAATTGCCACAAGGTACTGCAGGGGGGGGGGGGGGGGTTACTATAAGGAAGACACTTAGTTCTTCAGAAGTCACCATTCTAACTTTTTTATAATTTTTAATTGTTTCCCACTTGATTGTGTAAATTTGATATAAATAATAAATATTATTACCACAAAGAGGATAATTTCCAGAAACCATCTTCACAATATTTCACTTAGATTTACAAGTGATTGTGAAAACGGCCTCTGTCAAAGACCCCCCTCCCCCATCGGTAAATGACCAATTCATTTTTTGTATTAGAAATCAGTAAAATCAACTGGAAAAACATGTTCATAATATCCAAATGTGGTAGAATAGTGACTTCTAAAGAACTTGTGTCTTGTTGGGCTTTGCGGTATGTTATGGCACTTTGCAGGTAATTAGACGTGCCGCAATGTTTCAAGAATTACCCTTGAGCAAGAGCGGCGAAACATGCCACCAAAGAAAATTTGTTTGGCAAAGGGTCAGCGAACCCAACAGTCTCAATGGCATCACTATGGGGTCTCATCTCCTCCTATCACAAAGATGATTTTCCAAACATCATGCGGTTAGCACAACTTGCGACATGTCCAGCTAATACAGTCTGGATGTGGGCGTGGATTTTCGGTACAAAATCAGACATTGACTCCACTGCGCAATCGACTTCATACTGAGACTCAAGATAAAGTTAATGGGAATAAGGATAAATGGTGAAAAATTGGAAAATTTTGATTTTTATGAAAGCATTATCTACATGGAAAACAAAACCAACAGAAAACTGTTCAGTATTTGTTGCTGCAAAAAAATGAATATTAAAATGACCTTTTGTGCATTGACTTACCTTTTTCATTGTTTTTGCTAAAAAAATATGGCCTAAAATATTTTGATGTTTAGGACAAAATGGCCTAGACTTTTTTTATGAAATAGGCCGTATATCCTATAATGTTCCATTTTAATCTGAAACACTGATACATATCTCAATAATCACACAAGTAGATCAGAGAGTGTCTGTCTGTCTGTCTGTAAGTCTGTCTGTCTGTCTGGTACATAAAGTATGGTGACTTTATTATGTCAGGTATGTATTATATTTGAATACCTTCATAACATTAAACAAACTCTCCTGTCCAAGTCCATCCTTTTCCTTGAAGAATTCATGGTCAGGAAATGTTCTAGCGATATCTCTTCGGATCAGCTTCTCACTTGGCGATGTTTGTTTTAAATATTCAACATAATTATCTTTATGTGGTGAATCATTGACACCAAGAAGCAATTGCCATGCCAACCCTCGAAAATGATGTGGAATTCCTTTTCGCACAAATTCCTGAAAAAATTATGGAATATAGTCAATTCTCCATTTTTACAGTGAAATCCAATGAAAGAAAATAAAGGCTCTTGTTCACAAAAAAAAATATTACTGGTAGTTTTATTCTATTTTTAGAATATTTCTATTAACTGATATTATTCTTCAGTTGTTGTTTCAAAAATTATATTGCCAGTTAAGAGGTATAAATCATTAGACATACAGGTATCAACTGACAATTTGAGAACAAAACCCTTCCCAGTAAAAAGTGACACAGTGAAAGAGAACGAGATCCTTCCCAGTAAAAAGTGACACAGTGAAAGAGAACAAGATCCTTCTGTCTAGGTTGTTTTATTTCACATTTATATGAAAGAAATGAACATTTTGTTTTACTAATAACTTCAATGTTTCTAATCATTTCTGAATAACAAAAAACTTTTATTTCTTGACTTCAATTATTTTCAGGGTAGAAACATGTACAAAAGCAGGAAAATGTTATAAACTTTTAATGATAAATATTAAATATTCACCGAGACAAAATGACAGGAAGGAACACATATCAAATTGATTTTCTTTTGTTTTACTAATGTTGTCACAAAAGTGAATGCCTGTCACTCATCTATTTATGAAATTATTTCCACGATTTTCAAATTGGAGTAAATAATTGTTCATATTTTACTTTAAGTATTCATTGATAAAAAATGACAAAAATAAATTACACTCTAGTGGGAAAATACAATTTTTCAACAAATTTGTTAAATACACACCAATATCTCAGCAAGTACTGAAAGGAATTTTGTAGGGGAAACTCCAGTGTATAAATAATTGCCCATTATTCTGGAGTATAAACAGATGGTACAGTGTAAGTGCGGAAGTACTGTAGTATGAACATTGATGTACATGAGCATGTGACCCTTATCTAAAGGACCTCTTTCTAGAGATTGTTATGTAAAGGATGAATATTCTATTTACGATGTCAACTTCAATTTTTATTTATTATTTTATGGGTTGAACTTGACTACACCTACATGTACATGGATATCAATAACCAGAAAGCCTATCATTTGAAATTTTCTACATGGATTGTTATAGTTTATATTTATATTACAGAGACAAAATATTGGCTCCAATAAGATTTAAACCTGAGACACTTGGTTTAGGATTCAAATGAGGGAATTTGCAAGAGCAAGTAGAAGCACCATATAGCTAACACTGCCACATTACTCCCCTCCATAGAAATAGTGGTCCTGACTCTCTTAGAGATTGTTATCACCTGTGGGGTGCTATTCAGAGATAATCACTTTCACTTTACAGTAAAGTTTACTGTGGACAGGGGTTGTGCTGGACTTCACCAATGTCGAAAATGGCGATATTTATGGCGCCTCCGTTTTATTGCAGTATCAAGACATCTTGGTTACATAAGTTAATTATATCTTCCAAATGGTCATCAGGAACAGGGGCTAATAACCCTGTTTATTAATTAATGTCATTAGACTAAACAGAGGTGTAATTATCAGACGAGTGCTGGGGGTAATTAAATACACAACGACCTGTAGTGGTCAGGTACATGATTGTACAGACAAAGTGATTACCTGTATATTTAAACCTCCACACCTATAAACACTATCTATATGTTTTGTCCTATATGCAGACTAAATATATCAACATTATTAATGCTATATTAATCCATGCAGCTTGTATATCAATCCTCAATGATTTAACTTAAAATATTTAACTAAGAAATATCGAAGCGAGATTGTGGTGTCTTCTACGATGTTCGCACGCCACACCATAAACTATACAGTGTAATGGAATGAATGTATCTTTTAAAATTGTGATGATTTCAATACAAAAATGATGTTTTATTTCAGTTACATAATATTTTAAATACAGACAATAATGTCTTAATGTAATTCAATGAATTAAATAAACTGACAGCAATTGCAGTTAACACAGTAATATAACCTCAATAATCTTTTGTTTGTTTTTTGGTTTTTTTACTTGGAATCTGACTCCAAAAATTGGACACTGGCAACAGATTTTGACAACTGGTTATTCTGTTTTTGAGCCACAAATATTTTCAACCCGTGCCATCCCTTACGAAGAATTAGACAATTTACATTTGAACTTCTTTACATTTTACAGGGTTAGAAATAGGTATATTGTTTATACTTGAACATGGTATTGGACTGGCTCCAAAATTTTTAAACTAGCGACAGAAAAATCACAACTGGCGACAGAAAATCACAACTGGCAATTTGTCTGGCGACAAGATTTTTTGAGTCAGAGCAACCCCTGGTGGAGAATCCAGATCTCACAGTGGGTGCCTTATTAGAGAGACAAATATTACCTCCAGTCATACCTTGAACAACTGGTTTATACATCTGGTCCTCTACAATAAAGATAAATGGAAAACCACACTAGCACAAGATAGTAGGGGCACCATTTAAGTATTTCTGCTGTATCAGGAACTAGCACAGTGTCATAGTCCACAGTTCTTTATTAACACTATGCATTAACTATCAGTATCACTGCTGTATCAGGAACTAGCACAGTGTCATAGTCTATAGTTCCTCATTACCCCTATACATTAACTATCAGTATCACTGCTGTATCAGGAACTAACACAGTGTCATAGTCTATAGTTCCTCATTACCCCTATACATTAACTATCAGTATCACTGCTGTACCAGGAACTAGCACAGTGTCATAGTCTATAGTTCCTCATTACCCCTATACATTAACTACCAGTATCACTGCTGTATCAGGAACTAACACAGTGTCATAGTCTATAGTTCCTTATTACCCCTATACATTAACTATCAGTATCACTGCTGTACCAGGAACTAGCACAGTGTCATAGTCTATAGTTCCTTATTACCCCTATACATTAACTATCAGTATCACTGCTGTACCAGGAACTAACACAGTGTCATAGTCTATAGTTCCTTATTACCCCTATACATTAACTATCAGTATCACTGCTGTACCAGGAACTAACACAGTGTCATAGTCTATAGTTCCTCATTACCCCTATACATTAACTATCAGTATCACTGCTGTACCAGGAACTAACACAGTGTCATAGTCTATAGTTCCTCATTTACCCCTATACATTAACTATCAGTATCACTGCTGTACCAGGAACTAACACAGTGTCATAGTCTATAGTTCCTTATTACCCCTATACATTTAACTATCAGTATCACTGCTGTACCAGGAACTAACACAGTGTCATAGTCTATAGTTCCTCATTACCCCTATACATTAACTATCAGTATCACTGCTGTACCAGGAACTAACACAGTGTCATAGTCTATAGTTCCTTATTACCCCTGTGCATTAACTATCAGTATCACTGCTGTATCAGGAACTAACACAGTGTCATAGTCTATAGTTCCTTATTATCCCTGTGCATTAACTATCAGTATCACTGCTGTACCAGGAACTAACACAGTGTCATAGTCTATAGTTCCTTATTACCCCTGTGCATTAACTATCAGTATCACTGCTGTATCAGGAACTAACACAGTGTCATAGTCTATAGTTCCTTATTACCCCTATACATTAACTATCAGTATCACTGCTGTATCAGGAACTAACACAGTGTCATAGTCTATAGTTCCTTATTACCCCTATACATTAACTATCAGTATCACTGCTGTATCAGGAACAGTGTAAAACTTTTATCTACAGTAAAACCTGCTTTAGTGACCTTCTGTGTATGAAGACCACCTGGTCACTCTATACCAAATTTAGTAATTATGCCAATTTATATTTTTTTACTATAATTTCCAACAAATACAAAAATATATAAGCTTAATAAACTAAGAAACTTTAAATCAACAAATCAATATATTAAAAATACTTAAAATCTTACACTTAAAATTTTGATAATTTCAAACATGAAATTCTTCTATGTGATATATGACATTCTGTGAGAGTCTGGCTGTAAGAACATCCTTTAAACACGTTATATACTTATAATGACCTACATGTAATATAAATATGCAGTTTGTACATCATATTTTGCAGAGAATGTAATATACAATTACAAAATATCATAAGAAACTTACCTTAATGGCTTTTGGTTTCTTTTTCGCACTTTCCCAGTCATGTACCAATTTCCCCCAAACCTCCCATGTGCTTCCTGTTGCTAGGCCTGAAATTATAATAACAAAACTTTGTAGTCATAGAATACAGCTATGGTTTTCCTTGTCTATATTCACAAGTACCTTTGACTTCTAAATTAAGAAAATTCAGCTTGTCAAAACACACAATTTTGGTAAAAGTGGGGAAATAAAAAATAACTGAATGACATTAAATTCCACCTACAAACTACTACATATGAAGTATAATAGAACATTACATGGGTGTGTGGAGTGGATAAGGAAATCTCCACCCGAGTGGTGAGAATCTCTTTGTCTAATCCGAGGGTCTCCCGAGGATGGGACTTACTTAGATTTTTACCACACAGATGGAGATTTCTGTTTCTACTCACCACACTGATGTTTGATGATTTTTCTCTCATATTTTTAACACAAGTTTATGAAGATCTACACAAATAGTCTGACATCACAAGGCACTGTATTCTAGAAGATGTAGAAACTCTTTGTCACAAAGTGTACTGTGACATAAGAAAGACAGAGTTATCTTTTTGGGGCATGTTCAATCCTTTGGCTTTTGAAAACATCGTGTTATTTGAGCTAAACAGGTTTAAGAGACTAACACTTCTTTCTCTGTTGGTTTATTTTGACCATACAGCATTTGTTTACATTAACAATAGGGAGGGTATAAATTTAGTCTGGTACATATGCCCCAGTGTATGTCCTGAGTCATTTATCTTATCTAATGTTCCTAATACTAATTTACTTTTATCTTTAATATTGTTTATTATATATATTATACTTATCATATGTATAAATTACTGACTTTGGTTATGTTTTGGCATTTTACAAGATGTTTTTTATATTTTTAAAACGATATCTATCTATTCCCCATTTCACGCCACAAAATGTGCTTAAATTTGATTTTTAATTTATTTTAAACATCTTGGTTGGTTATTAAACAATTAATCATAGATTACTGTAAGAATAATATTTAAATATTGAAGTTAAGTGAATTGACACATAATTTGGAACATATAAGATGATTGAGATTTACACTTCCCCTTGACAATCTTACCTCAGTTGAGAAAATTCTAAAGTCGTTATATGGTCTGAGAGTTTTCACTTTTTCTCAGATGAGTAAATTCTTGATTTTTGAGAATAAAATTTCTCTCAGAATTTTCCTTGTTTATGGTCTTGGGCCCAGATCTACATCATATGACCTACATTTAGGGGTCATGTAAGGGTCATAATGCTGACAACCTATATTAACCTTACTCTAGATAAGCTGGACATCAAAACAGGAGAGAACTGGCAAGGATTTTCTGAGAAAAACTTTGAAAATATTAATGTTTACTTATATAATGCTGGACAACCAACCGCTATAATACAAAGAAAGGTGAACTAAAAATACATGTACATGTATACATTGTAAATGTAGTCATTGTCAGTCTTGATTACAATGCTGTTATCTGTGTGTGACATCCTGATATCAATACTGATACCTGATACCAATATCTGATAAATACACATACATGTACTTGATAATAATAATTCACCCCTAAAGAAACATTACGACTTGTGCAAGTCATTGATTTACAGAAGAGTATCAATAACATTGTTTTTCAGGGGTTAATGATATACATGTACTAATTCCATATTGGTTAAGTTATTAGGCAGAGTTATTAGGCAAATGTCTCTCATTTTAATCTAATACATTTTAACTTAGCATAATATACAATTATGGACTTTTGAGTGGAAGAATATGGTGTACTATTGACCTGAAAACCAATATTGACTGAGGCAATAGCCAAGGTCAATATTGGTTTACCGGTTAATATTACAGAATATTCATCCACTCAAAAGTACGTAACTGTTTTATTATATAAATATTTAGATATATGTAGATACTAATCCTTCAATGTAAGTAACAATCAGAGTAATTCCAATAGTGTAAAAGGGAATTTCCAAGTTCCATTTTCAGAATGATATTTACTGGTTTTCCACAGAATACATGTATATAGTTACATTTTGAGAGGTAAAATATCAGCTTATCCAATCAGAAACAGTTTATTTTTAATTTATATAATAAATGGAATTATGTAATTTTTAAAGATATTATTAATCAGCTATATAGAGAGTTAAAACATGTAAAATGTAGTCAATAACACCTGGCATATCTATGACATCCACTTCCTATATTTAAGTTTACAAGTATGTAACACTGCGTCCTTGGCAAACTTTCAAATTATGGTGTCACAATTAAATAGCCTGTAAAACAATTGAGTGATGATGACGTCACAATGAAATGACCACAAAAATTCAAGTGTCAGGCATGTGGCAATAGGTCAATTGTCAAGGATATTGCACGGGCCATTATCTGCACACAGCGATATTTGTGGTAGAGGAAAAGACTTAGGTATGATGTACCCACAAAACAACCACTCATCTTCTACAATTAAACTGCAAAACTTTCTCACATAATCAGATTAGGTTCCAGTCACATCCAGATAAGGGAGACTGGTTTTAAAGGTCAGTACACTGACCACTCAGTCATACCCACTATGACTATTGGGAAGACTGGTTTTAAAGGTCAATGCACTGACTACTCTCAGACCACACTGACCATAGGTGAGACTGGTTTTAAAGGTCAATGCAGGACAAAAGGGGCGAAAATACAACGGGGGCAAAAATTACCCTGTATACAGTATTAGTGAAACTGGTTTAAAAGGACAATACACTGACCACTGAGTCAGACCCACACTGACTATAGGTGGGACTGGTTTTAAAGATCAATGCACTGACCACTCAGTCAGACCCACACTGAATAAAGGGGAGACTGCAGGTTTTAAAGGTCAATATACTGACCACTCAGTCAGACCCACACTGACTGTAGGTGAGACTGCAGGTTTTAAAGGTGAATGCACTGACCACTCAGTCAGACCCACACTGACTATAGGGGAGATGGGTTTTAAAGGTCAATGCACTGACCACTCATTTAGGGAGGCACAATAACAAATATGATCAATACTCAAAACTAATTCTTTATGACTGTAGGATACCAATACCTGAGATACCAGTACTTGACACCTGACTGATATCAGTACTTGATTCCTGACTGATATCAGTACTTGATACCTGACAGATACCAGTCCTTGATACCTGACAGATACCAGTGCTTGATACCTGACAGATACCAGTACTTGATACCTGAGAAACTGGTACTTGATACCTGAGATACCAGTATTTGACACCTGAGATACCAGTACTTGATACCTGAGATACTGGTACTTGATACCTGAGATACTGGTACTTGATACCTAACAAATACCAGTACTTGATACCTGACAGATACCAGTCCTTGATACTTGAGATACCAGTGCTTGATACCTGACAGATACCAGTGCTTGATACCTGACAGATACCAGTCTTTGATACCTGAGATACCAGCACTTGATACCTGACAAATACAAGTACTTGATACCTGAGATACCAGTCCTTGATACCTGACAGATACCAGTACTTGACACCTGACAGATACCAGTACTTGACACCTGACAGATACCAGTACTTGATACCTGACAGATACCAGTACTTGATACCTGAAATACTGGTACTTGATAAGTGACAGATACCAGTACTTGATACCTGATAGATACTAGTACTTTATACCTGATACCAGTACTTGATACCTGACAGATACCAGTACTTTATACCTGATACCAGTACTTGATACCTGACAGATACTAGTACTTGATACCTGACAGATACCAGTACTTGATACCTGACAGATACCAGTACTTGATACCTGACACCAGTACTTGATACCTGGCTTATACCAGTACTTGACATCTGACAGATACCAGTTCTTGATACCTGACAGATACCAGTACTTTATACCTGTATACCTGACACCAGTACTTGATAACTGGCATACACAAGTAGTTTATACCTGATACCAGTACTTGATACTTGGCAGATACAATTCGTTGATACCTGACTCTGACTATCTACATGTAATATCAACATTGGTATCTGTCCCATACCAACACTGCTATCTGCTTCATATCAATATCAGTACGTAATGACAAACTAGGATACCTTTATTCAGGAAGAATTAATTCATACAATGACTTTCAAAATGACATAATAAGAGGTCAATAAGGTCAGACTTGACATCTCCCTCACAAACATGTAGAAAATGTGAGATATTTCTCTACTCGTTGATCAAAGGTAAAAGGAAATGGATGCTATAGTTCCTGTCCAACCGGGCCTTTTTCTATACTATCCAAGTGGCCAAAATTCGGGGCCATTCCCAATGCAAAATACATGTTTTTTTCCACAATTTGATAAAAAATATTCCCAATTTGGTTTTGAGGCCACGATGTTATGATAAATAAATTAATGTATGAGGAAATGCACATAAAAAAAATTCAATTACATTTAAATTTGAATGTGTGCAAACAATTTTTCTCAATTTGACACAAAGTCATATTAGAATTCCCAATTACGTCGCCAAAGGCATTTTACCAAAATTGACAAAAAGAGGCCTGCCTACAATATGATCATTTCCTACCTGCCTTTTAGCTTGACAGTCACTATGATAATTCATTGATGTGGCCAAAAATAAAAAGAAATCTGTTAAATGTGCCCTGATCAACAAGACAAAAAGCCCTGTCTAACATTTTAAGTGTTGCCCTGATCAACAAGACAAAAAGCCCTGTGGGACATTTAAAGTGTGGCCCTGATCAACAAGACAAAAAGCCCCACCGGACATTTAAAGTGTGGCCCTGATCAACAAAACAAAAAGCCCTGTCTAACATTTTAAGTGTTGCCCTGATCAACAAGACAAAAAGCCCCGCCGGACATTTAAAGTGTGGCCCTGATCAACAAGACAAAAAGCCCCACCGGACATTTAAAGTGTGGCCCTGATCAACAAAACAAAAAGCCCTGTCTAACATTTTAAGTGTTGCCCTGATCAACAAGACAAAAAGCCCCGCCGGACATTTAAAGTGTGGCCCTGATCAACAAGACAAAAAGCCCTGTCGCACATTTAAAGTGTGGCCCTGATCAACAAGACAAAAAGCCCTGTCCAACATTAAAAGTCACACTAAGACTTACATTTTTTGTTTGAAAAAATTAAAAAAAAATTTTTTTAATTAACATTCTAAATCTTGAAAATTTAAAAAATATATCAAACAGCCATCTGACAGCCATCTGCTCACAAAAATAACAGATAGCAAACAGATGGCAAAATAACAGATGCTACTTGTGTTAAAGAACTATCTTGTCCGACTTAGAGATCAGGAATCAAACCCAGCTCTCTCCAATTCATGAGCTAAATGACAAATACTCTGACCACGATAAAATAAAATTTTGTAAGCAGAAAAAATTACCCAAACATCAGAAATGTCACATTTGATAGGCGGTGAAAACTAACTTAAAATACCTTCTTGACTGTCAGACCACCGGACATTTGAGAAGGCAAATACTCAGTGTCCTTAGCATTACATGTATTACAAGATAAATATCAAACATGTCCAGGCCCTAACTTCACAAATCATTTCCTTTATCACACTAATGTAGAATTTGTCAGTTACAATGTAGGTGGTCTTCATACTGAGGTTCCACTGTAACACCTCTTTATACTGAGGTTCTACTGTAACACTTCTTTATACCGAGGATCCACTGTAACACCTCTTTATACTGAGGTTCTACTGTAACACCTCTTTATACTGAGGTTCTACTGTAACACCTCTTTATACTGAGGTTCCACTGTAACACCTCTTTATACTGAGGTTCCACTGTAACACCTCTTTATACTGAGAATCCACTGTAATACCACTTCATACTGAGGATCCACTGTAACACCTCTTTATACTGAGGTTCTACTGTAACACCTCTTTATACTGAGGTTCTACTGTAACACTTCTTTATACTGAGGTTCTACTGTAACACTTCTTTATACTGAGGATCCACTGTAACACCTCTTTATACTGAGGTTCTACTGTAACACCTCTTTATACTGAGGTTCTACTGTAACACCTCTTTATACTGAGGTTCTACTGTAACACTTCTTTATACTGAGGATCCACTGTAACACTTCTTTATACTGAGGTTCTACTGTAACACTTCTTTATACCGAGGATCCACTGTAACACCTCTTTATACTGAGGTTCTACTGTAACACCTCTTTATACTGAGGTTCTACTGTAACACTTCTTTATAATGAGGATCCACTGTAACACCTCTTTAAATGGAGGTTCTACTGTAACACCTCTTTATACTGAGGATCCACTGTAACACCTCTTTATACTGAGGTTCTACTGTAACACCTCTTTATACTGAGGTTCTACTGTAACACCTCTTTATACTGAGGTTCTACTGTAACACTTCTTTATACTGAGGATCCACTGTAACACCTCTTTATACTGAGGTTCTACTGTAACACCTCTTTATACTGAGGTTCTACTGTAACACTTCTTTATAATGAGGATCCACTGTAACACCTCTTTATACTGAGGTTCTACTGTAACACCTCTTTATACTGAGGATCCACTGTAACACCTCTTTATACTGAGGTTCTACTGTAACACCTCTTTATACTGAGGTTCCACTGTAACACCTCTTTATACTGAGAATCCACTGTAATACCACTTCATACTGAGGATCCACTGTAGCACCTCTTTATAATGAGGTTCTACTCTAACACCTCACTAATCAGACCAATTTGAGTTTTGTCAGTTAGGCGGTTTTAGAGAGATATGAGCTGTCGTAGGTGAAAAATTTTACATGCCCATTTTATTTAATATTTTATCTCATATATATTCCAAAGAGACAATCTGGTGGTTAGAGTAACAAATGCATGTGTAAAATTGCAAGTCTTGCCAAACTTAACCTGTAATATCATTATTGTTTGTCTGCCATTACTTTGAGCATTGCAAATTATATTTCGGTAAATTTTTATGAAGATTACCGAGTGTCCAATAAACATGTGGTATTTGCAGTTAATATACATTATATTCTTATTACCTTTCGTGTTTATTTTCGTACATCACCATTTCATACCTAAATCAGGCAAGGTTGGTCTTTTTCATCGTTTCAAAACTTTTGTTTCTGATTTTGTCCACATGCCAGGTATATCGGGTGATCTAGACCCATTTTTAACTCATCCCATCACATTTTCGGCTTTACCATTCTTGACACATATGATCATGAATTGCCAAACTCCAAGGGACATGGGGATACGATTGTAAAACATAAGGTACGCATACTTTTCACAATTAAATTGTTTTGATTTGGTCTAAAGATCGGAAAAATTTCTTTTAGTGACCTGATATATTTATTCACATATTCATTAGATTTTCCACAGGTAATTAAAATAGCCTTGAAAAGCATATATTTTACATAATACATGCACTTTCCAATTAAAATCATGTCCTGTATTTTAAAAGTAAATATAAAACACATAAAAATCGGCCGACTTTAACATATTCCGAGCGCATAAAGGACAGAGATCCACAGACCGAATTACGAAGTACATTTGATATGGCGAAAGAGTTTATTTGAAAGGTCATTGCATACAGAAATACAGCTGGATTTTTTAAGGTGCGGAAAAACTTAAATTCTTATAAAACAAATAACTTCCAAAAGAAAATCTTTTACAACGTTTGCAACTTCAGAACCAAGGTTATACTTTCTCTCAGACTTTCAATTCTCAATATTTTATGTTGTAATGTTTTCTCCAGTCAATTCTTACTTTGCAACAAGGCGTCACTTTCGTCCTCATCAGCTGAGTCTGATGTCCTTGACTTTTTTCTTTTAATGGACCTGTACCTTACTTTTGTTCTGTCCATGAACTTATTCATCCTCTCATTGTTTTTAGGTGAACTGTACACACACAATCAGAACAAACGCAGAACATAGGAATACTTCCTGCTCGGAACACTATTTACACGTTACATTCACCCATTTTTTTATAGTAATATGCACTCGATGAATATCAATGTAAACAAGACACAAAGGTTTAATTTCCTGGTATATGTACAGGTTTTACACAACGTTTAAGATTCACATGTCACATTAACAAACAACACCATAGAAAATGAATTAGTTGGACTCCAACAAAAGAACTTGCAGATGTGATAATCCATTTCACATCCTGAAATAATCAGCTTCAGGAAATCACACTTACCCATCAGGACATGCTTACAATAAATGTAAGTGTTGCAATGTTCCTAAATACAATGACCTTGAGATAACAGCGTTAAATCCCCAGGTACATGTATTATCTGATGACCATAAACACCTACAGATCAAAAATGTGTTTTTTGTGCATACCATAACTATTTAATGAGTACGACAGAATAATTCCCATTTTTGATGAGTGCATTGTGCATTTTGTATAAAAGTGAGAAACCGCATTAAATCCACAGGTGTGGCATTAAATCCAAAAGTATGGCATTAAATCCTGAGGTACTGTCTTTACAATTATTAACAATACCATTAATAACAGATAAAGATGTGTTTTGTGCAAACCATATTTATTTCCTAAGTAGGATAGGATAATTTATATAAATATATCAGATTGGTGCTTTGACATTTTCTATAAAAGTGACAACAGCTTTACATCCACAGGTCTGCATTCTTTAAAGTCATAGACACTAACAGATAAAGATGCTTTTTACTGCACAGATGAATTTTTATTTCTGACAAGTGATTTGGCATTTTCTATTTATTACGTCTATTTTAAAGGTTATCTTAAAAAAAAAATATCTTGTGTAGGGTCAAAACTTTATTTTCATCAACCCCTAAAAACAATGGAATCTTCTGTACATTTGTTGTAAATCAATGATTTAGATTAGTCCAAATGTGTCTTTAGGGGTAAATGGTATGTATTTGACTATCACTTGATGAGTTGAACATAACTACCTTATGAATAATTAGAAAGTCTGTAATTTCTACATACCAATAATTGACATTTTGTCACTAGTGAAAAAAATGTTAATTTTTTTTGCTTTTTACCTTTGAAAAAAATTTGTCTTTAAAAAAATTTGTCTTCAAAAAAATTTTTTTTTTTTTTGGACCAAATTTCAAATTTTTAAAGTTGAAAAATGAAATAATGATGAAGTATTTATTTTATTTGTTTTAAATGCTGGAGGAGAAAACTGCACTGTCTTGCACCATAAAACTTGTCTTAACTTACAAATTACTTACTTGTCTTAACTTACGAATTACTTACTTGTCTTAACTTACGAATTACTTACTTGTCTTAACTTACGAATTACTTACTTGTCTTAACTTACGAATTACTTACTTGTCTTAACTTATGAATTACTTACTTGTCTTAACTTACGAATTACTTACTTGTCTTAACTTACGAATTACTTACTTGTCTTAACTTACGAATTACTTACTATGTAAGTCTAAATACTTTATTTAACTTTGGCTAATCCTGGGCCCAACGTCACCAAATTTACTCAATACTCAAGCTCAACTAACTTTTCATGATTTTAGGGTAAAATATGCAAAAATTATTCTGAAACTGGACATATTTGTAAATTGACTGCATACAATTGTACATTTGTAAATACTGATCAAAGTTGTTGAGCAAATACAAAAAACTTCAGAAATATTAAAAAATAGCTTCATTACTACGTACTCAAATGTTGAGTACCGTTCTCAACATATATATTTATTCATTCATCTTTACAAGAAAATCATAAGGTGTGATGCAAAAAATTTATATGTGAACGATGAAAAATAATAATATGTTTCCTAATCAATAAAACCCAAAAGTTTTACAAATGATTATACAGATCTAGTCAAAATTGAGCTTGAGTACTGAGTAAATATGGTGATTTTAAGCCCAGAAATCTGATTGGCTGAACAGGCCAAGTTCAGAATTTACTCAAACTTTAGTTAATTCTCAATTTTTATGGTGTCGGACCCAGTATATATATGAACTGTAACATGGTCACCAAACTACCTCAAATATTAAGACAAACCTTACATACACATATATATTTTAAATGCAACATAAGAACAGGACACAAATTAACAAGTTTAATTGTGTGTTTTGTAATTACCGTAATAGTGGTCATAAGTGTTTAAACATGGTGAATAATAGTCAAAGACTGAACAGTGGCTATTAGTGGCCAAAGACAGTAACAGTGGCCACTAGTGGTCAAACATATGAACAGTGGACAAAACACAGTTAATGTGGTCATTAGAGGTCAAACACAGTGAATACTTGTCAAACATAGTGAATAACGATCAGAAACAGCGAATAGTACATGGCCATTAGTGGTCAAATACAGAGAACAGTGGACAAAACACAGTGAATAGTGGCTATTAGCAGTCAAAGACAGTGAATAGTGGTCATAAGTGGTCAAATGCAGTGAATAATGGTCAAACACAGTGAACAGTGGACAAACACAGTGAACATTAGAATAATAAACCAACCTAGATACAGAAGTCAGGAACAGGTGCGATGGAGGTTACACCTCTCACAAGTTCATTGCCAAATCCATAATACAATAGCAAGCTCTAAAACAGGTATGTATTAAGTCTACCTTGTAGGCACCACACCCATTTTACAAATCTCAAAACGAAGGTAACAAAAAAATCTATAGTAACAAAATCCAATCAAAAACAAAATACCTGATACACATATATTCATTTAAAAATAATATCATAAAAACACAATCTATTTTGTACCTATTTTCCCTTTCTTCTTCTGACGTATATGCATGTATGATTTTCCTGACATAACGAAATTAAATCCTCATTGTGCAGTAATATTTTGTAACTAATGTGTTAATTGTAATGCCTATCAAAGCAGAAGTGTAGGTATATTGCAGTTTGTGGGTTTTTTTTTTGTTTCGTGACAATCGACTCTTAATACAGATATACTTGAAAAGAACACTTCAGATTTTCCTGATTAAATAAAAATCTATGAATTGGACACATATTTTGTTTTACTGAAAATGAACAAATCTATGACTATTCACATACAAATACATGTAAATACAAATACATGTACAAAAAAACCCAGGTTCATTGACATTGAAGAAAACTAAATTGCAAACCTGTGTGTACTTGTGAACACACTAACACTTCACATTTGCTCATACATCTCACCTCACTAATCAGACAACATTAAGTCACTCAGTTATGTGGTCTCAATAGCAAGGTTCCACTGTAACACCTCACTTATCAGACCACTTTTAGTCAGTCAGTTAGGTGGTCTCAATAGCAAGGTTCCACTGTAACACCTCACTTATCAGACCACTTTTAGTCAGTCAGTTAGGTGGTCTCAATAGCAAGGTTCCACTGTAACACCTCACTTATCAGACCACTTTTAGTCAATTAGTTAGGTTGTCTTAATAGTGAGGTTCCACTCTAACACCTCACTAATCAGACAACATAAAGTCACTCAGTTATGTGGTCTCAATAGCAAGGTTCCACTGTAACACCTCACTTATCAGACCACTTTTAGTCAGTCAGTTAGGTGGTCTTAATAGTGAGGTTTCACTGTAATACCTCACTTATCAGACCACTTTTAGTCAGTCAGTTAGGTGGTCTTAAGTGAGGTTCCACTGTAACATCTCACTAATCAGACCAATTTTAGTCAGTCAAGTGGTCTTAAGTGAGGTTCAACTGTAACACCTCACTAATCAGACCACTTTTAGTCAGTCAGTTAGGTGGTCTTAAGTGAGGTTCCAATGTAACATCTCACTAATCAGACCAATTTTAATCAGTCAGGTGGTCTTAAGTGAGGTTCCACTGTAACACCTCACTAATCAGACCACTTTTAGTCAGTTAGGTGGTCTTAATAGTGAGGTTCCACTGTATACACATGTATACTTGTTCACACACTTACACAGCATATATTCTAATATACACATACATGTAAGAACACACAATAGCTGACATATGTGTACATGTGTTTATTAGCACACAATAGCTGACATGTGTGTACATGTTTATTAGCACACAATAGCTGACATATGTGTACATGTGTTTATTGGCACACAATAGCTGACATATGTGTTTATTAGCACACAATAGATGACATATGTGTACACATGTTTATTGGCACACAATAGCTGACATATGTGTACATGTGTTTATTAGCACACAATAGATGACATATGTGTACATGTGTTTATTAGCACACAATAGCTGACATATGTGTACATGTGTTTATTAGCACACAATAGCTGACATATGTGTACATGTGTTTATTAGCATACAATAGCTGACATGTTTGTACATGTACTTATTAGCACACAATAGCTGACATGTGTACATGTGTTTATTAGCACACATTAGATGACATATGTGTACATGTGTTTATTAGCACACAATAGATTACATGTATAAATGTACTTGTTAGCACACAATAGCTGACATGTGTGTACATGTGCTTATTAACACACAATAGCTGATATATGTGTACATGTGCTTATTAGCACACAATAGCTGACATATGTGTACATGTGTTTATTAGCACACAATAGATGACATGTGTACATGTGTTTATTAGCACACAATAGCTGACATATGTGAACATGTGTTTATTAGCACACAATAGCTGACATATGTGTACATGTGTTTATAAGCACACAAAAGCTGACATATGTGTACATGTGTTTATTAGCACACAATAGCTGAAATATGTGTACATGTGTTTATTAGCACACAATAGATGACATATGTGTACATGTGTTTATTAGCACACAATAAATTACATGTATAAATGTACTTATTAGCACACAATAGCTGACATGTGTGTACATGTGCTTATTAGCACACAATAGCTGATATATGTGTACATGTGTTTATTAGCACACAATAGCTGACATATATGTACATGTGTTTATTAGCACACAATAGATGACATATGTGTACATGTGTTTATTAGCACACAATAGATTACATGTATATATGTACTTATTAGCTCACAATAGCTGACATGTGTGTACATGTGCTTATTAGCACACAATAGCTGACATATGTGTACATGTGTTTATTAGCACACAATAGCTGACATATGTGTACATGTTTATTAGCACACAAAAGCTGACATGTGTACATGTGTTTATAAGCACTCAATAGCTGACATATGTGTACATGTGTTTATTAGCACACAATAGATGACATATGTGTACATGTGTTTATTAGCACACAATAGCTGACATATGTGTACATGTTTATTAGCACACAAAAGCTGACATGTGTACATGTGTTTATAAGCACTCAATAGCTGACATATGTGTACATGTGTTTATTAGCACACAATAGATGATATATGTGTACATGTGTTTATTAGCACACAACAGATTACATGTATATATGTATTTATTAGCACACAATAGCTAACATGTGTGTACATGTGCTTATTAGCACACAATAGCTGACATATGTGTACATGTGTTTATTAGCACACAATAGATGACATATGCGTACATGTGCTTATTAGCCTATACAGCACAAACACCTAATATACACAAAATAAGAGGGGACACAAGTCTCTTACATGCACAATAAATGAGTTGTGACGTAAAAATACCGGAACAGCTTTTCAAATACAAATACAGATTTGTCTACCTGTCTACTTTATGCTGCCATCTGAAGTGTATGCTATAAATGCAGATTTGTCTACCTGTCTACTTTTCGCTGCCATCTGAAGTGTATGCTATAAATACAGATTTGTCTACCTGTCTACTTTATGCTGCCATCTGAAGTGCATGCTAGTGAACTTAACTGAAGTTTGATTTGGAATGCAAAATGCCAATAGAAAGATGGTTTGAAGGCGTTTGCACCCACTGCAGAGAGGAAAATAAAGGCGCTCCACTGAGAAATTAGCGGATCGATTTGGGCTAAAATAACCATACCATCATCATCTGTGGGCTGGTTGCTATAGTGACTGTTACAGGATGTTGATGACACTACACTGGATCCTGAACTTTTCCTTGAATGTGTTGGAGTAGGTGATGGTGCAGTACATATGACCCGGCAGGCTTTCTCATCACTCTCGAGCAGCCTATAAAAGGAATTTTTTTTTTAAATTATGCAAAACAAATAAGAAATATTGCATAAAGTAAGATTTCATTAGAGTTTAATGAAAGCTCCATACAGTGACAGACTGTTGAGGCTGGATAGTTGATTCTATTTCATTAGTAAACATCATCACATAATCTAAAATACTGCATACCTGGACATTTTGGCCCCTGGTTACATGAACTTTTGCCCCTGGTTACTTTCAACCCTGGTTACTTTTGCTACTGGTTACTTTCAGCCCTGGTTACTTTTGCCCCTGCTTACTTTCAGCCCTGGTTACTTTTGCCCCTGGTGTATTTTGCCCTTGCTTACTTTCGGCCCTGGTAACTTTTGGCCTTTAACAATAGATAACCTATTCATCCTGTCTTAAATTTGCCCTACATCACCATAATCTCAAGGATGTATGTCCATGCTTCAGTTATTTAACTTGTAAATTTCACTTTCATTTTAAATTTGCAATCTCAACTAAGTAAGGGAGAAAATGGCAAAACTTAAAGATGAGTGAAAATTACCCCATATGCAGTAGCCATTATTTATCTGGTGCCTCTACATGTACATTTGACAGCAATGTAAAGACACCGACACAGCCACCAAAAAGAAAGTTTATTAGCTAGTTTTGTTCATTACCTACGCTGTTCTATCTCAAGACTGAGGACACATCCTCACTGTTTGCTTTGATGTCACGTGATCTTAATCTTACAACTTCAGATACAGATTACAGGTTTGTCCCCTCAAGTTTTTCCAGCAATTCATGGGCATCTTTGGGCAGTGAGTATGCATCCTCATTGGTTGTTTTGATGTCACATGATCTTAATCTGATAACTACAGATCTGGATATGAATATTCATTACCTGTTTGCTGCCTCAAGATTTGTGTGTCTTTGGGTGATGAGGATACATCCTCATTGGTTATTTGATGACACATGATATTAACATGATAATTATGATATGAATATTCATTACCTGTTTGCTGCCCCAAGTTTTGTCAGCAATTCATGGGTGTCTTTGGGTGGTGAGGATACATCCTCATTGGTTGTTTTGATGTCACATGATATTAATATGATAATTATGATATGAATATTCATTACTTGTTTGCTGCCTCAAGTTTTGCTAGCAATGCATGGGCATCTTTGGGTGGTGAGGATACATCCTCATTGGTTGTTTTGATGTCACATGATATCAATATGATAATTATGATATGAATATTCATTACCTGTTTGCTGCCTCAAGTTTTGCCAGCAATTCATGGGCGTCTTCAGGTGGTGAGGATACATCCTCATTGGTTGTTTTGATGTCAGTGGACATCGATGGCAGACTGTTTAGCTACCTCTGAACATCATGACTTCACTATTGCAACCATTCAATTTCTGAAATGAGAATATATACATATGTATCAGGATAATAACCTTATTATACTTTAATCTCTACAAGGCTTGAACACACTTCATGACCAAAATCCATTCAGAACAAGTATACTCAATTTTTTATCTTTCAGTAAGTTTTGGATCCAGAAATGACTACATGTCCAAATGCAAAATGGACTTGTCCCACACAAACCTTAATGTTGAACCCTGTGTGCCCTTTCAATTGAGCCAAATTATGAAAAAGTAACTATGGTAACTTTACTTACAACAATAAAGACACAAAAATTGTGATTTATTCAACGTCTTTTATTTAACTGACAACATAGTTTTCATTTCAAGACATTGACATTTTGATTGAGTGGTACTTAAAGTTGCGAAATTCTCCTTTGTCGCAAATGTGAGCTACACAGTGAACATATTTAGGACATTTAGCTCAAAATTGGGATACAAGAGTAGACATAAGACAACAAAGCTCGCCCAAACGGGTGTAAAATAAAAAATAAAAGGAAATATGACCAACAGCTGCCAGGTTTTAAGGTAAAACGATTGGTAAAATTTTGATTCTTTTAGCTCAGGTTAAAAAATTTGAAAAGTAAGTCCAAGTCCAAGTTCACTACATGTAGGTCAAGGTATCAACCTGAAGGCTCTGGCCATAAGAAATACATATGTGAGATATAAAAACCCTATCCCCCATGGTTTAAAAGCTAGAGCCAAGTTTAAAGTTTTTTAAAAGTAGGTCAAAGTCCAAGGTCAAGGTCATTAGGTCAAAAGTCAATGTACCAAATGAAAGCTCTCATCATAAAGAAATGTATATATGAATTATCAGAGCCTTGTCCCTTGTGGTTGAAAAGTTGAAGGTTAAAGTTTTGTCTACGGATGCCGACGATGATGACATAGCCAGGGGTAATCCATTAGCTCTCCGGACTTTTGTCCCGAGGAGCTAAAAAACAATACATTGTAATTTTGCATTGGGAATGGTGCCTTTTACTGGACCCACATGTTGATGAAATTAATTCCTGAAATACCAATGAATTTTATCCACCATCAAATTAGGATTTCACTTTTACCTACATGTAGCCTTTATTTATTCTACACCTAAGTATTGGATTGGAGCAACTTTGCTAAATATCTCAACAAATTGCAGTAATTATATTTCATATTTTTCCTATATTTATATTTCACTCATACATATACTTGTTTAAAGGTCAATGCTTTTTCTTCTGTGAATGTAGTTACCATGGTTAAAGAAACAGTCAGTTTACTTACTCCTCTATAAACTACCCCTGAAAATAATTGACTCTTCTGAAAATCAATGACACAGACCAGTCCAAATGTGTCTTTTAGGGGTGAATAAGTAAACAAATGACTACTTTTATCATTTTGAAGGCTTGACACCAATGCGACTAGCCTACATGCATGGACCTACATATAAATTCTACTACATAGCAATGGAAGGGAGATAACTCTAATACAAACTCCACATCAAGACTATCCAATATTTACATGTGTGTGTAAAATCTATGTATACATTCACTCTTAGATATACAAGAATCAATATTTCTCCTGTGAATTCAGTTACAGAAATGATCAGTTTTTTTTTTACAAAGGACTTACCTTGTTACATTTATATTTATTGTAAATAAATTCTACAGCATACCATAGTATTGGAAGGGAGAAAACTTTAATACAAACTCCAAAACAAACCTATCAAATATGTATACAATGTCCATGTATATTTACAAAAATCAATATTTTTCCTTCTCTGTGTAGAGTTTACTTTATGGGTGACAAAGGATGACATCTCTCATGAAGTCTTGACAGCAATTTGACTAACCGACACATATATATTATAAATTCTATGAGGTAGTATTAGAAGGGAGCACGATAAATCTGATTTTAAAAATCTGTAGCAAGCAACAGTAATCAATCAATCTTTGCCAACATGTATATGCATATAATCACTGGTATATGTAGAGTGATCAATATTTTTGTATCTGTAAATGCATTAAAATTATTGTATGTGCTCAAGTCTATAGAATCTACATGTATTATTTACAAAACCTCATCAGTCATCAATTCCATTGACTTTTCACTTAAAATTGAAATTGAAAATATTGTGGTCCATACAGACTACAATATACATGTACCAGTACATTTACACAGGGGCCTATATATTTATTTTCAATGATTTGTTGTTGGGCTTCACTGATAATTTCACAGGTTTATCTTATATAATTTACATTTTCAGTTGTACAAGACAGAAGCAATTAGCATTAGCATAAATGATAATGATAAAATAAAGATGTACCTTAGAGCATAGATATGAGAAATTCTACACGGCAATAGACAATTCAAAGACGAACATAAAATTGTAATTAGTATCATCTATATGTTGGTTTCATTTGTAGGTAATATGTTTGATTTAATTACTATGACAACTATAATATAGCACAGGTTTTTATAATAAAACAAGAAACCGCTAAGACAATATTGTTGTATTACATAGCAAGGTACACATACATGTACATGTATTTCAACTGTCACAACATTGCTAATTGCAACAGCTAAACATGATATCTGAAACTGACGATGAAACAGACTTACTTGTATAGAAAGACAGATAGACAGACAGATAAATAGGCAGAAACAGACAGATAGACAAAGACAAACAAACAGATAGTCAGAGACAGACAGATAGGTAGAGATAGACTAAACAGGCAGATAGACACAGACAGACAAATAGGCAAAGACAGACAAATGGGCAGAGACAGACAAACAGATAGGCAGAAACAGACAAATAAACAGAGACAGACAGATAGACACAGACAGACAAATAGGCAAAGACAGACAGGTGGGCACAGACAGATAAACAGATAGGCAGAAACAGACAAATAAACAGAGACAGACAGATAGACACAGATTGATAGGCAAAGACAGATAGACAAAGATAGACAGATAGACAAAAACAGACAGATGGGCAGAAACAGAAGAATAAAAACAGTCAAATCATAAACTAGTATTTTCTTTGCAAAATTAGGTTTGAATTTAATGTTTTACACAACACATAAAAAAATCACATTAATTTTTATTCGGTTACATACATCAAACATGACCTTCCACAAACAAACTGGCAAGCTTTCTTACAAAATGAACATAAGTTCCAGAGGGACTTGAACTTTGGCTGACCAGAGTTGTGACACTATATGGTTCAAAGTGCAGTGCTCTGACCACTGGGCCACGGAGGCCTAAGATATAATTAATAGTAGACATAATCAATGTCACTAATAAACACTCCGTTCCATAAGGTCTTTTTCTTTTTTTTGTCAGGATATAGGAGTCACAAAAACATATATATACAGTGGAGACTGTGTTGTGCATGGCTATCTTACATGCATATATTATATATATAATTCTCTGATTTATTGTGACAAATTTGATCTGTGATAACGATGGACTGTCACTAATTTATTACAAAATGTTTAAAGGTTACATCTCTGATGCATACAACATAATTCGTAACCTGTTGTATCGACACACTGTTAGAAGAATAGTTCATCTCTGATGCATATAAAATGTGTCGTACCCTGTTGTATCAACACATAGACAGAATAACAGTAATACCATTACATTTATGTGGCAATGATTACCATAAAAAATACATTCATATCTACATATATATCAATAAATCTGTATTCTTGGCACTTAATCTTATCTATTATTACATAAAAACAATTCTGTATCAATTATCACTGCAAATTACAGGTGGTGTACATGTACAGGTAAAAACACAAATCCCAGCTGATGAGATACAGCTGCCAGAGTTACTTCCCTTTTTCAAAGTACAGGTGTGCAGTAGATGTAATCCATATAACCTGGCAGGGTGGAGTCTTGTGAACCATTTTTTGACCTGGATGAGTTTAAATTTTAGGTAATAAAGCACAACATTAAAATTACACTGACTGGAGTAATCATTCCTACTTGTCACCATACATATGATATATGAACGTATCCTCTTTGGAACGAAACATTTTTCCTGTGCAGCTTGTCATAACTGAAAAGTAGGTACATGTAGAATCAACTGTATGATAATCCTAAGGTTACGAGCCATCCAACCAAATGTGTTTAAAATTTGTGATGGAGAAACACTCCTAGTGACAAGAGCCATCCAACCAAATCTGGTTAAAATTTGTGATGGAGAAACACTCCTAGTGACAAGAGCCATCCAACCAAATCTGGTTAAAATTTGTGATGGAGAAACACTCCTAGTGACAAGAGCCATCCAACCAAATCTGGTTAAAATTTGTGATGGAGAAACACTCCTAGTGACAAGAGCCATCCAACCAAATCTGATTAAAATTTGTGACTGAGAAATTCAAGTTATTTCATGTAAGTAAAATTTTACAGACAATTGTTAAACATTCTAACATACAGATTCTGATCTTTGGGCATCAGAAAAGTTATCTGTAAACATTTGTAATCACTGTCAACAGGTAAATCTCAAGTGATATTGTTCCAATATTTGTACAGCAGAATTGGATATACAAAATGTATCTACATTTGTATGTTTACCATGGCATCTATGGCGATCAATTCTCTCAATTTTCTCTGCACAAAGTTAAGCTTACTACATACCATGTACTAAGAGGAGAAAGCTAATATAATCCCCTAAAATAAACACAGACTGCCAATTTTGACTTTACTGTTAATGAACACGCAGGAGAAAATTACAGTTTTCTTTCTTTTTGAAGAAAGTGCTTAATTTAGTTCAAAATGAAATTGTCATAAAGATGATTTATACTGATTAAAATTCCACATGAAGGGATTATCGCTTAGCGTATTTAAACAGAAAATAATCACAGGATAAATGACAGACTTAGTAAATATGGATATTTTACCAATTTAACACACCATGTTTCTATTCTAAATATTGTGTGGTATTACATGTAAACGATTTATATACATGTATACAATATATAAGAAGTGGGCTTCTTACAAACGTAGTTGTTTGCCCGAGTTCTTGGTCTATTTTCAAAACCCGGACCAATGACTGTGAGGGTATTGAATTCACGAGTTTAGTAACAATTACTCAGATACTAACGCTACACATTGTTTAACTCCTAGCAGCTTTTGAGAAGATTACTGTACAGGGGAATTAACTCAGTGTTAAAACATGTATTCACTATATTCACGGCCTTGATAAATCGGTGAAATTAAGAAATAGTGAATTAGTTTTTAACAAAATTGAATAAATTATGGGCTGTCTTTGCAAGATCCAGCATCATTTTAAACTACTCCTGATTTGCAAATTAAAAAAAAAAATGTGATCTTTTAAGGAAAAGAGAAAAAACATAAAAATTACAAACCATGAAATTAATCCCTGATACAGTAAAGTTTTGACACACCCCATAGCACAGGTCAAAATTTGTGGCACTTCAATCATGAGCGAAACATTACTTGTGAAATAATAACATCACATAAATCATTTACATTTGTGTATACATTTTTTACCTGTGCACTATACAGCTAGCCAATACATATATAGATCCACACAGGCATACTGGCACAACTGTTACAAACACAAGTCTAGATTAAATCATAACAGGGGAGATAATCTTGTTTTTGGCAACAAAAATTTCAGAGCTGCAGTAATATATGGGAGTCACATTTTATCTGCACATTCATATTTTTTTTTTAAAACAGACCATATTTTTTTTGGCTTTTGACAGACTCTGGATGTGTCATTATATACATAATACTGCACAAACCTACAGTGTACCAATTCTGAACCACTTTTTGACCTGAATACATCTATAATTTATCACAATGTATTGACATATAAATGACCTAGGACATTAACTTACACATTTTCTACTCATGTTAAAGTGTTTACTATGTTATGTAACATACTTCTATCTGTGATCATAAATAAAAAAGTAGAATACTGAAGATAAACAATGTAATTTATCATTTAAGATTACAAATACTTGTATAGTAAAACTTGTTTATAAAGGCCAATAAAGGAAACAGGCAAAATTAGCTTTGATACAAGATAGACAGGTGCCCTTTATACAGAGGTGGCCTTTAATGCCAGTTTGACTGTATGTGAGGTACATGTAACAATTGAGTTGATGCGTAAGTAAGGTGCAGGTTAGATATATGAAGAGTTTATGTTTTAAAGATATATTATCCTAAATACGATCAATATACAGTCTCATGTGAGATGCATGATCTCCAATTGAGGCAGTCTTCAAGTGAGGTGATCTATAAATGAGTTTAAGTCTTCAAGTGAGGTGGTCTAAAAGTGAGTTTTAGTCTTCAAGTAAGGTGATCTATAAATGCATTTTAGTCTTAAAGTGAGGTGATGTCTGAGTGAGTTTACTTTTAGCCATCAAGTGAGGTGATCTAAAAGTAAGCTTAAGTCTTCAAGTAAAGTGATCTATAAGTAAGTTTTAATCTTAAACTGAGGTGATCTATAAGTGAGTTTTAGTCTTAAAGTGAGTGATCAATAAGTGAGTTTTAGTCTTAAAGTGAGGTGATGTCTGAGTGAGTTTACTTTTAGCCATCCAGTGAGATGGTCTATAAGTGGGATTTAGTCTTATAGTGAGGTGATCAATAAGATAGTTTTAGTCTTAAAGTGAGGTGATCTATATTTTAATTTTAGTCTTAAAGTGAGGTGATCTATATTTTAGTTTGTCTTCAAGTGAGGTGATCTATAAGTGAGTTTTAGTTTTAAAATGAGGTGATATATAAGCACATTTTAGTGTTAAAGTGAGGTGATCTATAATTGAGTTTTAGTCTTAAAGTGAGGTGATCTATCAGCACATTTTAGTCTTCAAGTGAGGTGATCTATAAGTGAGTTTTAGTCTTAAACTGAGGTGATCTACAAGCACATTTTAGTCTTAAAAAGAGGTGATCTATAAGTGAGTTTTAGTCTTAAAGTGAGGTGATCTATAAGCATGTTTTAGTCTTCAAGTGAGGTGATCTATAAGTGATTTTTAGTCTTAAAGTGAGGTGATCTATAATTGAGTTTTAGTCTTAAATTGAAGTGATCTGTAAGTGAGTTTAAGTCTTAAAGTGAGGTGATCTATATGTTAGTTTTAGTCTTAAAGTGAGGTGATCTATAAGCATGTTTTGGTCTTAAAGTGAGGTGATCTATAAGTGAGTTTTAGTCTTAAAGTGAGTGATCAATAAGTGAGTTTTAGTCTTAAAGTGAGGTGATGTCTGAGTGAGTTTACTTTTAGCCTTCAAGTGAGATGGTCTATAAGTGAGTTTTAGTCTTACAGTGAGATGATCTATAAGATAGTTTTTAGCCTTAAAGTGAGGTGATCTATATTTTAGTTTTAGTGTTCAAGTGAGGTGATCTATAAAAAAGTTTAAGTCTTTAATTTAGGTGATCTATAAGTGAGTTTTAGTCTTAAAGTGAAATGATCTGTGAGTTTACTTTTATTCTTCAAGTGAGGTGATCTGTAAGTGAGTTTACTTTTATTCTTCGAGTTAGGTGATCTATTAGCGTGTTTTAGTCTTAAAGTGAGGTGATCTATTACTGAGTTTACTTTTATTCTTCAAGTGAGGTGATCTGTAAGTGAGTTTACTTTTATTCCTCAAGTGAGGTGATCTATAAGTGGGATTTAGTCTTCAAGTGAGGTGATCTATATGTTAGTTTTAGTCTTAAAGTGAGGTGATATATAAGTGAGTTTACTTTTATTCTTCAAGTGAGGTAATCTGAAAGTGAGTTTACTTTTATTTTTCAAGAGAGGTGATCTATAAGTGGGATTTAGTCTTCAAGTGAGGTGATCTATAAGTGAGTTTTAGTCTTCAAGTGAAGGGATCAGTTTGTGATTTTATTACTTAGATACAACTGTAGATATGACAAATAATGCATAGGCTTACATAAATTCATTTCATGATATTTTTTGTGGAATTTTGCAAACAAATTTACAATGTTAACAGAAGAAGCTGAAGGGACCTATAGGTGCTCAACTGGTAATGTGTTTTGCAAAACTGAAGTTGCATGACGGTTTAATCAGGAGGTTTGAAGGTAGATTGACAGAGGATTGCATTGTGGATTGTGAAAATAAAGAAATGGACTGTTTGTAGACATTTGATTTTTAAAAAAATGCCTTTACTAGGGGATACTTTCTACCAATTTTGGTTGAAATTTGACAAATTTGAATTTTTGACCAATTTCAGCGCCCCTAGTGGGTCCCATTTATGGGCGGATTATTTTTTCATTCGCAAACTTTATAGTCTATCCCGTATAGAGCCTAAATACTAAACATGAAGCCAATCAATTCCCTGGTTTGTGAGTAGAAGATTTTTAAGAAGTATACAAATTTAACACTTTTTTGCCCCTTATGAGGCCCCAAGGAGATAACCCCACAATTTTCGCATACTTGTAGCAGCTTCTCATGGGGATGAAATTGGCCGAGTGGTTTTCTAGAATATGTTGTTTAAATGAAAAAATTATGGACGACTGACATGGACGAGAGGCCTTGACAATAGCTCATTTGGACCTTCAGGCCAGATGAGCTAAAAATAAAAAAATAAAAAAATTTTTTTTTGTTGTTAACATCACACTCAACAATTTTTAAGTTACAATGTATATGATGTCGGCCAGTGTTTAATGACGAAGGAGAGAGTTCAGTTACAATGTATATGATGTCGGCCAGTGTTTTAAATGACGAAGGAGAGAATTCAGTTACAATGTATATGATGTCGGCCAGTGTTTAATGACGAAGGAGAGAATTCAGTTACAAAGTATATGATGTCGGCCAGTGTTTAATGACGAAGGAGAGAATTCAGTTACAATGTACCCGGGAAGAGACCATAGGCCTTCCGCAAGTAAACTGGCAAACTTTCACATGAAATCAGTAAAGGTTTCAGTGGGATGAGTAAAACCTACACTAACAAATGGCGAGAGACTTTATGATTTAAAGCATAATGCTCTAACCATTCAGCCAGAAATGGCTAAAAACCATTTCAACACATGTGGAAAACCTTGTTCTGGGACCAATTATTTGACATTTTACATTTATACTCACACTCACAGTTACAAATACATGTCTGTGATTTTCTACAATGTCAGGGTTAGGCTTGTGACCTAGCATCACTGGTTTGTAATTTAGATAAGTCTATTAAGGATATCAATAAATATTGTAATCTGACATACCTCATGATAAAAGTTTGTTAACACACACAATGTGAGTAACAGTAACTAATACATTTCAAATACTGAAATTTTCATGCATGTAAATTCATTACAGGCCCAATCAGTTCTTCGACAGATTTAAAAAGACCACACACCCCCATATTTTTATCTCTTTTTACCATCTGGTATCTCATTTTGGAAAAGATCTTTTCTATCAGAGATATGGAATCTGATCTTTTGTGACAAGTTTGTATTCAATTGATTGCCTTGTGGTTCTGGGGAGGTAAAGTCTTGTTATGTTTACAAACTGAAGAATAAGCAGATGGACAGGCATATTGCCAGATGGACAGACAGACAGACAGATGAACTGACAGGCATACAGCTAGGACAGACAGATAGACATATAGACAAATAGACATAGACACATAGACTTATCAGACAGCAAACAGGCAAATAAATAGATTGGCAGATAGGCAGACAGACAGACAGAAATACAGACGGACAGACAGACGGACAAACAGATGAGTGCCAGACAAACTAAAATTATGATAGCTCCTCACAAGTTCCTGATGCAGGCTTAAGGGTACAAAAATATCTATAGTTTTTGTTTCTATATTATACATGGTCCACTTGCTCCACTAAATAAATGTAGCATGTATCTAATGAATAATCTTATCAAATTCTGTTCCTTACCACAAACATTGTGTCTCTTTTGTTTCTGGTAGCCTAAAAACATGTTATCATAGATAAAATGGAATTCATAATTAAATGAAATATTTTTTCATTGTTTCGTATCACAAAATAACATTAAATGTTGTCTGCTGGTCAACGATTTCCTTTCTCTTCTGTGTAAAACAACAACAAAACAATAAAAACAACAAAACACAATAAAGCAGAGAAAGAAAATGAAACAAATCAGAATCATTTTTGTGTGCAGATATATCAGACAATTTATCTTAAGCATATATACCTGCATATTCTGGTTTTTTGTAACATTCAGTGAAATATTCATAAACTTTGTCAAGTAGAAATGAAATCCCATCTCTCTCCCTTCTGCATACACCTGTGCATGTAATCTAGCCTAAAGACCACCTCACTTAGAAGACCATCTACATGTACCACCTCACTAGAAGATTACCTCACTAAGAAGTCCACCTCACTTAAAGGACTATAGACATGTACCACCTTGCTTAGAAGACCATCTACATGTACCATCTCACTAGAAGACTACCTCACTAAGAAGCCCTCCTCATTTAGAAGATCCCCTCATTTAAAAGATCATCTACATATGTACATGTACCACTTTGCTTAGAAGACCATCTACATGTACCATCTCACTAGAAGACTACCTCACTAAGAAACCCACCTCACTTAGAAGATCCCCTCACTTAAAAGATCATCTACATATGTACATGTACCACCTTGCTTAGAAGACCATCTACATGTACCATCTCACTAGAAGACTACCTCACTAAGAAACCCACCTCACTTAGAAGATCCCCTCACTTAAAAGATCATCTACATATGTACATGTATCAGACCATCTACATGTACCACCTCACCATCTACATGTACCAGTCCTCACTTAAAAGACCATCTACATGTACCACCTCACTAGAAGACTACCTCACTAAGAAGCCCACCTCACTTAGAAGACCACCTCACTTAAAAGACCATAGACATGTATCACCTTGCTTAGAAGACCACTTCACTTAGAAGACCCCCTCACTTAGAAGACCACTTCACTTAGAAGACCCCCTCACTTAGAAGACCACTTCACTTAGAAGACCCCCTCACTTAGAAGACCACTTCACTAAGAAGACCCCCTCACTTAGAAGACCACTTCACTTAGAAGACCCCCTCACTTAGAAGACCACTTCACTTAGAAGACCCCCTCACTTAGAAGACCACTTCACTAAGAAGACCCCCTCACTTAGAAGACCACATCTAAAAGACCACCTCGCTTTGGAGGCCACCTCACATTAACATTTGTAAGACCATACATAGTCAATCTAATTAAAATTAAATATTAAAGAAGTGCAGTCCTCACAAAAGGGACCACTTTCCTTATCAGTCCACTTTCCTTATCAGACCACTTCCAGTTAGTAAGGTAAGCTATCATTATAGCAAGGTTCCACTGTAAATGTATCTAAAATAAACATTACTTCAGCATATACAATAAAATTTGCTTAAGTGACCACCTGTGTACAAAGACCATCTCCATATTAAGATGGGTTTTCTTGTGTCCCTAAAGGTTTCTCTAAACTCACTGTAAATCAAAGGGAACAAGGCAAAAATGCCATAAAACTGAAGGTTCAGTTATAATCTGCACTTGGTGTTGCTTAGAAAAATCATATTTCAAGATGAACTAAAATTTGGAAATATTTCTGTGATTTAAGTAATACTTACATTCAATACAGTGCTGAGCAATGAAGTCTGTAAAACTCATAACTAGAGACCAGTAAAGGCCAAGAGCTTCATGTAATATTAATGCTTTATCAAAGGAGAAGTTTAATTTATCAATAAATAGAAACAGAAATCTGCCATTATAGGTAAGTAGATAGAATGTATAAGTATTGATTGTGTAATAGATAAAGTCACATTTTAACACCCAGAGTACGTGAAGTAGGTATAATATTTATTATGTATTGAATGCTTTTTGAAATAGACATGTTTAATTGATCAATTCTTATTGATTTATACATTTGTAAAGTACTTTTTCTAACACATTCAATCATTACTCTCATGATTCAATAACTTTCAATTCAGCCCAATTTTTTTTTAATCTGGAGATATTAAACACAAATTTCAATCTATAAATTAACCTACAGCCACTTGCCAATACATGTATATATTTCATATAAAACCACAATGTTTTAAAAAATATTGTGAAGTCATTTCTTATCGCATTTCAATATAATTTTCACTGTTAAAGAATTGAATACAGTTTCGCTACGGTATATATATACTTTTATTTTAATTTTCTGTATTATAAATTAAAAGATTAATAAATTTAAACAATTTAATTTTTATGATAAAAATTCCTTATTTGTGTAAGTAAAAATTGTGATATCTAAATTTTTACTTTTTGTTTGAATTGTCAAAATTTTTAAATTAAAAATTGGAAAATTACATTCAAATAAGCAATGAAACTTGGAAACATTCTCTGTTTAATGGTGAAAATTCTATTAGAATGCAATAAGAAAGTGTGGTTAAATATGAAAATGTAGTAAATAGAGTTATCAGAAATCAACAATGCTCGCCAAAATGGGTGTAAATTTTCAAAATTGGCATTTTACCCACAGCTGTTAGGTACATGTATTATGGTCAAAAGAACGGTAAATATTTTGATTCCTTCAGTTAGCTCAGGATAAAAATTTTGAACAGTTTGTCAAAGTCCAAGGTCAAGACCACTAGGTCAAAAGTCAAGGTACCAAATGAAAGCTCTGGTTAGGAGAACTCTATATGTGAAATATCAAAGCCCTATCCTTCATGGTTTACATGCATATATAAAAGCTATAGCCAAGGTTCAAGTTTTTGGAAAGTAGGTCAGAGTAAAAGGTCAAGATCACTAGGTCAAAAGCCAAGGTATCAAATGAAAGCTCTGGTCATAAGAAATCTATATGTGAAATATCAAAGCCATATCCTTCATGCTTTAAAAGATATAGCCAAGATTACAGTTTTTGAAAAGTAGGTCAAAGTTCAATGTCACTGGGTCAGAAGTCAAGCTATCAAATGAAAGCTCTGATCATACAAAATATATATATGTGAAATATCAATGCCCTATCCCTCATGGTATAAAATATATAGGAGGTTAGCCGGCCTGGCTCAGTCTACAGCACGCTCAACTCTTGATCATGAGGTCGTGAGTTTGAGTGCAGCTGGCGCACTTCAGATTCTTGTCCTTTGGATGAGACAGTAAAAACTCAAGGTCCAATGTCAAAGTAGATGTCGGCACAATAAAGAACCCTCACTGCACAAATGTCATAAGTGCTGTGCATATATACAAATTTGATGCCCTTCACCGGCATTTAGTCTCCACATGATTGAAATATTCTTGAGTGGGAGGTTAAACAACAATACAAGCAACATTGAAAAGTAGGTCAAAGTTCAATGTCACTAAGTCAAAAGTCAAGGTACCAAATGAAAGGTCTGGTCATAAGGAATCTACATGTATATGTGAAATATCAAAGCCCTGTCCCTTGCAGTTAAAAAGATATACATGTAGGACAGGTTAAAGTTTTGTCTACAACGAAAACAACAATGATGATGTCAACAACGAAGACAACAACATCGAGGTACAACATTTACCTCTCTGGACTTTCGTCCTGGTGAGCTAAAAATTATAATGTCTACAAACTTTTGGCAAGTGGCTGTACATGTATTCATCCCTGTGTATCCTAAAAGTATGCTCTTTCAGATTACATGTACATATAAGACCTGTCTACTATGATTTGTCAGAGTACACATGTACATATAAGACCTGTCTACTATGACTTGTCAGAGTACACATGTACATATAAGACCTGTCTACTATGATTTGTCAGAGTACACATGTACATGTACATATAAGACCTGTCTACTATGATTTGTCAGAGTACACATGTACATATAAGACCTGTCTACTATGATTTGTCAGAGTACACATGTACATATAAGACTTGTCTACTATGATTTTGTCAGAGTACACATGTACAATATAAGACCTGTCTACTATGATTTGTCAGAGTACACATGTACATATAAAGACCTATCTAACTATGATTTGTCAGAGTACACATGTACATATAAGACCTGTCTACTATGATTTGTCAGAGTACACATGTACATATAAGACCTGTCTACAATGATTTGTCAGAGTACACATGTACATATAAGACCTGTCTACTATGATTTGTCAGAGTACACATGTACATATAAGACCTGTCTACAATGATTTGTCAGAGTACACATGTACATATAAGACCTGTCCACTTATGATTTGTCAGAGTACAACATGTACATATAAGACCTGTCCACTATGATTTGTCAGAGTACACATGTACATATAATAGACCTGTCTACTATGATTTGTCAGAGTACACATGTTACATATAAGACCTGTCTACTATGATTTGTCAGAGTACACATGTACATATAAGACCTGTCTACTATGATTTGTCAGAGTACACATGTACATATAAGACCTGTCTACTATGATTTGTCAGAGTACACATGTACATATAAGACCTGTCTACTATGATTTGTCAGAGTACACATGTACATATAAGACCTGTTCTACTATGATTTGTCAGAGTACACATGTACATATAAGGACCTGTCTACTATGATTTGTCAGAGTACACATGTACATATAAGACCTGTCTACTATGATTTGTCAGAGTACTACACATGTACATATAAGACCTGTCTACTATGATTTGTCAGAGTACACATGTACATATAAGACCTGTCTACTATGATTTGTCAGAGTACACATGTACATATAAGACCTGTCTACTATGATTTGTCAGAGTACACATGTACATATAAGACCTGTCTACTATGATTTGTCAGAGTACACATGTACATATAAGACCTGTCTACAATGATTTGTCAGAGTACACATGTACATATAAGACCTGTCTACTATGATTTGTCAGAGTACACATGTACATATAAGACCTGTCTACTATGATTTGTCAGAGTACACATGTACATATAAGACCTGTCTACTATGATTTGTAAGGTTGAAAGAGTATACATGTACATGTACATGTAAACCAGGGATTTTTCTACCTCCTAAATTCTGCATCAAGGGTCCGAAAAATTGGGAAAATGCATAACAATTTAACCAAAAACAATAAAACTTAATTTGTGACATTTGTTTGAAAATACTTTATTCTTTATTTTGAAATTCAAAACTGGAAATTTTTATTCATATTTTGGGAAAATACAAGCCATTTTTAAAATTGGGAATTGGACCTGTGACTGGACCCTAAAATGGCCTTGGAAAATCCTTGTAAACAGTGGATTTCTTCACTGACCTTGATCTAAATGCATGTAAATGCATGTAACTTTCGTTTTGTTTTATTGTTGTTGTTTTTATTTTCGGAACTTTATCAAGATCAATACACCCGAGTTTGACCTTGAGGACCATAAATCATCATATCTTGACATATATATGACAACTCAATCTTATTCAGTTCAAAAGGTGTAAGAAAGGTTAAAATTGCTGACAGACTGATACAAAAGCAAACGGACAGAAACCAAGACACCCCCCCCTTTATCTTTAATCTTGAAGGCATAAAAAGGAAGGCTTCAGAATAGAGCTGCAGAGAGACTAATAATAAGAGATCCATTTTACAATGGCAATTTTAATCTGACAACAAATCGAGCTTAACAGATCGTCTACCCCAGCAATAAAATAGACTCTACTTCACATCAGGGCTAGTCCATCTTCATGTTAAGGGGTAAATAAATCAAAACCAAATATTAAGGATCCTAGACTCCTCTTTTTTCAATTCTAAATTCATTTTATTTTCATTCTTGTTTATATCTATATATTCATCATTACCATGGTAATCATTTTTTTCTCCCTGTTCTGATTCCCATTGTATAACTTTTCTGGTTTTATAAGTCATGACCTTCACTGTTGATGTATCAGCTCTGATCACGTTTTGATTGACCTTGAGCTACTGATAACTAGGAAACACAAATGTGATCTGAATTTTGATAATTGATTATCATAAATATAAACAGAACATTTTGACATGACCCTGGCTTGATGTCTTCTTCAAAATTGCCGATAGGTAACTATATGATATACATGTAGCGATATCCAAATAACCCGACAGGGTCGCATGAACACTTTCTTGACCTGGACAAGTTTAAAGGCCCATGACCGGCTTATAATGAACTACATGAAATATCGTAAAAAGTTCTCCGATTCACACATTACACAATTTAAAGACGTACCGATCAAAACTAGTGCACACATACACTGCAATTAGTCAGAAAATGATAACCAAAGGACTGAAAGTCCTGAAAGGCAAATCCTTTGTCAAATCTGAATTTATAAAAGAATATATATCTGTACGTACATGCAGTTACTATTTAACTTGGGAATATACGTCCTTATCTACTAAAATCTTAAATTTGTATAGGCAGTCTTATACCATGGTACATCTTTAAGCCAAAACATTAATTTGAAATAAAAGAAATTAGTGGGTGCCTATTTTTGATTATGCATCAATAGAAATTTATACATTTTATGATATGTTTACATTGTCATTACAAAACAGCAGACATACGGAGTCGGACTTAGATTTACATGTACAGTCATGGGACATATATTTTTGTCATTTACGTTATTTTCTTCTTTGTTTTATATACAACCAATAATTTCTAAATGCTGGTAAAATCCAGAATTTTGCAAATTTGTACAAATTTATGGTAGATCTATTTCATAGTTCAAATGACCCAGGATTTTCTACCACAGAAAAATAACTCAAGTATATTTTCAAAATAGAAAGAAATAAACATACAACATTTAATAAAGACCATGTCGTACAAGTTACACATGTTTTAGTAGGCTGAAATTATAGCTATATACATGGCAATTGTGTGCTGTTTGCAAGCAGTGCAATTTTGTTTGAAAATTATGACGTTTTCGATGGCTTAAGAAGTTTACAACGCGCAATGACGATCCTACTAATAGTATGTTCCTTAAAGATTCCTCTAAAACAACTACTAATTGACATGGCAATTTTCTCTCCTGTCATATAAATGACTGAAAAATCGGACATGGTGATTCCTAAATTTGCCATGAAATGTAAACAAACAGTATAGGTGCCCCATCGTCGTAAAACCACTGTCCAAATTCGTTATACTTTTTCCTACCCATAGTTTCATGTGCCCGAAAATTCAGAATTGTATTAGATCAACGGACTTCACAATAACTTCCGTTGCCGATCACAACCACCGTGATTGGATAAATTGAACATACTCCTTTAATAATATTCATTAGCTACAAGTGATTTCGGGTACATGAAACCACGGGTAGGCAAGTGCATAGTGATTCCATACCTTGGTTTTACTGACGACTATGAGGGCACCCATCCATATAAACATCTATGCACATTCGGCAGTTCTAAATTTCTTTGTTTTCGAAACCAAAATCAAATCGCCAAAAAGTTCAAAAATTGTAACGACCCCCTTTACCTTATATTCATATAACCTAGCAAGATGTAGTCTCGTGAACCATTTCTTGACCGGGACACATTTAAATTTTAGGTAATAAAGAATAATGACATTAGATTTACACTGTCAAGAATAATCATTCTTCCTTGTTATCCTACCTAAGAGTATTCAGTGGGGAATTTGAAGTTTTTTTTCATAAAAATTGTCATAACCAAAAATTTAGTAGAATCATCCGCATGATAATCAAAATGTTAATCCGCCTATCATGTTTTATGAAGTGGACAATACCTCTGTCAGCTAAGTACTTCTGAAGCCAATTCATTTCCATAGATAGTTGTATGTCAATTCAATACCAAAAGGCATTATGGTAATTACCTTGTTGGTAAATACATGCATACCTTCATAAATAATTCTACAATTGAAAAGGCAATGGGCACGAATGAGTTAATGGATGGGCATGAGTCAGCTAAAACATGGGAACGAGTCAACCAATTCACTTAGGTACGAGTTGTGATGGACACGAGATGACAATAACCCATATGTTGAAATTATTCATCTGAGGTTGCCTTGAATATTACACAACTCTGTTTGTATTTATTGTCATAACGAGTAAAAATCATTTTTTAATCTTCAATCTCAGATTACTAGAAAACAAAGAAACACTCAGAAGCATAATTAATCAGAAGATAATAACTTTATATAAACATTTTGCAAAGTATATTACCATTTAAAACAAAATTTACAACCTTACTAAACGTAAATCGCTGGTCATGGGCCTTTAAATTTGAGATGCTCTAATCACTTGGCCACAGAGGCCTCAGTATCATGTATCATGTCCACAAAAGTATCATGTGTATATCAATTAGTCCTGATTGTTACCATTGGCTATGTATCATGTATCATGTCCACAAAAGTATCATGTGTATATCAATTAGTCCTGATTGTTACCATTGGCTATGTATCATGTAGAGAATACCAAACCATAGTAATGAATTATACATCGCATAAAATGATTTTCATAAATGTATATTTAAATGCTGATACAATATGCTATACTCGGAATGATCCCGACCTTTACATGTTTTAATCTTTTAATATTATTGCGATATTAATTAGAATTACATATAATGTCATATCCAACAATATCTAGCTGTCTATCTGTCTGTCTGCCTGTCTGTCTTTCTGTCTCTCTACCTGTCTTTCTATCTGTTTGTCTGTCTACCTGTACCTGTCTTTCTAGCAGTCTTTCTGTTCACCTGTCTTTCTACCTGCCTTTCTGTCTATCTATCTTTCTATCTACCTGTCTGGTTCTGTCTACCTGTCTTTCTATCTACAGGTATCTGTCTACTTATCTGCCTGTCTACCTGTCTTTCTATCTATCTATCTTTCTATTTACCTGTCTATCTGTCTGGTTCTCAGTCTACCTGTCTTTCTATCTACCTGTCTATCTGTCTATCTACATGTCTTTCTGTCTGCTTACCAATACCTATGTAAATCAACCTTGTTTATCTGGATAATGACAATTACTGGATCTCCTATGTTTAACACCTTATCCCAAGGTACATTTATATCAATACATAATGACGTCTATACCTCTATTTATTTACATATCTCAGTGTGCTGACTGATTATGTCTGATAGCAAGTACCGTCAGTGTCACAAAGCCACTACATGTATCAAATTTCACTTACACTATAGGTACTGGATGAATTATAGTGTTTTCCCAAAGCCAGATTAGCATGGCGCTACGCCATGCCCTTTTTCCCTGACATCATGCCTTTTTTTCTGATGCTGTGCCTTTTTTTCAACGAGCCTTGCCCTTTTCCCCGACCCGTGTTTTCCGCCGCACCCCTCCTAATTCTGTTTGTATTGAGCAAGCATTATACAACGGGATACAACTCAAATTGTGTATCAAGTTCTTCCCGAATTTCCGACATTCCGGTATCGTTCACAGGCCGCCATATTTGAAACATAGATTGTCATTCGAGGGAACAACAACAACATGCCTGAGGCGGCACGTTTAAAATGAAAAAGGGACGGGGAACTACAGACAAATTAATGCAAAATCGTGCAGACGTTTGCTTGATTTCTTTTCAAAGTATGAATTTGACTGATTAAATGGTATTGAATTCTCAGTTTGACTTGACTATGGCAGCGATGCCGATGGCTTCAGTTCATATGATACTGATATGGGGATGGTGTGAAAACCATGTTGAAATTAATTGCATGTTAAATACTTTCTTTCTGTGGATAAACATGATTAAAACTTGATGGTTTTATAATTATTTTACAAAACTTGAACGTTAAGATGAAATGTAAAAATACTAGGACTAGTGCTGAATAACTAGGCTTACTGTCTGTGAACTTTGTTTTCGTTGACGAAAAATCGCCATTAAAATTATTTATATGCCGATATCTTCACCCAATAATATATTTTTGAACAACACTTGTTTTGTCGTTACTAAATCTTAAATAATATATTTTTGTTTTCATTTCTTTTAATGTAATGACGTTAAATATTTAGGCTATTTTTGTTTATAGTCTCAAAGAATGAAACAATTTTATTAATGATAATATTGATGAACTTTTAATGCATATTTGTTTAAATCCAATAGCGACAAACAGAGTCTTACCAGCAAATGTAATTTTTGTTAAAAAAAAAAAAAAAGGCAATTTTTTGTAAACCAAAACTAACTCAGTTCACAGACAGTAATCTTTTTGTAAACCAAAACTAAGTTCACAAACAATAATCCCATTGGTACCACTCGCTGTGCTATTGTGTTACTTTAAACATAAAGTACATGTATTAAAAGGATTACAACATCAGTGCTGGTCAGAGTGTCTTCTAACCACCATAGAGGTATAAAATGGTTAGAGACTGAGGTGCCTTTTAACAACCAGAGATACATTTGTACATAGAGGCTGAGATACTTTTTAACCACCAAAGAGGTACATAGAGGCTGAGGTGTCTTTTAACCAACAAAGAGGTATAGAGGCCGAGGTTCCTTTTAACCAACACAGAGTTCTATAGGTTGAGGTGTCTTAACCACCATAGAAGTATAGAGGCTGAGATGTCTTTTATCCACCATAGAGGTACAGAGGCTGAGGTGTTTTTTTTAACCACCATAGAGTTATAGAGGCTGAGGTGTCTTTTAACCATTATAAAAGTATATAGGTTGAGGTGTCTTTCAACCATTATAGAGGTATAGAAGCTGAGGTGTATTTTAACCATTATAGAGGTATAGAGGATGAGGTGTCATTTAACCACCATAGTGGCAGAGGTGCACTGCAGTTACTTGTACTACAGAGGGAATATTGACCAACATTATGCAAAATAATATCTATTTACTCTGACTGACCCACCAAAATTTTTCCCAACATTTATTCATCAATTTCACAAGAGATATAAATCTTGAGTCTGTATGATTTATGCGCTAAAATTAATGAAAACTATTCTCAAAATCTGACCCACTGAACCTACCAACCCACTTCTGGGAACCTATAATTCCTGTCACATTAAACAGATTATTTTTCAATCATTGCTGTGTCAAGTAACATGTACATGTGTTATTATAAGGTCACTTTTATTACTCTCAATGTCACAAGTGTCAATTACGGCTTGGCAGTAAATCTTCCGCTTTATTTCTCTTTATTAGTTTTATAAGATGGTTGCTATGACATCTATGATTTGGTAAAAATAATACCTGGGACAAAAAGTTTTTCCCCAAGTACATTGTAGAGAACTGTAACCAGGGATCTGAATTGAAACTTATCGTAAAGTGGTCAGTCACATAAGTTTTAAGACTTAAGTTAACTGACCTTAAAACTTAGAACTCATTTATAGCTTTACCCTAACTTAAAGTCTTACACTAAATAAAGAAACTCAACTGAAATTGATGTGCATGCATGAAACCAATTAACTATATTGAAATTCATCAATCTTGAAGTGGAATCGCAGAAAGAGAATGAGGATGAGGGATTATGTACATGTAGCTACTGTTAATGTAGTACTGAAGCTACTGTATGGGTTCTATTAAGATAGGTTCAAGGATGTATAGCAATCTGACATAACTGTTGTAGTAATACGACTCAATGAAGGACTGAATGAACGGCCATCAGTCATGTTTTGTCATTTAATATGCCATTTATGAATGGGATATAGAAGAATTTATATGATCATGTGACCTTTACATACCGGTACGTACCTCGTCATACTGACCCTCGTCATGCTCATACTGACTTGATATACATGTACACACAGCATTACACCATGTAGTAACAAACACGTCTTGTGTACATACAGTGTACATTTCTACTGAGCACTCTTATATCAAACATGTCTTGCGTTTTCAAAATATTGGCAATATCCAATGAGGGTTCTAACCCCCCCCCATATCTTAAAATGTTCTTTTCTGTTGCATCAAACCAGCCAATTATGGTTTCAGATGTTGAAAGGGTTCACAAGTTGTATATATTTGAATGTTGATTAACACCACAATCAACAATTTTTCAGTCATATGTCGCGGCCAGTCTTTAATGCTGGAGGAGATAACCCGGTTACAATGTACCCGAGAAGAAACACCGGCCGTCTGCAAGTAAACTGGAAAACTTTTTCATAAAATCAGTTAAGGAACCAATGGTATTGGAACCTGTGTTGACTAGAGTTGAGACACTTCATAAAGAGCTATGTTCTAAACAGTGACAGCCACAAAGGTCCCATACACATACCACACATACTGGTATGTCAAACAAAAAGGAAACAAACACACCATTATACAGAAAATAACAAAACACACTGAACTCAAAATTCATTGATCTGTCAAAAATTACCATAGATGTAACAATATGAAATCTAAGATCAAAGGTCAACAGCAATTTAAAGGTCATTATAGGGTCATTCATTTACTAAGTTTGAGTTGTGACAATTTCTTTGTTCAGCCATGGATGAAAAGTGCAGTGGATCACATATATATGTACATCAAATGCATTGAACTCTGCTCCGATTATTAGCAGTATGATATTTTGATGACTTTTTTACGTGCCCTGTGACATTGGTCACTCAGTATGCGATAGTTATTGTCCCTCTGTCCTTCTTAATACCAGCATACTAAACAGAGAAGTTATAAATACTACATAAGAAGTTTTATATTTGGAAAGATGTTACTTAAAAACACATCACTTTGAAATCATTTCTCATACCATTTTGCAACAACTTGCCCTAAAAAGTTTCCAATATGACAAAGATAAGGGCCAAGAGACACCAAATTTAAACATGATGAATTCCCAAGTTCAACTGAAATTTAATGATTTTAAAATGACAATGAAAACAATTTATGCTGCAATTGGTCATTTTTTACTACACTATAAATATAAATGAATAAACTACTGTTCAACTAAAGAGAACTTGATTTCAAAAATCTAATGGCTATCATTAGATTAAAAACTTGTTAATCATATTACTTTTAGTCTGTCAGTTGGGTGGTCTTAATAGTAAGGTTCCACTATAACACTAATCAGACCACTTTTAGTCAGTCAGTTATGAGTTATGTAGTCTTAGTAACAAGGTTCCACCATAACACCTCACTGATCAGACCACTTTTAGTCTGTCTGTTAGTGGTCTCAATAGCAAGGTGACACTGTAACACCTCACTTATCACAACAATCTGAGTCAGTTAGGCAGTCTTAATAGCATGGTTCCACTGTAACACCTCACTAATCAGACCAATTTGAGTCAGTCAGTTAGGGAGTCTTAATAGTGTGGTTCCACTGTAACACCTCACTAATCAGACCAATTTGAGTCAGTCAGTTAGGCAGTCTTAATAGCGTGGTTCACTGTCACACCTCACTAATCAGACCACTTTTAGTCAGTCAGTTAGGCAGTCTCAATAGCCTGGTTCCACTATAACACCTCACTAATCAGACCAATATGAGTCAGTCAGTTAGGCAGTCTTAATAGCGTGGTTCCACTGTAACACCTCACTAATCAGACCAATTTGAGTCAGTCAGTTAGGCAGTCTCAATAGCCTGGTTCCACTATAACACCTCACTAATCAGACCAATATGAGTCAGTCAGTTAGGCAGTCTTAATAGCCTGGTTCCACTATAACACCTCACTAATCAGACCACTTTTAGTCAGTCAGTTAGGCAGTCTTAATAGCCTGGTTCCACTGTAACACCTCACTAATCAGACCACTTTTAGTCAGTCAGTTAGGCAGTCTTAATAGCCTGGTTCCACTGTAACACCTCACTAATCAGACCACTTTTAGTCAGTCAGTTAGGCAGTCTTAATAGCCTGGTTCCACTGTAACACCTCACTAATCAGACCACTTTTAGTCAGTCAGTTAGGCAGTCTTAATAGCCTGGTTCCACTATAACACCTCACTAATCAGACCAATATGAGTCAGTCAGTTAGGCAGTCTCAATAGCCTGGTATCACTGTAACACCTCACTAATCAGACCACTTTTAGTCAGTCAGTTAGGCAGTCTTAATAGCCTCAGTTCCACTGTAAAACCTCACTAATCAGACCACTTTTAGTCAGTCAGTTAGGCAGTCTCAATAGCCTGGTTCCACTATAACACCTCACTAATCAGACCAACTTATGAGTCAGTCAGTTAGGCAGTCTTCAATAGCCTGGTTCCACTGTAACACCTCACTAATCAGACCACTTTTAGTCAGTCAGTTAGGCAGTCTTAATAGCCTGGTTCCACTGTAACACCTCACTAATCAGACCAATATGAGTCAGTCAGTTAGGCAGTCTCAATAGCCTGGTATCACTGTAACACCTCACTAATCAGACCACTTTTAGTCAGTCAGTTAGGCAGTCTCAATAGCCTGGTTCCACTATAACACCTCACTAATCAGACCACTTTTAGTCAGTCAGTTAGGCAGTCTTAATAGCCTGGTTCCACTGTAACACCTCACTGATCAGACCAATTTGAGTCAGTCTTAATAGCATGGTTCCACTATAACACCTCACTAATCAGACCAATTTGAGTCAGTCTTAATAGCATGGTTCCACTATAACACCTCACTAATCAGACCAATTTGAGTCAGTCTTAATAGCATGGTTCCACTATAACACCTCACTAATCAGACCACTTTTAGTCAGTCAGTTAGGCAGTCTCAATAGCCTGGTTCCACTATAACACCTCACTAATCAGACCAATATGAGTCAGTCAGTTAGGCAGTCTTAATAGCCTGGTTCCACTGTAACACCTCACTAATCAGACCAATATGAGTCAGTCAGTTAGGCAGTCTCAATAGCCTGGTTCCACTATAACACCTCACTAATCAGACCAATATGAGTCAGTCAGTTAGGCAGTCTTAATAGCCTGGTTCCACTGTAACACCTCACTAATCAGACCACTTTTAGTCAGTCAGTTAGGCAGTCTTAATAGCTGGTTCCACTATAAACACCTCACTAATCAGACCACTTTTAGTCAGTCAGTTAGGCAGTCTTAATAGCCTGGTTCCACTGTAACACCTCACTAATCAGACCAACTTTTAGTCAGTCAGTTAGGCAGTCTTAATAGCCTGGTTCCACTGTAACACCTCACTAATCAGACCACTCAGTCAACTAGGTAGTCTTAATAGCATGGTTCCACTATAACACCTCACTAATCAGACCAATATGAGTCAGTCAGTTAGGCAGTCTCAATAGCCTGGTATCACTGTAACACCTCACTAATCAGACCACTTTTAGTCAGTCAGTTAGGCAGTCTTAATAGCCTGGTTCCACTGTAAAACCTCACTAATCAGACCACTTTTAGTCAGTCAGTTAGGCAGTCTCAATAGCCTGGTTCCACTATAACACCTCACTAATCAGACCAATATGAGTCAGTCAGTTAGGCAGTCTTAATAGCCTGGTTCCACTGTAACACCTCACTAATCAGACCACTTTTAGTCAGTCAGTTAGGCAGTCTTAATAGCCTGGTTCCACTGTAACACCTCACTAATCAGACCAATATGAGTCAGTCAGTTAGGCAGTCTCAATAGCCTGGTATCACTGTAACACCTCACTAATCAGTCACTTTTAGTCAGTCAGTTAGGCAGTCTCAATAGCCTGGTTCCACTATAACACCTCACTAATCAGACCACTTTTAGTCAGTCAGTTAGGCAGTCTTAATAGCCTGGTTCCACTGTAACACCTCACTGATCAGACCAATTTGAGTCAGTCTTAATAGCATGGTTCCACTATAACACCTCACTAATCAGACCAATTTGAGTCAGTCTTAATAGCCTGGTTCCACTATAACACCTCACTAATCATCAATTTGAGTCAGTCTTAATAGCATGGTTCCACTATAACACCTCACTAATCAGACCAATTTGAGTCAGTCTTAATAGCCTGGTTCCACTATAACACCTCACTAATCAGACCACTTTTAGTCAGTCAGTTAGGCAGTCTCAATAGCCTGGTTCCACTATAACACCTCACTAATCAGACCAATTTGAGTCAGTCTTAATAGCATGGTTCCACTATAACACCTCACTAATCAGACCACTTTTAGTCAGTCTTAATAGCATGGTTCCACTATAACACCTCACTAATCAGACCACTTTTAGTCAGTCAGTTAGGCAGTCTCAATAGCCTGGTTCCACTATAACACCTCACTAATCACACCAATTTGAGTCAGTCTTAATAGCATGGTTCCACTATAAACACCTCACTAATCAGACCAATATGAGTCAGTCAGTTAGGCAGTCTTAATAGCCTGGTTCCACTATAACACCTCACTAATCAGACCAATATGAGTCAGTCAGTTAGGCAGTCTTAATAGCCTGGTTCCACTATAACACCTCACTAATCAGACCACTTTTAGTCAGTCTTAATAGCATGGTTCCACTATAACACCTCACTAATCAGACCACTTTTAGTCAGTCAGTTAGGCAGTCTCAATAGCCTGGTTCCACTATAACACCTCACTAATCAGACCAATTTGAGTCAGTCTTAATAGCATGGTTCCACTATAACACCTCACTAATCAGACCAATATGAGTCAGTCAGTTAGGCAGTCTTAATAGCCTGGTTCCACTATAACACCTCACTAATCAGACCAATATGAGTCAGTCAGTTAGGCAGTCTTAATAGCCTGGTTCCACTGTAACACCTCACTAATCAGACCAATATGAGTCAGTCAGTTAGGGAGTCTCAATAGCCTGGTATCACTGTAACACCTCACTAATCAGACCACTTTTAGTCAGTCAGTTAGGGAGTCTCAATAGCCTGGTATCACTGTAACACCTCACTAATCAGACCACTTTTAGTCAGTCAGTTAGGGAGTCTCAATAGCCTGGTTCCACTGTAACACCTCACTAATCAGACCACTTTTAGTCAGTCAGTTAGGGAGTCTCAATAGCCTGGTTCCACTGTAACACCTCAGCAGACCACTTTTAGTCAGTCAGTTAGGCAGTCTCAATAGCCTGGTTCCACTTTAACACCTCACTAATCAGACCACTTTTAGTCAGTCAGTTAGGGAGTCTCAATAGCCTGGTTCCACTGTAACACCTCACTAATCAGACCACTTTTAGTCAGTCAGTTAGGCAGTCTCAATAGCCTGGTTCCACTTTAACACCTCACTAATCAGACCACTTTTAGTCAGTCAGTTAGGGAGTCTCAATAGCCTGGTTCCACTGTAACACCTCACTAATCAGACCACTTTTAGTCAGTCAGTTAGGCAGTCTCAATAGCCTGGTTCCACTTTAACACCTCACTAATCAGACCACTTTTAGTCAGTCAGTTAGGGAGTCTCAATAGCCTGGTTCCACTGTAACACCTCACTAATCAGACCACTTTTAGTCAGTCAGTTAGGCAGTCTCAATAGCCTGGTATCACTGTAACACCTCACTAATCAGACCACTTTTAGTCAGTCAGTTAGGCAGTCTCAATAGTGTGGTTCCACTATAACACCTCACTAATCAGACCACTTTTAGTCAGTCAGTTTCCAATAGCCTGGTTCCACTAACACCTCACTAATCAGACCACTTTTAGTCAGTCAGTTAGGCAGTCTTAATAGCCTGGTTCCACTGTAACACCTCACTAATCAGACCACTTTTAGTCAGTCAGTTAGGCAGTCTCAATAGCCTGGTTCCACTTTAACACCTCACTAATCAGACCACTTTTAGTCAGTCTTAATAGCATGGTTCCACTGTAAGATCAGACAACCTGACCATGCTATAAGTGCATTATACAGTTGTTGAATACAATTAGCATAAAACAAAGACTACCCCCGGTAGTTTATAATGAAAAACTTCAAAATGATGAATTAGATAAAGCAGTAATTTAAAGTATGATGAATGTGTTACTGCCAACTAAATACATGTTCGGTACTTTACCGGCACTTTGCCGATTTCTGTCGTTGACTTTCACTTCAGTTGAATCATTATCTTGACATTTCCAATTACCAAAAAAAAAGAAGTGAATTGTAATTGCAAAATTTACCAAACAACGACTTGACAGATAGGAGCTAAACTTGTGAATTATGAAAGTTTTGATAACATTAATCATCTTAATTTCAATAATAAATGATACAAGATATTTCAATCTGACAGCATGTTTCTTCAAGACAAATTTTAGACACAATTTTAAAGATAAAAGGAATGCAGGTTCATATACTTGCATTTCAATCACCAAGATATCCCAATGCAAGTTCATGTACATGTAGATACTGCCTGTACATGCAGAATGTCATTAAACATAAAAATTATTGGAAAAAGTTTAATAGATCTTTTTCACAAAATTTCTCTAAAATTTGATTTTTTATTTTTTTCTCTTGTGAAATTTAGACATGAGATGAATATACACATTATGATTCTAGTGGCAGTATCATTTCCATTTTAGCTTGAAGAAAATTGAAGAGCAGAGTACATGCAACCTTTTGATTATCATATGTGTACGAGGATTAATAACATCAACTTGCAGGTCCTCTAAAAGGCCCCATTCTCTAGGCAAAATCTGCTATATTTCCCCATTTTTGATTAAAATTTTATCAATTATATTCACCAATTAGGGTCACTTTTGGTAACAGACAAAAGAAAAAATTAACAACTCACTACTCAATTATCCATGTCTTCAGATGAACTCCATGTTGTCAGTTTAATGAAGAAGTTAAATGAATTACCAGTTTTTGTATCTTTCTTTTTGTTAGTAAAATGACCATAGTTACTTTTTATTTTACCAAATTTAGCCTGATGCGACGTAAAATTCCCAATTGAAAGAGTACAGGATCCTGTCCCAGAAGGAGTCCTACGATTGATTCTACTCACTTTTAGGTTATTACAGCCTTCACAGGAAATGTGCTTTATTACCAGCTGGATAACAGTAAGTAGGATCTGACAAGAAGAAAGGATTAGTCTTGTAAATTTGATGTATTATCTAAATTTTAAACTCATCTAGGTCAAGGAACTGTTTACGAGACCCCACCTCCAGACCCCACCTCCAGACCCCACCTCCAGACCCCACCTCGAGACCCCACCTTCAGACCCCACCTCCAGACCCCACCTTCAGACCCCACCTCCAGACCCCACCTCACCAAGTTATATGGATTTTTATATAGATGTAAATTCTAAAGAGTCTACAAAGGAAATCTTGGCCTTATTAATTACATGTTATAAAGTGTATGTACAGTATATAAATAGATATTGTTTTTGAAATACATTTACATGTAATTTGTTAACTTTTGAAAAAGTTTTGTCAGTTTCAAAATCGTCAATAATTTATAATTATGTAACAATTAAAGGGATTAACCTCAAGGCTGCAAGTATCTGAGAAAAAATGTGAATATTTACAAACAATCAAAATGACTGATATTATATTCATTATATATGTACATATATTCCACATGTACATGTATATTTCATACGATGCACTGTGCTCATTCTATAAGGCCACATCTCTTTATCCAATTTGTCATTGTGAAGCAGAAGACTGCAGAAAGAAGCCGTAATTCAATTTAAGAGAGATCTGCTTCACACTTCACATGTCACCTTGCATGCCATTCACACACACAAATCACTTTCATCCAAGCTACAGTACAATTTAAATTTCATTACATCAATATATGCATCCATGAGTGCATATTTCAAATGAGTCAGCCAAAATGCCTTAACATTGCAGACTGATTTACTGCAGTATTTAAAGCACAAAAAGAAGAAATATGCACAAAGTTTTTATCTGTTATCTGTCTTCATCAAATCACTAGTTTGTTTTCTACAAAGATTTTTATTCAGTGCCGAGGTTTTCAAAATAGCAGATTTAGTCAGCAGCAGGTATGCATGTTTATTTTATAATTCTTTTTACATGATAAACAAATAGCATTCTGAGAGTATTGATGAATTAACATGGTGTGCATATCCCCTACCTGTGAAGCACAGGGATTTTCCAGGGCGATTTTTGGGTGCAGTTACAGGACCCATTCCTGATGCAAAAACGGGTTGTATTTTCCCAAAATAAAAACAAAACTTCCCAATCTGTCATTTCAAAATAAAGAAAAAGAATGATGAGCATCATAAAGTAAATGGTGAGCATCATAAAGTGAATGGTGAGCATCATAAAGTGAATGGTGAGCATTACAAAGTGAATGGTGAGCATCATAAAGTGAATGGTGAGCATTATAAAGTGAATGGTGAGCATCATAAAGTAAATGATGAGCATAACAAAGTGAATGGTAAGCATAAAAGTGAATGGTGAGCATATAAAGTAAATAGTGAGCATTATAAAGTGAATGGTGAGCATTATAAAGTAAATGGTGAGCATTATAAAGTGAATGATAAGCATGATAAAGTGAATGGTGAGCATTAAATGTGAATGGTGAGCATTATAAAGTGAATGGTGAACATTATAAAGTAAATGGTGAGCAATTTCAAAGTGAATGGTGAGCATTATAAAGTGAATGGTTAGCATTATAAAGTTAATGGTGAGCATTACAAAGTGAATAGTGAGCATTATAAAGTGAATGGTGAGCATGATAAAGTGAATAATGAACAACTTTGATCAAAATACTAACAAGAAAGACTGATGCCGGCATACCTATACCGCCCCTTCCTCAAGTTCCTGGACTACACCAGAGCAAGGAGGTAAAAACAAGTGATGGAACTTGTCTTCTGAGACAAAGCAAAATTGATATCCGTATCATAAGTCATACAGGTTAGCTTGTCTGACATCTGTGTCATAAGTCATACAGGCCAGTTTGTCTGACATCTGTGTCATAAGTCATACAGGCCAGTTTGTCTGACATCCGTATCATGAGTCATCCAGGCCAGCTTGTCTGACATCTGTGTCATAAGTCATACAGGCCAGTTTGTCTGACATCCGTATCATAAGTCATCCAGGCCAGCTTGTCTGACATCTATATCATAAGTCATACAGGCCAGCTTGTCTGACATCCGTATCATAAGTCATCCAGGCCAGCTTGTCTGACATCCGTATCATAAGTCATATAGGTCAGCTTGTCTGATAGAACATTGATGTCTAACATCTGTATCATAAGTCATATAGGTCAGCTTGTCTGATAGAACATTGATGTCTAACATCTGTATTATAAGTCATACAGGCCAGCTTGTCTGATAGAACATTGATGTCTAACATCTGTATTATAAGTCATATAGGTCAGCTTGTCTGATAGAACATTGATGACTAACATCTGTATTATAAGTCATATAGGTCAGCTTGTCTGATAGAACATTGATGTCTAACATCTGTATCATAAGTCATACAGGTCAGCTTGTCTGATAGAACATTGATGTCTAACATCTGTATTATAAGTCATATAGGTCAGCTTGTCTGATAGAACATTGATGTCTAACATCTGTATTATAAGTCATACAGGCCAGCTTGTCTGATAGAACATTGATGACTAACATCTGTATTATAAGTCATATAGGTCAGCTTGTCTGATAGAACATTGATGTCTAACATCTGTATTATAAGACATATAGGTCAGCTTCTCTGACAGAACATTGATGTCTAACATCTGTATTATAAGTCATATAGGTCAGCTTGTCTGACAAAACATTGATGTCTAACATCTGTATTATAAGTCATATAGGTCAGCTTGTCTGATAGAACATTGATGTCTAACATCTGTATTATAAGTCATATAGGCCAGCTTGTCGGAGAAAAGAACATTGATGTTTTTTTGTTTTCTTTTCCTAGACTAAGCCAACAACTTGAGGTTACCACTTAGTGGCATACTTGAGGTACCACTTGAGTGGTATACTTGTGGTCCCCTATGAGCAGGATACATCATACGCTTGTTAACTTAAGACTCATGTGATTTGTCAAAAAACAAATAACAAATAAAGAAAAATAAATAGGTGGGGGGTACAAGTGGGTACAAGTGACACATACAGGACACATTATGATTTCTCAATAACCAGGGTCTGAATCATAATGAGATGATATTATGCAAAAATCAACACATACATAGATTTACATAATTATGTACATACATGTACATAAATATGCCACTGGGTGTTTGTATTATAGGAGAACATCCATGTATCAACTATTTAAGCCTTAGGTGTGCCTGAGGTGCAAAGGAGACAAATAGTTTATAATATGTGTAATGATTAAAGATTTTAGACTTAACACGGCCACAGAAGTGAGGCAATGAAGTCTGCCCGTTCCTGGTTAAAACTAAGAAAGTCTGGGAAGCATTTTGTATACAAATACGGAGGTACAAAATGTACAAATATATTCAACAACATGTCAGGGAGCATTATATGTCTTACCTCAGACAGGACAAAGGAAAAATCAATGTAATGTTAATTAAAAAGCAGCTTACAAAATGGGATAAAATCTTGTATATGTACATGGTGTACTTATGTTTGAGTCTTAAAATATCCTTTATACAAGCATGAAATGATTCACAGAAGTAAATTTCACATTATGTACAAAAAATTCATAAAGAAAAAGAAAGGGGGCAGGGAGGAAGGGAGGGATAGAGATAAAAGCACATAGACTGAAAAGCAGACAGACACAGATAGACAGACAGACAGATAGACAGACAGATAGATAGATATATGTAGAAAGATAGACAGACAGACAGATACATGTAGAAAGATAGACAGACAGACAGATAGATACATGTAGACATACATGTAGATACATAGACAGACAGAAAGAAAGACAGACATAAATACATACATGTAGATAGATACATGTAGATAGACAGATAAATAGATAGATACACATGTACATGTAGATAGATAGATAGATAGATAGATAGATAGATAGATAGATAGATAGATAGAGAGATAGATAGATACATGTAGATAGATAGATAGATAGATAGATAGATAGATAGATAGATAGATAGATAGATAGATAGATAGATAGATAGATAAATAAATAAATAAATAGATAGATAGATAGATAGACAACCAGAGAGACAGACCGACAGATAGATAAATAGATAGAGGTATATGAATATTTGTAGATCTACATGTATACATGTAAACAGATCTAAAGACAGGAAAAAATATGGTATACATTTGTACAAATTTACATTGTACTAGTGACAACTTGAAATGTGCACATTTAAAGAATTCTTTCCTATAATTAACAAAACAAAAACAAACTGGAGAGTTTAAGGGTTGTCAAGGATAAATGTCAAACTACAAAACATGTCAATACGCCTTGAACACATCCCCCAAATCTATAAATACTTACAATATCTTTGTGATAGTCCACATACATCTTACGACATACTTGTATGTATATAAATATAGTGAAAACAGAACTAGGAAAAGTTGTTACAAATTAGTATACACGTACCTTTATATGAAATATGATGTCATTTATTTTTTCGTTAGTCACATAAACCTGTTGACAGTAGTTTATATCTTTCAGCAAACCTGAGCACTGTAAGAGAAAAATATTACACTGGTTAAAGATGGTGAGTGATTATTGCCACTGGCTATAAAGTCTTACATCGTGCTACTTACACATGTACATGTTTAGACTAAAAAGAACAGCAGAAATAGTCTTACATATGTACATGTACACCGTGTTACTTACACATGTACACATACAAATTAAAATGAACAGAAAGTCTTACATATGTACATGTACACCATGATACTTACACATGTACACCGTGATACTTATACATGTACACATACAAATTAAAATGAACAGAAAGTCTTACATATGTACATGTACACCGTGTTACTTACACATGTACACATACAAATTAAAATGAACAGAAAGTCTTACATATGTACATGTACACCGTGATACTTACACATGTACACCGTGATACTTATACATGTACACGTAAAAACTAAAATGAACAGAAAGTCTTACATATGTACACCGTGCTACTTACACATGTACACATAAAAACTAAAATGAACAGCAGAAAGTCTTACATATGTACATGTACACCGTGATACTTACACAAGTACACCATGTTAATTACACATGTACACCGTGCTACTTACACATGTACACGTAAAAACTCAAATGAACAGAAATAGTCTTAAGTCATGCTACTTCGTAAAAACAAATGTACGCTTACAAACTTAAATGAACAGCAGAAATAGTCTTACATCACGCATCGTGCTACTTACACATGTACATGTAAAAACTAAAATTAACAACAGAAATATACTCACATACACAGTGGTAATGGGAGTTTATTACATGTGTGTGTAATCATATAGCATTAATGGGAGTTTATTACATGTATGTGTATTAATACAGTGGTAATGGGAGTTTATTACATACATGTGTGATAATACAGTGGTAATGGTAGTTTATTACATGTGTGTGTAATAATACAGTGGTCATGGGTGTTTATTACATACATGTGTGATCATATAGTGGTAATGGGAGTTTATTACATGCATGTGTAATCATACAGTTACAATACAGTGTTCAATATGCCCGTGCAATACGTAATGTCGTATTGCACATAGCTGGATACAGAAATTTCATGTGGAGCTACTTTTCTAAAAAGCATTCATGTCATCCAAAATATTTAATGGCATCGTTAAAAGCGGAATGAATTTTAAATTTCTGTATACATACAGATAAATATGGGACAAGTAATAAAAGCAAAACCACAAATGTTTCTATCCGTATCATCAGACTGCACTTGATCGTTGTATCATCAGACTGCACTTGATCATTGTATCATCAGACTGCACTTGACCATTGTATCATCAGACTGCACTTGATCATTGTATCATTTCTGACTGCACTTGACCATTGTATCATCAGACTGCACTTGACCATTGTATCATCAGACTGCACTTGATCATTGTATCATCAGACTGCACTTGACCATTGTATCATCAGACTGCACTTGATCATTGTATCATCAGACTGCACTTGACCATTGTATCATCAGACTGCACTTGACCATTGTATCATCAGACTGCACTTGATCATTGTATCATCAGACTGCACTTGACTATTGTATCATCAGACTGCACTTGACCATTGTATCATCAGACTGCACTTGATCATTGTATCATCAGACTGCACTTGACCATTGTATCATCAGACTGCACTTGACCATTGTATCATCAGACTGCACTTGATCATTGTATCATCAGACTGCACTTGACCATTGTATCATCAGACTGCACTTGACCATTGTATCATCAGACTGCACTTGATCATTGTATCATCAGACTGCACTTGACCATTGTATCATCAGACTGCACTTGATCATTGTATCATCAGACTGCACTTGACCATTGTATCATCAGACTGCACTTGACCATTGTATCATCAGACTGCACTTGATCATTGTATCATCAGACTGCACTTGACCATTGTATCATCAGACTGCACTTGATCATTGTATCATCAGACTGCACTTGACCATTGTATCATCAGACTGCACTTGATCGTTGTATCATCAGACTGCACTTGATCATTGTATCATCAGACTGCACTTGACCATTGTATCATCAGACTGCACTTGATCATTGTATCATCAGACTGCACTTGACCATTGTATCATCAGACTGCACTTGACCATTGTATCATCAGACTGCACTTGACCATTGTATCATCAGACTGCACTTGACCATTGTATCATCAGACTGCACTTGATCATTGTATCATCAGACTGCACTTGACCATTGTATCATCAGACTGCACTTGATCATTGTATCATCAGACTGCACTTGACCATTGTATCATCAGACTGCACTTGACCATTGTATCATCAGACTGCACTTGATCATTGTATCATCAGACTGCACTTGACCATTGTATCATCAGACTGCACTTGACCATTGTATCATCAGACTGCACTTGACCATTGTATCATCAGACTGCACTTGACCATTGTATCATCAGACTGCACTTGATCATTGTAGCGGATGGATTCAACGAGAGCGTAGCTCTCCTTGAATCCATCTGCTATGAGTACCTGTATATATATATGTGTGTGTGTGTGTGTGTGTGTGTGTGTATGTATGTATGTACATGTATGTATGTACCTGTATGTATGTATGTACATATGTACATGTATGTATGTATGTATGTGTATAAAGAATGTTCAGAAATACTGGGCTTGGATTTGGGTAGCCAAAGTACATATGCATGTAGCCAATGGCAATATTTCCTATGAATTGGCTACTGAAAATTTAATGTTATCTGTAAAATATTCATAAAATATCTCCATATTTGGTTAAACTGAAAAATATCACCTGAAATAAGTGAAATTGTGTGGTTACAAATATTTATATATCTTTAAAAATAAGAGACAAACAAAGTGGATCCATGCTCACTAGAGGTGAAATGCATCTTGGTTTAAAATACAGTGATCTAAATATAGTGAAACCTTGCTACTAAGACACCTAACTGACTCAAAGTGGTTTGATTAGTAAGGAGGTCTGATAAATGAGGATCTGGATGTATTTGCTAGGGAATTTCAAGAGACAAAAGTGTTTCACAGCTCTTGGCAACAGCTGCCTTTTAACAAGATTTTTTTTTTATTATATTGAATAATGTTTTTACGTCACACTCAACAATTTTTCAGTTATATGGTAACAGCCATTTTTAATTGGTGGAGGAGAGAACCTGGTATCAATGAGACCACTGGCCTGCTGCAAGTAAACTGTCGAACTTTCTCATAAAAATCAACTTAGGTTCAGTGGGGCTCAAACCTGCACTGACCAGAAGTGAGAGACTTCATGGTTCAAAACATGATGCTCTAACCACTCAGCCACAGAAGCCAAGAACAGATGCTACTCTTGAATTAAACACAAGTGCCCCAGAGAAAATCGGGCAATTCTGATAAGAAAATCAAGTGCAGTTTCCTACGATACAAATGGCAATTTCAAATCACATTGTGTTATCTGATTATTTATCATCTTTATATACTGTAGAATCAGAACATTTCGTTGTGGTTTAAATTTGTTTATTTCATCACATGTATTTTCATTTATCAACAAATTTAAACCATGACAAATTTTATACAAATTATACCTAGTAATACTAATACAGTAATAGGTTCCTTTATAAATAGGTTTTTTTATTTCAATGTAATTTAAAGTCAACAATTTGTTTTGTTTTTAAAACAATAAAATTTTAACCAAAGGAAATTTTCTGTCGACACTGGATGCTTACTCCTCCATGGCACCTCATCCCACCTCTGGATTTCTAGAGGTCCGTATTTGTCCAGTATTCACCAGATTTTTTATTTTTTGTATAGCTATCCTGGACATCCTGAAGATGTATGCTTTGGTATCCGAGATTTTATATTTGTATAAACCTAAAATAGAACCCCACTAATATTACAAGGAAGTACATGTTATATACATGTCTTCTTTACCTATTTGTAAATATGACAAACTACCTTGGTTTTCACAGTCATTTATTTAGTACATTTAAGAATGCACTGGATGTACCTTAATTTAAATATGTATATAAATAAATTACAACTGTCTGAGTGATGGGGATATATGTAAATCAAATAATTGAATATTACATCAGATTGTGATTAGGCCTATAAAGTGACAAAGATATATAGTAATACAATACATACAGGTAAAACAATAACAGTTAACAATGGAACAGTCCATTGCGGAGTTAGATGTAAATAAGCCAGTGCTTAAAGATAACAAATTGATGCTTCCACCCCTGAAAAAATTGACTTTATCATTTTCTATATTAATGACATGATCTAGTCCTAATGTGTACATGTATGAGGTGGGGGGAGGGGGTGAATGAGAATAATAAACACTTCTAAGCTGGTCTGTAAACTAAAACATGTTTTATCATACTCATTCACGCTGACTTCTCACATAATTTGTGGAGAACACAAAACTAGCCTAGTTTTACAGAAGAAGAAAGGTCATGTGAGAGAGAGAGAGAGAGAGAGAGAGAGAGAGAGAGAGAGAGAGAGAGAGAGAGAGAGAGAGAGAGAGAGAGAGAGAGACAGAGACACAGAGAGAGAGATAGATATCATATCTGCAAAGAAAGTGAACAGAAAATTTATTGACACTCACTAACAAATGTATAAGTTCTAATGTTAAACTTTAAATTTAAATATTATACATTTATCAAATTTACATTATTATTTTTTTAATATACAAATCAATTCATAATAACAATGTTTTATCACATATTATTTCAGTTTTATTATCATTTATTAAGCATATTATCATATAAAATTTTTATTTTTCATCTCAAATCATAAATATCAAACAATTTAGAAATTAATTGATTTTTTATTTTATATCTAATTATCATTAATCACATCATCAATTTCATTAAATCATTTCATAATAAATATTTTATAATTACATTCAAAATATTTAAAAAATAAATATCAATTATAATTATACATCAATATAATCATTTACATAATAATCATTCATACAATTCAGTAAATTTTCAATTTATTTTATTTCATATATTTATCATAAATTTTATTATTTAAATTATTAAACATTTTTTATATTACACATATTTTACATATTATATATTAATTATAACAATCAATCATTATTTCATTAATTAATAACATTTCATAATTTGTCATAAATTATCAAAACATTCATTTTTTTTATCATATCATTTTCATTTATCAATCATAATATTACATAATCAATTCAAATAATTCATTATTTAATTTCATTATATTATTATCAATTTTATTACAATTTTCAAATATTATTATCATCAATTTATCAACCATATACATAATTATTAAATTTTATAATTATTCATTCATATCATATTATTTTCATTGATATAAAAAATCATTTTTTTTTTCTTTATTAATTGTATTATTCATTTTAAATTTATATATATATAATTTTTTATTATATATCATCAATTACATTAATCATATCATTAAATAATGTTTATACATTACAATAATAATATATATTATTTATTCAATCATAACAACATTTAATTCATTTCACAATTAAATATATTATTTTATAATTATATTATCATTAATATATTTTCATATAAATTCAATATATTTATATCATTCATATAACATAATAAATAAATCAAAATATCATATATTATTATCATACAAATTTATGCATTATCATCATTTTTTATTAATTCAAACATTAATTATTTATCACATCATCACATTATATATATTAATAATTTATTATTATCAACATTTCAAATTTTCAAATCAATTATATTTTTACATAAGTTTAATATAATTTCATCAATTTATCATCAATTATCATCATTTTAAGTTTAATTTATTAATTAAATTCATTCAATTATTAATTATTCATATGATTAAATTAAAATCATATTTTTTATTAATTATTCATTATTTATCATATATTTATATTTATATTCATAAACATATATAATTATTTATATAATTTATTTATCAAATTTTCAATTCAATATTAACAATCATATAAAATATATTAATTAATTTAATTATATCTTTAATTATAACATTAACATTTTGATACCATCATTAAATAATCAATAAAATTTCATTATTTTATATTAATTAAATCATTTATTATTGTTAATATTCATCAATTCATATTTACATTACAATTCATATTATAATCAAAATCATAATACAATTTCAACATATTCATCATGCAAATCATCTCATTCATTTCAATCTTTATCAGAATATTCAATTAACACAATAATTATAATTCATTCATTCATTATTATCAATTATTTAAAATATAATTTCATTAATTTTTCAATATTTATCATCAAATCATCATTCAATTATTAATATATCAATTAATTCATTATCAAAACACATTTATCATAATTATTTTTATATAGTTATACAAATTTATTATCATAACATTAAATAAGTGCAAACATTAATTATTATATCAACTTCTAATCATTATTTCAATCAATATATTATTTATTACATTCATATCATTATATATCAATATATCATTAAATCATCATAAATTATCACATATCATCATCATATTATTTACTACACATATCAAAATAAATATTTTTTTTTATACATATTCATCATCATTTTTTCCACATTCAAATTTACATACAATTAATATTTCACAATTTTAATCATTTCATTATATATCATGTCAATGTATAATATATTAAAATTAATTATTATATATTAATAATTTTTATAATTATTTTTATTTTCATTTCATATATCATATATATAAATTTATCACACAATTCATATTAATTTCAAATTTAATGATTCATTAGTTCATAAATATTATACAATCATCAAAATTCAATTTTTAGTCACATTAATCATTTTTTTTTATTCATACATAACATACAAAATTTTTACATAATATTCAGTTTTCAATATTTTTATTTTCTTTCATTTATTATAATTTATTTAAATAATTTACATTAAATATTATCATTAATATCAGTTTTATTACATTAATTATTATAATTATATATATTTTCAATTAAAAAATCATTCACTTATATTAATTCATGATTATATTAAATAATATTATATTTTTTATTATAAATTTATATATTTTAATTAATATTTCATCATTATATCATATTAATATATATTATTATCATTCAATCATTTATTTTAAAACATATATACATAATCAATAATTAAATATTATATTTTATTTTTACACATTCATTTTTTTATTTATCATCATATATTATTATTTTATATTTTTATATTCATTTTTATTATATATATATTTTATCATACATAATCATATCATATAATCATATTAATGAGAGAGAGAGAGAGAGAGAGAGAGAGAGAGAGAGAGAGAGAGAGAGAGAGAGAGAGAGAGACAGAGACACAGAGAAAGAGATAGATTTTTATCATACAATTATTTATTATATATTATCATCAAACATAATTTATTCATATTTATAACAATTTTTATAATAATATCATATTTATTTATATTTATCAAAAAATTATTTCATATCATATCATTGTACATGTATGTATAAATCATACAAAAGTTTCTATATATGTATTTTGACAAAATGAAAATCAACAACAGATACATGTACAAGTACATGTACATAAAAATGCTGAACTACAAGAACTGAGAAATAAGAGCGTTGTCAATACAGTATACACCTAGCAACTTGAGCATATTATAACCGACTGACTTACATGACAAGTACCTCGGCAGATGTACAAATGATGGAGCAGAATCTCTGGTCTTGATCCACTTACACACCAGTGCAGATCTTTTGTTTACAACATCAGTATAAGCTATACAACTTAATTACAATGTGTATGTACAAGATATAAACATCGTGTACTGATATTTACACTGTGCGCCAATCACCTTCCTTTTCCCTGAGTAAACACAGCAACATGTAAAAAAAACGACTTCACTTCCCACATCTGAATAAGTGTTGTACAAGAATTTTTAAATGTTAGGCGGCCTAAATTAGATTTCAAATTTCATTACAGACTGTAAACCTGAAATAATGTATATGAAGATACATGTACAGGCCTCATGGGATAAAAAAAACTGTATGTAGAGCACGGGAATTGTCTAGAGTAAATCGGCACTTGTAGAATAAATCAGTACTTGAAGAGTAAATTGTGGATATGAATTCAAAAAACCTCAGCCTCACATGTTCTGTATTAAGGACATTTGATAATTCTTTATAAAGTCTGCAGCTGTAGATGCTATGAAACCGAATCACTTAATACATGTTTATCACGACACTTAAAAATATAATCCCCTATCAGCATGTATGTGTACATTGTACATATACACATGTATTTAATACCACATCTTCTCATATTTACATATATAATCTCATATTTAGATGTAAATTCCCATAGCTACTGGTACATACATGGAGTATGTAATTACTGCCCTATTAGTGCAGTATCTTACACAGCAAATTCAGAAATTGTCTATATACATGTAAATGCCTATAAAACTACGATAAACTTGGGTCTACATGAATATATTTGCATGTAATCTTCTCTTTTCATTTAAAACAAAAGAATATCTTCATACTTCAGAAGTTTATAGACATAAAATTGGCAGTTTCCTTTCATTTCATTTTGGTGGAGGGAGAGGTTTTGCAGTTCTATCATTGTTTTTTTTTTCTTTTTTGTTTTTTGTTTAAATGTCGGGATACACATGTTGGGATGATACTGTTATTTATCTTTACATCTACTCTTTACCACTAGTGTACTGTATATTTTTACATCTACTCTTTACCACTAGTGTACTGTATATTTTTACATCTACTCTTTACCACTTGTGTACTGTATACTTTACCACTAGTGTACTGTATATTTTTACATCTACTCTTTACCACTTGTGTACTGTATATTTTTACACCTACTCTTTACCACTAGTGTACTGTATATTTTTACATCTACTCTTTACCACTTGTGTACTGTATATTTTTACATCTACTCTTTACCACTAGTGTACTGTATATTTTTACATCTACTCTTTACCACTAGTGTACTGTATATTTTTACATCTACTCTTTACCACTAGTGTACTGTATATTTTTACATCTACTCTTTACCACTAGTGTACTGTATATTTTTACATCTACTCTTTACCACTTGTGTACTGTATAATAGAGTATAAAGCAGTGAATTTTCTTACTCATAAAACGAGTGCCCCTCTTTAGCTTCTAATTTGAGACAATTTCAATAAATAAAGAAACATGAACCTGTATATATACACAGAAAATTTTCAGCAGAACTAGGGAAACAAAGATTTCAATTGTTGGGAAAATAACACTGATTTTGCAAGGTAAACCAAATTCTAAATAAATGGCTGTAAATTTGGACAAAATATCAGTGCAAACAGATAAATGTACATGTACAATGTACTAAAGAATTCATAACTTTTGAGGGAGTCCACTGACAACAGATTTTGTAACAAAATTGAAATCATCTAAATCTGAACAGAACAGAGTACAGTTATCAAAGAAACAAAGCACATATCTTATCAACATTTACAGTGTATACATGTATATATATGAAATATAAACCACATGTAAGGTCAAATTTGCCAAAAAAAAAACAAAAGCAAAACCCCCCCCCAAAAAAAATAAACCAAAAACAACAACAACAACAAAAAAACATGACAAACCCAGCATCTGAAGCACTATATACATGTATAAACACATGCTTATAATCATAAGATGTGCATGTACATACAGTTTATACCCTGTAAGTTGAGTTGATGTACATACAGTATAAACCCTGTAAGTTGCGTTCATGTACATGTACGTACAATATATACCCTGTAAAGTATGTTGATGTACATGTACGTACAGTATATACCCTGTAAAGTATGTTGATGTACATGTACGTACAGTATATACCCTGTAAGTTGAGTTGATGTACATATACGTACAGTATATACCCTGTAAAGTATGTTGATGTACATGTACGTACAGTATGTACCCTGTAAAGTATGTTGATGTACATGTACGTACAGTATATACCCTGTAAGTTGAGTTGATGTACGTACAGTATATACCCTGTAAGTTGAGTTGATGTACGTACAGTATGTACCCTGTCAAGTATGTTGATGTACATGTACGTACAGTATGTACCCTGTAAGTTAAGTTGATGTACATGTACGTACAGTATATAACCTGTAAGTTGAGTTGATGTACATGTACATACAGTATATAACCTGTAAGTTGAGTTGATGTACATGTATGTACAGTATATAACCTGTAAGTTGAGTTGATGTACATGTATGTACAGTATATACCCTGTAAGTTGACTTGATGTACATGTATGTACAGTATATAACCTGTAAGTTGAGTTGATGTACATGTATGTACAGTATATAACCTGTAAGTTGAGTTGATGTACATGTACGTACAGTATATAACCTGTAAGTTGAGTAAATGTATGAGCAGTAGAAACTGGTAAACTTGACCTTAACAAATTAAATCAACTGAACCTGAAGTTAAGGACAATTCAAGTACAGTCCACCTGTGTCTATATACATGTATATGTACATTTTCTATACACAAATATGTAGATGAGTCTAATTTATAGACATATGTGTAGAAGAGTCTTTAGACATACATGTAGACAGGTGTTTAGACATACATGTAGACAGGTGTTTAGACATACATGTACATTTATAGACAAGTCTTTAGACATACATGTAACCAGCTGTTTAGACATACATGTAGACAGGTGTTTAGACATACATGTAGACAGGTGTTTAGACATACATATAAATGAGTCTAAAGGAACATCTTGGTATATATGATAGGGTCAGCTGAAGACAACACTTTACAATACATTGTAAGCTCAATTTACATGTACATACTTAAATGATCTTGATTATCATACAGACAATTTTTGTCTGGTTCTGATCAAAGATCAGGAGAGTTCATTTTAATTTTCAGAGAGTGATAAAGTGAATCAAAGATCAGAAGAGTTCATTTTAATTTTCAGAGCTTGATAAGGTAAATCCAAACATACTGCTATTCACATACATGAACTAATGAGAACAATCCATGCAATCCAGATCTATAAAACCAATAACTGCTGAACCAAATATCTCAAAGACAGCTTCTGTTCCGAGTCAGCGACCATGAGATATCTAAATTGGTACATGTACTTTGCTTATTTAAAAAAAAAACAATAAACTACAAAAACCAAAAATGTACTCAATCCAATTAAGTGCAGAATCCTGATTGATTTATGTTCTAAAACGATGACAATTTAATCAGGTAAATGTATGCAAAATTGATCACAGTGTGTTTAGCAACTTATCTGAAGGTTCTCCAGGGGTTCACATTCCAATATGAACTGTTGATTTATGTTCATGATGCTGGGAAGTGTTTTTATATGTCTATAGATGTAATGAAACAAAAATATGTTAAAGAAACACTATGCCCGAAAGAGGTTAACAATTTTCATAAAGATTTCAATGTTCAATAACTAAATATGGCTTTAACCAAATACTATATACCAAAAATTTTCATCCCTGGTTGTTTTCGCCCTTTTATCATCGAGAACATTTATTTGTAAATCACCAGTCGCATGGATGGCATTTATAAGATATCAATGCTTCAATTATTTAACTTGAAAATTTCAACTTCGTTTTGAATTCGCCATCTAATCCAAGGACTGAATAAAAAAAATATATAATTTAAATGGGAGCGAAAATTTCCAGGCTTACAGAATTGACTACAGTATAACTTGTATATAACAACGGCCTTAGGGAACCAAGAAAACCAGTCTTTATAGGGAGGTGGTCTTTATATACAAATGTAGAGGTTGATTTGTACACATATGGTACTGTTGGACAGTAAAAAACTGTCTTTGTGACCAGGTGGTCTTTATACACAGGTGATCGCTAAAGCATGTTTTACTGTACATGTATATAGTTAATCAAAAGCCCCAGTTTTATTGAGATTAACATGATAGAGCAGCACTTTACTCTGAAGAAATCAAATCAAGTTGTTTAATTACATGTTGTTTAATTACATGTTGTTTAATTACAAATTGTGTAATTACAAGTTGTTTAATTACAAGTTGTTTAATAGAAACACATAAACAGACCAAATATAATATGCCCCCTCCCCCTTAAATCTCAGAATCAACACTCTTGACCTTAGTTAAACTGAAAGATTTAACTGATAAAATTTTCATTTCATTTTTTTTTTTTATTTGGGACTGGCCTTACTAACAAATGTGATAGCCAAGCACTGAAAATGGCTACCTAAAATGTTTGGACTGGTACAGGACAATTGGACAATTTATATGAGAAAACTGCTTCCAAAAATATTTGGACTTCTTCTTGGTAAACTACATTGTACATTTCTTTTGTATGATTCCATGACCACAATTACAAATGTATTTAATAAAATGCTGACTTACAAGTACACATGTACTTATGGTAATAATAATTAGAAGTTAGTTTGTACACTTCCTCGTTAAAAACAACCAAGTAGCTGTATGGTTAATAAACTATCTAAAGTACATTTCATACAAAAATAGATATAAAAGTCAAACTGTACTTGAATAATTGAAAAGTTCCCTCTTCAGTCGTATAATTTATCAAGAATTTGTTCCCAAAAAACTGTCAAGACTTCAAAAGCAAACACAACGTGATGAGACTTAGTAAATGTATAAACATAATCCCAACTCCATTTTACAGGTGTATACAGTTGTCGTCCTTGTTAAGTGTCAATACCATTCTGTTCGATAAGTTACTACAGGTAAGCTATTTTTTCACCTGCGTAAATCGACTCATAAATGTTAAGCTGTGAGGTGCACTTGTAATCTTACTGGACAAATTATTAACAAGAAGATATTCTCACTGTATGGCATTTAATATCCCTTCAAGAATTTTTTTTCACTAACTTTGTAAATACAACAGTAAAACTTTGTTGAGTCGAAGTTCAAGGGACCACCTAACAAGGAATTTTTGTTGTTTTTGTAGAAATGGGCCCAACAATTTATTCCAAACATTGAGATATTCCACTCATAAGAAGTCAAATTTTAAAATGTTTATTAGTAGCATTAAACAACAAAATTATTTGGGACTTTGTCAAAAGTTCGAAAGCTAGAGAAATTCGACTAATCCCAGTACACCACAGGCAAAATGTGATGTCAATAATTATTATCCACACCTTAAGTGACTGACCACTGGCATTGGCTCAGTGGTATTAGCATCCACCTCACACAGATGAGGCCAAGAGTTTGATTGCCCTAGTCCCTTGACCTATCCATGCCTGTGTGGACCTACATGTACACGTATCTTAGGTCAAATACATGTACATGTATCATAGCAAAAGAGAAGTTTCAAGTTAGCCTGGATTACTGTTATGATCTTACATGTAGTCACACAAGTCACATGAATTGTGAAAAATGTTCCTCAACATAATTTCTGGTTTCTGTAATATAGAGATAGCCCCGATAGTGCAGTTGGTAAAAGTATTGTGCTAGTGATTGGAAGGTCCTGTGTTCGATTTCCTGAACTGTCAACGCATTTTTCCCCGCCAGCTACATGTAAATAGCCAACTGTGGTAGGTTTTAAAAGTCTCTTGGATTTCTTTACACAAAATAACTTTTATGCACTAAAACATAAGAATGTTCCATGTAGGCTGTATATGTCACGAAAGTCAATATGAAAACCGGAAGAACAAATGAGGAACAAAATTGAAAAGGTGCAAATAAATATCCGATCATAACGGTAATCCAGACTAACTCCAAAGATCCCTATTGATCTCCATTTTTTTTATTTCACCATATTAATTCCACATTCATCTTCAGATAATCTTCTCCAAAAGAAATATCTATAGATACAAATGTGCACTGATCACTTCTATCAAATTTGACCCCAAGCCTATGTATTCACAAAGTTCTGTGTACTACATCATCCGGTGACAACTAATGAACTTGATATTAAAATAGCCCAGTACCCCAAAATCCTGTAACATTCTGAACAATACAAACAGGTTATACTGTACCGACACACATACACACCCACACCCACACACACACACACAAACACACCCACACACACACACACACACACACACATACACACACATACACACCCACACACACCCACCCACACACACACACCCACACACACACATACACACACATACACACACACAAACACACATACACACACACATACACACACACATTACACACACACACACACACACACACACACACACACACACACACACACAAAACCAAAACCTAACAAAGCATTGAAAGTGTTAACAGTTGATTTACAAACTTCTCTTATTTGTCAAGTTATTACTCAACTTTTATACTGTTTGGTAACTAACTCAACAACATAAATTATATCATAATATTATTGAGCATTTAAGACTCTTAACTGTATTGTAAATCAGTCAAATCTGGATCAAGTGAGCGTTTACTCCAGTAGCATGGTTATAAATACACAAAACAATCAATGTTACTTAAGTGCAAAATTTCCCTTGGTTTTTTTAATATGTTTACTCATAATATAGTAAAGATTAAATGGTTCAATACCAACATCAGCATTTTCTATCTAACTTATAGTTTGTTTCTACATGTATATATGTGTACATGTATATATATATCTCCCTAGACATAAGACAACTTTAACCAGTTTTTTTTTACAGAGACTCTGCTTTGGTGGTCTGTTCTGTTTACATAAATTTCCAAAATGTACAATATTCAACAATAGAACAGATGTGGGAAAAATGATTCATCACCAAGTTGTGGGAGGGACAAAGAAATCTCAAACCTCATACATGTACCCATGTCAGTGGTATCCCCATACCCATGTCAGTGGTATACTCATACCCAATTGTCAGTGGTATACACATACCCATGTCAGTGGTATCCATGACTCTCAGCTGAGTCATGATATCAACATTGGCGACAAACAATTCTCTCAATAAAACCTCTTTTGAGAGACCATCTGTCCTGTAAGACCAGTTCCACTATAATACATTCAATTTCCCAGACAACTGACATAGTCATTCAGAGGAGTAGAATCCCAGCAGGACAAGTGAAAATGCAGATGACCATTGACCTCTCAGCCTGTGTTGTTATACACAGAATGTACACAATTACTCTGTGATACAAATGTAGTTACACAGTGTGATATGGAAATATGATCATAGGGAAATTGATGACAGACGCTAAGTGAGAAGCACTTGTACTAGAATTCTGTATGGTGGATTATATGATCATAGGGAAATTGATGACAGACGCTAAGTGAGAAGCACTTGTACTAGAATTCTGTATGGTGGATTATATGATCATAGGGAAATTGATGACAGACGCTAAGTGAGAAGCACTTGTACTAGAATTCTGTATGGTGGATTATATGATCATAGGGAAATTGATGACAGACGCTAAGTGAGAAGCACTTGTACTAGAATTCTGTCTGGTGGATTTTTATATGACCCCTTTTAACTTATTCCTCTAAATACATATGATAATAATACATGTATGTACATCAAAACATTGTACAATCATGCATTTCTCATACAAGACCTCTGATGGGCATCTAGACACATGTTTGAATTGGGGGTCATCTCAAAATATGATAGTCCAGTCTATGAGTTGAGAAATTGAGGACATAATAAATTCCAGAGGCAATACCATGGAAGTAAATTTGATTACTGTATGATTAAGTTGAGTGTGTCGCCACATGATAGAATGTGATCACATTATTCTCTCTGGACAGCGTAATGGAAATGTCTGCTGACCAGGACAAAGAATAAGCAGAAATGATTGAATTCAGTTAGCCTATAACCTAATATGCAATGTTCTCCACTTGACAGATTTATTATGTGGACTGACAATTGAATAAAGGAATACAACAACAGTTTGTCTGAGAATAGGTTCTATCTTTCTTCTGCCTTTTTGCTATATACATGTAGTTCTTTCTCTGTTGCAGATTCTTTGAGACAGAGAGTTATTTCAGTCAGTCAGTTTATCTGTTTGGCCTTTTTACTGCTTGAAGCATTTCGTTTTTTTGTCCGGTTGACCTATATCTGTTTGCCCAGTTGACCTTTTGTCTGTCCATTTGACCTTTTGTCTGTTTTTTTTCATTTGACCTATTGTCTGTTTGTCCAATTCATCTTTCATTTGTTTGTCTGTTTGATCTTTCGTCTGTCTGTTGGACCTTTTGTTAATTTCTGTGGAAACGCAGGGTAAAATCAGAGAAGTTTATATAAATTCTCTGATTTTACCCAGCGTATCCACAGAAATGAACCTTTTGTCTGTTTTTCCATTTGACCTATTGTCTGTTTGTCCATTTGAACTTTTGCTTTTTGTCTGTTTGACCTGTTGTCCTTTTGTCTGTTTGCCCATTTGATCTTTTGATTGTTTGCCCAGTTGACCTTTTGCTTTTTTTTTTTTTTTGTCCTGGGACTTAACAATCTTCATCATGAAGTTCATGTTCCAATATGCAGTGAAGGTTTTTGCACCATGCCTGTCTTGACATGGGACCTCAGTTAAATCTCTCATCTGAAAGACATTCTTGAGTGGGACGTTAAACAACAACAAACAAACAAACTGAAAGACATGCAACTTTCATTTCTTATGCTGAGAATTGGGCAAAGTGACAGTCATCAACTGTTTTACAGCAAATATTTGAACATGTACAGTAAAGGTCCTCAGAGTGTTAAACCTAGAGGTCACTCGCATACATGTATAAAAATAATATTTAAGGATTTAAACTGTCATAAATACAGGTTATTTGAAATTTTGATCTTCACAGATATATTTTATTGTAATCAAATAATTTACGGCTGATTTGGCAATTTTGAAAAAAAGACAAGAGCTCATGTTGCTTTAACGTTTACGGTATATATGTATTCAAACCCGCTACCTTCCACATTCAAGTCAACCCTCTGCCACTAGACCACCACCAGTAGCCATCTACAAATTTCACCACCTGACCCTGTCTTTTTCACCAGGCAGCTGATGTGTATTCTTGGTTTATTTGTGGCTTTCACATGGGAAATTAAATACAAAGCTATCGTATATATACATGTATATTCTTGGAGTAGTAAACAAAGATGATGCTAAAAATAGAACTGAACACCAAATCACACTTTCTGACCCCCTAAAAAACAGAAATGATGCTGTTGTTTATTCTACCTGATAAGTCATTCTTTGTCAGATTGACAAGGTTAATTTGTGTACACAAGAATATGATAATTAATATTATGAATACAAACTGGTTATTTTTGCCAGTTTGATAGATTTTTAGAGCAAAAAGTTCTTCAATTGTCAAAAGCATCTAAATAAATCCCATTAATGGAAATGGAAATAGCCGAATGTGGTTATTTACAAGTAAAGTAGTAGTATACATGTAACCAGGATACAGTATATATGTAACCAGGATACAGTATATATGTAACCAGGATACAGTATATATGTAACCAGGATAGTGTATATGTAACCAGGATATAGTATATATGTAACCAGGATACAGTATATATGTAACCAGGATAGTGTATATGTAACCAGGATATAGTATATATGTAACCAGGATACAGTATATATGTAACCAGGATACAGTATATATGTAACCAGGATAGTGTATATGTAACCAGGATATAGTATATATGTAACCAGGATACAGTATATATGTAACCAGGATAGTGTATATGTAACCAGGATATAGTATATATGTAACCAGGATATAGTATATATGTAACCAGGATACAGTATATATGTACATTGTACATGCAACCAGGATACAGTATATATGTAACCAGGATACAGTATATATGTACATGTAACCAGGATACAAAGTATATGTAACCAGAATATAGTATATACATGTATGTAACCAGGATACAGTATATTTGTAACCAGGATACAGTGTATATGTAACCAGGATACAGTGTATATGTAACCAGGATACAGTGTATATGTAACCAGAATACAGTGTATATGTAACCAGGATACAGTATATATGTAACCTGAATACAGTATATATGTAACCAGGATACAGTATATTTGTAACCAGGATACAGTATATTTGTAACCAGGATACAGTGTATATGTAACCAGGATACAGTGTATATGTAACCAGGATACAGTGTATATGTAACCAGAATACAGTGTATATGTAACATGGGATACAGTGTGTATATGTAACCAGGATACAGTGTATATGTAACCAGGATACAGTGTATATGTAACCAGGATACAGTATATTTGTAACCAGGATACAGTGTATATGTAACCAGAATACAGTGTATATGTAACCAGGATACAGTGTATATGTAACCAGGATACAGTATATTTGTAACCAGGATACAGTGTATATGTAACCAGAATACAGTATATTTGTAAACAGGATACAGTGTATATGTAACCAGGATACAGTGTATATGTAACCAGGATACAGTGTATATGTAACCAGGATACAGTATATATGTAACCAGGATACAGTATATATGTAACCAGGATACAGTATATTTGTAACCAGGATACAGTGTATATGTAACCAGGATACAGTGTATATGTAACCAGGATACAGTGTATATGTAACCAGGATACAGTGTATATGTAACCAGGATACAGTGTATATGTAACCAGGATACAGTGTATATGTAACCAGAATACAGTATATACATGTATGTAACCAGGATACAGTGTATTTGTAACCAGAATACAGTGTATATGTAACCAGAATACAGTATATATGTAACCAGGATACAGTGTATATGTAACCAGGATACAATATCTACATGTATTTATATTATACCGATTCTAGCGATTTCACTATCACCCCTTGAAAATCATTGTCAAACTCAGCTTCGCCTCGGTTGACAATGTATTTCCTCGGGGTGACAATTTCAACTACCACCCTCTCAGGAATGTTATATTTATACACTACCTCCCTCTCAGGAATGTTATATTTATATAACATAAATAAGACTGAAGTTCTGTTGTTTTACATACATTTTGTATCTCTCTTTTAAATGATTTAATTGTTTGAATGCTGTTTTACACCATACTTAAGTTGACAACAATTTTTCAGTTATATATATATATATATATATATATATATATATATATATATATATATATATATATATATATATATATATCAGTATTTATATCCGGCCATTAAATTTGCAATTTGGCCAATAAATTTCAGGTTTGGCCAAAACTTTGGCTGATAATTAAAAATTCAGAAAAAAACCCTGGTTATATGGTGGTAACCAAATTTAAATGGTACAGGAGAAAACCCAGTTCCAATGTACCAGGGAAGAGTCCACAGGGAATCTTTCACATAAAATCAGCTTGGGTTCCAACAGGACTCAAACTTGTGTCAATTAGAGGTGAGAACTTTATTGTTTAAAGTGTTATGCTCTAACCACTCAGCCACAGAACAGAAAAACAAATTCCAAAGAAAACAAGGCAACAAAGTCGAAAAAATGTTTGAACATCACTACTAGGTAAAGGTCACTAGGTAAAAACATTGTGGTCTCAAAAGAAAGGTCTTGTCACCATGTAAAATATGAAAGCCTTAATACTTACTAAATGTATTCAAAAGTTATGTCCAAGGTTCAGGTATGTGATTCCATAATGGTCAAAAAGGAGGAAAATTGCTCATTTGTAGGGATTTAATGGGGAAAATAAAGATTTATCATTGCAACAAAATTTTGAAAAAGGAGGAATTCCTCCAATTGGAGGAAAATTCTCATCCCTGATTAGGTTAAAGTTTATGCAAACAGACAGACAGGTGGATGGACAGACCAAAAACTATATGCGATCGAATCTCGGATTATGGGGGGAGGAGGCATGAAATAAAGACTCACCGACATTATGTGAGGAAGAAACATGTACATGTACGGTAGTTTTTGTACACATAAATTACTACATGTATGTACATTTTTGTATCCAAGGACATTGTGTACAATGGAACCTGTGATGAAAGACCACCTTTTCTCTGAGACCACATTCTTAAAACCACTTGTTGAAATAATCCTTTAGTTTAAGTAAACCTCTTTTAAGAGACCAGACCTGTCTTGAGATACCACATTTTAGTGGCTGATTAGGTGGTCTCTAAAGACAGGCTCCACTGTACCATTCTAATGTTTAACAAAATACATGTACATGAACAGCAGCTAGTGTTTTTTGATAATTCAATTAAATTACCATTTTCCAATATTTTTCTGGCCTGGGATCCTCTGAGGAGCCAGAATGCTATTTTTATTTGATGATCATTGATCATTAATTACATTGAGATCATGTCATTTGCTTTGATGTTGTTCTGTAATTGACTCTAACAAAATATGTACATGTTGTGTATGTCCATGCCATCTTAATGAGGATGATCAATATACATGTTATTACTGCAGCAAGTTTTAGCATTTATATATTTCTATATAAACTCTTATCAACACACATACACACACACACACACACACACACACACACACACACACATACATACAATGTACATGTACAGTGTTCTTTTCAAACTTTCGAACCCATCCTTTCCACCACTAAAATGTGGCCTCAAAGACAGGTGGCCACTAGAAAGATGTTAAAGAGGAGGTACATTTTAAAACTATATAGTGTTTGGATTAATTGAGGTCGTACAACACAGGTGACCTTTCTTGAGAGTGACATTTCAAGACGGGTTTTACTGTACATACATTGTATATCTTTCAGCTTTCAACAAAGATTTTCATTCATCATTCATGATAGTCTGCAGGTATCTATCCTTTTGCCAGCTCAGAATATTTCTGTCAACACAATATGGTGTAGACAAGCTGCACTCACTGACCCACTGCGGTACTATAAACATTAATGCCGCAATCACATGGTAAAATGTCAATGAGAAAGCAAAAAAGTACCGTTTGCAGATAGGAGAAGCCTCTGGCTACACAAAGAAGAATCTATATTGCCTGTTAAGAAAAAAAAACACACTACAGGGAGGTGGGGGTCAATCATTTCTTCACTGGGATCATAGTACAGGTCTTCCAGATGAGACCCAAAAACAGATGTTTTGTACAATGGCACACAATGATGTGACACATGAAAAAACACTCACTCAAACACTGCATTGGTGATTGTAATAATCTATAGCAAAGGTTAAAATTTCTAAAACTTTACCTGCAGCTCATGGAGTTTCTATTATAATGAAAAATCATTGGCTGAATGATACAAAAGATCTATTAAAAGCGAAATAAAAAACAAGATGTGTTTGAGACACAGCATATCCCTCAGAGTTGAGCCATTCTCAGGGCCATAACTACCTACATGTATGAGGCAGATGTGGGCCGTAACTACCTACATGTATGAGGCAGATGTGGGCCGTAACTACTTACATGTATGAGGCAGATGTGGGCCGTAACTACCTACATGTATGAGGCAGATGGGGGCCGTAACTACTTACATGTATGAGGCAGATGTGGGCCGTAACTACCTACATGTATGAGGCAGATGTGGGCCGTAACTACCTACATGTATGAGGCAGATGTGGGCCATAACTACCTACATGTATGAGGCAGATGTGGGCCGTAACTACCTACATGTATGAGGCAGATGTGGGCCGTAACTACCTACATGTATGAGACAGATGTGGGCCGTAACTACCTACATGTATGAGGCAGATGAGGGCCATAACTACTTACATGTATGAGGCAGATGAGGTAACTACCTACATGTATGAGGCAGATGAGGGCCGTAACTACCTACATGTATGAGGCAGATGAGGGCTGTAACTACCTACATGTATGAGGCAGATGAGGGCCATAACTAACTACATCTATGAGGCAAATGAGGGCTGTAACTATCTACAAGTATGAGGCAGATGAGGGCTATAACTACCTACATGTATGAGGCAGATGAGGTAACTGCCTCATCTGATTCTTTTGCCATTTTTTTTTTATCTAATGATGTTATGGAAATGGTTGGTGTTTGGAAACTATTTTTTTGTTTTGTTTTGTTTTTTTGTCTAAATGTTCAAATTTCTCCATAGGGGGGCTTGCCCCAAAGTAGGGAGCTTCAGTTGGCAGCCCCCAAACCCCTGCCTCATCTGTTTTCGGGCCCTACTTAAGGCTCTGATTCTTGAAGGGTGCAAAGTCCCATAACTCTCACAAATATTGCCAAATAATTGCCAAAATCAAAACCTTACTACATCTTATCAAAATAAGGCAAAATACCAAATTTAGTTAGAACTGAAGGAAAGAAACTGAATTTATTTGAAAGAAAAGAAATTACTGCAAACAGACATTTGAACTGACAAAAACAGGCAGACCAAACACAAAACACACATATATATATATATATATATATATACACACACACACACACACTCATGTATTATCAGTGTTGTGTATGTACATGTACATAAGTTTTAATTGTTTATATACAGTCATTATACAAGGCTGAAACTGATACAAAGCGGTCAAAAGCCGATCTTTAGTGACCTCTTGTCATTCTAATTACCAATTACCTTTACTTTAAAACTTATCTACACAAACTAAAATGTCAACTAATTTAATTGCAATCTCCTTAGCATGAACTTTAAAAACAGAACATCTAATGACCAACAATAAACAGTGCCCTAACTACATACATGAACATATACAGTAAAACCTGTATATAGGGGCCACCCAAGGGACCAGAGAATATTGACCTTTATGTGCAGGTGACCCTTATACACAGGTTTAATTTAGTTGAAGTATGCAGTCAAGGGACTTTTCAAAACTGGCCTTTATAGACAGGTGATCCTTATATAGAGGTGGCCGCTATAGCGGGTTTTACTGTACATGTATTTAGTATATACACCAACAGGACTATTAATAATACATGTAGTAAGGTTTACTTTTAAATAGTTTTACCTATTTGCTTTCTAAGAAAACATGTGAACATGTATCAGAGAAACCTATTGTACACATATTTTTAGAGACCACTGTAAAAAGACCATGTCTTTTGAGATCAATGCCAAAAAGATCACCTGTTTTATGAGACCGCTGTCATAGAAGACCACATGTCTTGTGAAATTAATTAATGTCAAAAAGACCATCTGTTTTATGAAACCACTGTAAAAAGACCACTTGTCTTAGCTTGTGAGATCACTGCAAAAAGAACCACCTGTCTTGTGAGATTAATATAAAAAGACCACCTGTCTTATAAGATCAATGTCAAAAAGACCACCTGTCTTATGAGATCAATGTCAAAAAGACCACCTGTCTTATGAGATCAATGTCAAAAAGACCACCTGTCTTATGAGACTTGTCATAGAAGACCATGTCTTGTGAGATCACTGTAAAAAGACCACCTGTCTTGTGAGATCACTGCAAAAAGATCACCTGTCTTGTGAGGCTGTTGTGATAAACCACGTCTTGTGAGATCACTACAAAAAGACCACCTGTCTTGTGAGATCACTGCAAAAAGATCACCTGTCTTGTGAGGCTGTTGTGATAAACCATGTCTTGTGAGATCACTGCAAAAAGACCACCTGTCTTGTGAGATTACTATAAAAAGAGCACCTGTCTTGTAAGACCAATGTCAAAAAGACCATGAGACTTGTCATAGAAGACCACGCCACATGCCTTGTAAGTCCACTGTCATATAAGACCACTGTCAAAGATCAACACCTGCCTTGTGAGACCACTGTCACAGAAGATCACATGTCTTGTGGGACCACTGTCATATAGAAGACTACATGTCTTGTGAGACCACTGTCACAGAAGATCAAATGTCTTGTGGGACCACTGTCATGGAAGACCAACTTTCGTACCGATGAGTGTGCCTAAATAACTCATTCACCCCTAGAGGCACAATTGGACTGCTCTAAGTCATTGTCTTACAGCAGAGTCCATTGTTTTTCTGGGATTGATGATTTAAAGCACTACACACAAATATGCATAAGTAATGTACTTAAGATAATACTTACATGTACATGTAACAAGTCGGAAATCCTTTGAGACTGATGGAAACAGACATCAACATATGAAATGTAAATAACTGTGATGTATTTATAGTCTTACACTTAACCAGTCATTTCCCTTTTCATGTAAATTAAACGAATATAAAACAAAATCATCCAAGTATGCTATAAAAGTCAATTTGTGAAATACTGATTGTCACTGATGTTTATAGCTTACCTGTGTGATAGGTAAAATCCATTTCTTTCAAATCAAATATCAAATAGCCCATTCAACATTTAGCGAGTACATATTTTCTCTTAATGGTAAAATAAAGAGCAATTTTATGATTGATAAATCTATCTTCTCATACTTAAGATTTAGACGAACCCTTGGGCAGCAGACTCGCAACATACAGGAAGTTAATGCTCCTAATATACATTGTATATTCTCACCATCACACAAAACAGAATGAAAATCACAAAAACAAGATCTCAAAAAAAAAAAACTGTACTTAATACTCCATCTGTCATGTATATGTCACGTTGTCTTTTTTTTACGCTACAAACGTTTTTATATGAGTCACTGATATAGACATAAACAGGCACATAAAAAGACAGGGATGTACATAAAGAAAACGTCGCGATATTGTCACACGTGAATGTTATCTATCATGTAAATCTGTATCATGTCTAGAAAGCCAATTGACTTATGCAATTATTAATAAAAGTCTAATTTTTAAAGTTTTTATGGTAAATTGAAGCTATCAGCTGCAGGTTATCATATAATGGAATTACATTTAGGATTATACAATGTACATGAACATACTACAAATTTACATGTATAATTATTATTCCAGATTACATGAGAGATGAATTGTCAAAAATTATAATAATAATTGTGATAAATCATTCCATGTCCCTCTCCCTTCCATATTACATTTTGTAATACAGTAAAACCAGCTTTAGCAATCACCTGTGTATAAAGACCATCTGGTAATGCCATCCCCAATAGTACCATGACATTTGTGTACAAATCTACCTCTATATAAAGACCACCTTCCTATAAAGACTGCTTTTGTTGAGTCCCTAAAGGGGTCTTTTTATATTTATATATATATATTAAATATATATATTGGGGCTATCATTGATAGACTCAATATCTATATCTTCTTCTTCATGTGCCAGGCCTGTTGCAGACATCGGCGATCATGGCCTTCCATCCATCCCTATCAGCGCTTCGTCTTATCAGCTGGATGGCGGATTTCTTCCCTGTCACGAAACTACTCAGGCTGTCAGTGTATTCAGTGCGCTGTCTCCCTCTGCTCTTCACTCCCTCTATTTTGCCGCATAGAAGTTGTTTCTCCAGCCTGTCTGATCTAATGATGTGCCCAAAGAATTTCAGTTGTCGATGTCTGATGACTTTCAGGAGAGATCTTGTGTATCCTGCCATTTCCATCACTTCCTCATTATGTCCAAAGACACCTTCAGTAAAATGAAATCCATCTTCACAAACAGGAACATAGGACTTGGCACCAAAATGAGAGCTCTGAAAGCCTATGTATGGTCCACACTACTGTATGGAAGCGAATGTTGGACATTGACCAAAGAATCGGAGAGAAGGCTGGAAGCTGCAGAAATGTGGTACATAAGAAGGATTTTGAAAATATCATGGACAGAAAGGAAAACAATATCTATATATCGATATAAAAATTGAATTGATACCATAATTGATACATTTCTTGAGTATTGATACATTTCATAATGCATTTCACAGGATATTTTTTCTTTTACAGTTTCTAAAATTTTGCTTCCATTTTACTTCATGTTCTTGAACTATGTTACATTTCATTCTCATTGTTTAATTTTTTCACATAAACATTTTTTTCCTTGTAAAGATTCCTTTTTTCATCTTCAGATAGTCAAAAACACAATAAAACACCTAAATATTATAAAGAATCTATTTATTCTGAATGTATTTTACAGAATACCAAATTATTCGAATTATCGATATATATTTATACTTTTTACGTATCGATATATCGATATAGAATTTTCCATCAATGACAGTCCTAATATATATATAGAGCCGACTTGGCTCAGTCGGTAGAGCGCTCGACTCTTGATCGTAAGGTCGTGAGTTCGCGTCCAGCTGGCGGCAGGTTGGTTTCCTGTCCTTAGGATGAGATGGTAAAAATCAAGGTCCCGTGTCAAAGTAGTTGTCTGCACGTTATAGAACCATCATTGCTCAATGCCTGTAAGTGCCGAGCATAGGCCAAAACTTGAAGCCCTTCACCGGCATAGGGTGATGTTTCCATATGAGTGAAATATTCTTAAGTGAGACGTTAAACAACAATAAACAAACAAACAATATATATATATATATATATATATATATATATATATATATATAGAGAGAGAGAGAGAGAGAGAGAGAGAGAGAGAGAGAGAGAGATAATATCTACTTTGTGCCTTTCAATTTGAAGGACTGTTTTTCCTGCATACACATACATTATGGTACGTAATTAAAAAATCTACAAAAAAATCTTAAGATGTCAGCGACTAAGAACATGTAGTAAGCCACTTGTATTAAGAGAGGAAATTGAAATTAACATTGATTTAAAGACTGTACATATACTTTAAAGTGGCATTAGCTGTGGTTTTTTTCAAAATTTAACCCACCCCCCTCCCTCTTTTACTACTAAGATTGATATACAATAACAAAAAAGAGATATACACAAGCATAAAAATTCTTAAATTCCTATATGTTCTGTGGAAATTGCTTGAGAAAATGTTGACTTGACATTTTCACTTGCAATTGATTACATGTAACTCGACTTTACTACACATGTACATGTATTTGTACATGTATATGTAGGCTTCACTGTATTTGACCTTATTTTTACAATATACAGTGGAACCTCGCCTAAAGACCACCTCGCTTAGGAGACCATCTCACAATTAAGACCATGAATTTCCAGTCTCTTCATTAAAACTGTATCACTACAGAACCTCACTGAAGAGACCACCTCACTAATAAGGCCACTTTGAGTCAGTCAGTTAGGTGGTCTTAATAGCGAGGTTCCACTGTATAGATATAGGAATATAAGATTGTTTACGCCCATGTATGGCTCTTATTTGTTAATATACATCAAGTACATGCAGTAAAAGTAGAAAAAAAATCCAAATAATTTGTTGTTAAATACAACTATTGCACCTTTAAATGTGATTTCATATTCACATGTACATGTAGAATAGAAAATTAAAATCTTATATGGATTTGTAGAATAGATAAAGAAATCTCCATCCAATTTTTAAGAATCTGGCTGTAAAAATCCAAGGCTTTCCCTGGAATTGGCTTCCAGATTCTTACCACAAGGGCTGAGTATGTTCAGTGTATCTAGAGTTTCCGTAATAGTGTAGCTTTTACACTGCCTGGTGATTGGCCATGTATTAACTCCCTAAATCTGGAGGGCCGGCGGTTTTCTGTTGGGTTTCCTTCCCTCATCCATGGGTCCAGGTCATTTAAAGATGCCGGATGATCGCCTTTCACCACTGTCACTCAGTTACCATAGTATTTCCAGGGCTACCACGCTGAGGTCTGACATGTGATTTTCTAGCAGAATCGAGAACTTAATTGAGATGGTAGGCATAGTTGGGGGTTTTGCTTGGTGAGGCCTAGTGGTATAAATGAGACCACACACCCCTCCAACCCAAAGGTCTGAACAGCATATGACCCCATGTACATGTACATGTACTGTAAATGTAATGTATATTAAATATACTTCCCATGACGTTACAGAAAAAATGTTCAATACATACAACATATACTATACATATTTTAAAAGCTTTCCATTACAGATTACATATTAAACAAATAATGATCGAAACATACAAGTGTACATGTATACATGACGTGTAATGAAAGCGATGACAACATTACTTATTTGATTGGAGTCCCAGCAGAATATGTTGAACATGTATATATGGAACATGTACATTACACAATTATGTATGTATATATATTTATACAAAAAACATCCTTATCTGTTTCTTTCATCTACATGTACAAGTGATATCTAAGTATTGCAAGACAGAAAATGAATATCTGTTCAATGTGCATGACCCATCAAAAGCTGACAGTCTAGACTTAGACATTATTTTTTCTTTTATTTCTCTGATAATTGTGTTTGTGAAATTAGTATTTTTTATAAGTAGAATTGAAGGAAAATATTTTTTTAAAGATTTTTTAGACAATAATCTATTTCTAGAAACCTAGATCAAGACAACCAAAACACAACTTTTTTTTTTATCATGGTCCGATTGCAAATTTAATTTCTACATGTACATGTACAGTGTACACAGTACATGTACATGAACATAAAATGTACACATGTAGAGTAGCATTTTGTAAGGTACATGTAGAACTATATATAGATAGATCATATGTACATGTATATAGCCAAAATTAATCAAATTATATATTTCAAATTGCAGGTACTTTTTCCTCTAATGTGACTGAAAAGTTCATTTGGGCAAGTTATTTGAAAAATAGGGTAGCCCAAATAGACCTCAGCTTGCCAAGTTCAATCCTACGGCAACAAGCTGGTACCCCTCCCACACACCTACTGGATAGGTTGATTCACCTTTAAAAGGTCCTAGAAATAATAACATGGGTATTAAGTGGTTGGAACATTTCCATCTTGAAAGAGCACAATGTAAATAAAATGTTTTCATTTGTTTACAAGTTTTAATATAGTATTTTATGTATACATATACCTGTAGTTTAAATTTAGACTTAAACTTGCATCTATGAAAACAAAAACAAAAGTGCACAGATCCACAGACAACTGACATATAACCTACAGGTAGTTAATTACAACATATACATCAAGTAGATCTAGACTCAAAATGTAGATCTAATCTACATGTCCATAGTTTATCATTAACAAACAGATTTAACCAACCATTTTCACATTGCTATCTATCACCATGAGCATGCTCACAATTTGTTGATCTGAATTTTCTTGTTATTAATGCACAGGTAACTGTAACAGGCCAAACTTTTCCACACATTAACTGATAAAATGCTACAGTATTATCAATTAATGATACATTAACATGCAATACATATGTACATTAAGTAAACATGTGTGTACCTCTGGGTGTGAAGGTTCATTTTGAAACTGACATCTAATTATACATGTACATGTGATTTCTCTGTGTAGAAAAGTTCAAGTACTACATGTGCATAACTTAGTCATTATACGCAATACATGTAAGTCTGACAGAATTAATGTAAGCTAAACATAATCTACACTTATGTCACTTACATATGCTTTGTATGCCATACTACAAGTAGGAAATACACTTTTTAGAAACTTTTAACTTATGAAAGTCCTCAGTCAACAAAGAATTGTGGTTGTTTGTTAAAGGATGTACCGGTAGCCAAATTATGTAACTTATACATGTACTAGTACAGAGTACATGTAGCTATAGCTTAATCATCTTAACTTTGTACATACACATCAGACATTTTGAAATAAAAAATAAATTACTGGACAACCAGACTAGTGAATAAAGGAATTTTACTGGTCAAAGAATTTTTTTATACTGGTCTGTATATATATATACAATTGAAAAAGAAATGGAAAATTACTGGTCATTTGGACCAGTTATCTGATAGATTTCACTGGACTTTTGTAAAATTTACCAGTTTTTCTGGCAAGACCGGTCAATTTCAAAAACTCTGATACATGTATGTGCGGTGTGCAATTATCTTTAAGATTACTTTGATATGATTTTGATTAATGCAAATCAAACACTACAAAATGGGAGAAAATTAAATGTGTTTTTTAAAATAGATTTTTGCTATGTGCCATACATTTACAAGTAAAATTTTCAGAGAATCAGGAAGACATATATACAAATTACAATGTATGTACACAGCATAATACCAACATCTTCTCATACAGACACGTGACAGGGGAGACATAGTACATTTAGCAAAGGAAAGAGTCTGATACAGCCAGACTACATACATGTACATGTATCTGAATTTCTGATTATTGACAATATATTGTACAATACTTGTACATCACATAAACATGCACATTTGTACATCTGTATGTACTATTGATCATGTGAGACATTTGACCAAATGCATGTTTGATACATTTAAAACTTTCATAGGAGTAAAATACACACCGAGGGTTCTCACTAGAAATTTTCATTACATGTAAGAGTTTAATCTCTCTGAATTTAAAATAATCAAGGTTCCTTTGAAAATAACTGAGGGTCATTGTTCCTGTAATAGTAAGTATACAATACTTTGTATTTAAATTTTAATTACATGTAATACATGTAATTACAACAACGTACATTTTGTACATACAGTAAAACCTGCTATAGCGGCCACCTCTATATAAGGATTACCTGTTTATAAAGGCCAGTTTTTTCAAGTCCCTTGACTGCATACTTCAACTAAATTGAACCTATGTATAAGGGTCACCTGCACATAAAGGTCAATATTTTCTGGTCCCTTGGGTGGCCCCTATATACAGGTTTCACTGTATATCATTTTATATATGAAAGTAAAATTCTGACAAAATCTACAGTTGTGTTTGAATATTTTCATATCATTATTTTTTAATGAGCTTTTACTACAGTGCAACCTGTCTTGAAACCACATTTAAGTGGCAGATGGGTGGTCTCTCAAGAGAGGTTCCACTGTATAAAATAATGTCTCATTAGAGGGTTCTCTCTTGTATCACTATGATCGGGTAAATTTTTATTTTGGGTCATTTGCCATTTTACTGTGACAATCACGCAGGATTTATGCACCAAAAAAAAAATCTACAACCCTCCAAAGTTGAAGTGAAATAATTTCAATAGCAATAAAAAAGAAATCATTGTAAAATATATGGGATAGATATATTTTCTTTAAAGGTGAAAAAGCAAACTGCTAGACATCATTCTCTGGCTTGTTTTACAGGTTTTTAACAGTTATTACTTACTTGTATGTCTAAAAATAGAAAGAGCATGTAAATATACCACATTCCTAGTATTATTATATAGTTATCTGTTGAAAAGGAATGTGCCAAGTTGAATAATTGTAAATTGACTTGCTTCACACACAAAACTAAAATGACGACATAATTTGTATGGAGAATATAACATTTCTAACACTTTGATTATATACTAATATAGTACTGTTACTATTGAGTCTATTCTATCATTTAATATAATATCAAATTGAAATCCAAGTGTTACCAACAAGATCTGTGCTAATAAGCTGTCGGTTTTTCCATTCATACGTAATGTAAATAAATGTTTTCGCCTGTCTGCGTTTTCCCGTCAAACGACAATGTCAACAAAAACTTTCCAATTTTGTTTAACTCCATGAGTCAGAAGCAACCAAATTCAAAGTGAACAGTGTCAGTGAGTGGGAACAAAAGAGAATTTTCAAATAGACTTATGTCAAACAGTTGTGAGAATTTTACTTACCAGAATAAAATAAATGTCTTCCTTTCACTCACAAAAACTCCAGTTGTGGGTTTTGCTTGATGACTTAATGCCAAACATATTTTGTATGACAGCTGAAGAATCGATCAAAACTTTGACATATTTCGTTACTTCAGACAGGAAGCTCATTTAACAAAACGCCCTCTGACCTTGATTTACCGGAAGTGTTACTAAATAAACAGAAGCTACATGCTTTATTTCACTATAAGTGGACAAGCGATTGTGAATGCTTTGATGGATGGAATTTTAATGTAGGGGTGAAATTGAAGTCAAATTAAAATAAGCATTTATCATTTTATACCCAGTTAGCCTTTAAACGTTAGAAATATCAGATTTATTTTCTTCTTTCGAGCATGATAAATCAGTATCATGAAAGTGTTTGAATTTCTAATTTCTGAACTGTATTCGTTAATTTTTCCGGAAACAAATACAAACAGGTTTAACTATTAATTCATAGTCAAATAGTTATTTAGGAAGCCTGTTTTTTCCTAATATTTCTACTCGAGTGATATTCATGGCTGCGGGGTCCCTGGAGGGACATCGATATATCGGAAAAGGGGGCGTTTCAGTTTCGCATTCACAAAATTGGGCAATTGCAGCACGCTCAAAATAAATAAAGAGAAATTATAATAAATACAAACATTTTAAAACTAAGTATTTTATGACACCACAAAAATTCTGATTGAATTATTGATGAAAATTCACATGACATACGGTATCATATCATATCACAGACAGCCTAAAACAGAAATGGTTCAACCGTATTGAGCAAGAGCGAGTGTTTATTCTATGATCATATAATCTTGAAATACATTGAGAACATTACAACTATTGTGAAATACATGGTTGACTTGGCATCAGAAAGATTTGGAATCTACTTTGGATTTAACTCTCTCACCCCAGAATATCAGAGTGGTATGCTCTTTCCTGTTGTTTAAGACCAGTCTATTATGGTCATAAGGGTTGAAATTGTTAAAAGTTCTTAAAAAAATTAATTTTGATTATTGGGATGAGTGGCACTCCCAAACAGCTTGGAAAACCAACGAGAAGAAGCATTTCATACTGGGGTCAATTCCGACTGTGAGCAAGAAATATTGCATTAATATAATGAAATCAACTAACTCTTTTACTGACCATATACAGACAATGTAAGCCACATTCCCGAACTGTCACGGGTAGATGAGTTTGGCAAACCACCCAGAGACATCCAGAAGGGTGCTGGATTACAAGTTCAACCGGCTGGACTCGTCAAGCCACCGTAACACCATGCCCAGTAAGCGCTAACCGGGAATTGTTGGCGGACAGGAAGCAAGATGTAATCCCGGCCTCTCATCGACCGATGCACCCGGACGTCATCCGAAATCATCAAATTTGATGTATTAAACCTACCCGTAGGTATATCTATCTATGGAACAAGGATAACATGGAGGAATTTATGGAAGATATGGCATCCTACGTCTCACTTTTTACCTCCTCTCCATTCACATCTATCAACTCCATGTGGAATTTATTAATGGTGGCATCCTCAGCCTTCTGGACAAGCATGTTCCACACAGACTCACTAGTCTCGCTTCACAAACCCATGGATAGATACATCTACACGGAAATCAGCTAGGCAAAAGAACAGACCTTCCGTCAAAGCCAGATCCTTAGAGACACTACCATAAACTGAAGACACGTTGTCAAGACAGAACACGTCAGGACCACAGCAACTACATGCGATACATGATCAGGTCATTGCTACACAAAATCCGAAGAATTTCTGGTTATTAAGGACAAGAAGCAGGAGTTGCTCCATTGAGGCATGCAGATGGTACACTACACAGCAACTCACGGGTCAAGGCGGACATCCTCAACACACTGTTCAAGTCATTCCTCACTAAGGAGGCTTTGAGTAGTATGCCTGACAAAGGGGCAGACTATATATTTCCATGGAACCAATCAACAACTCGGTGAACGGGGTAATGAAGCTCCTCCAGATTCTTAAGCTTTATAAAGCTACTGGGCCAGACTATAACACTGCTCGACGCATCAAAGAATTGTCACACCAGCTTGCTCCAGCCCTCACTTGCATCTATCAGGCATCGCTAGAGACGGGAGGTTCCAGATGACTGGATATTAGCTCACATTGTACCGAAGAAAAGCGACAAGAGCGAGGCATAAAAGTATCGTCCAGTGTCACACCATATGCTCATGCTCACATCCTACATAGCAACATCATTACCCAACTTGAACAGTATTCCATCCTGACCGAGGAGCAACATGGATTCCGAAGTAAACGATCTTGTGAGTTTCAACTCATATACATACATCATACACGAGTTAGACAGGAGCCTACCCGAGAGGAAATATATCGATGTCATTCACTTAGATTTTTCTAAGACCTTCAATAAGGTCCCTCACGAATGAATCATTCACAAGCTTCACTTCTACGAAGTCCACGACAACATCCTAGCGTGAGACAGAAGTTTCCTCCAAGGCCGAAAACAACTGGTTTTGGTGGAGGGCGAGCAGTCTGCTGAAGCTGGTGTTAACTCCGGTGTACCCGAGGGTGGGGCGTTTGCTTTTCCTGGCCTTTACCAACGACCTCCCGGAAGTAGTTTACTCCCCGGTTCGACTCTTCTCAGACGACTGCCTCATCTACCACACCATCAACAGGAAGGAAGACAACGCTATACTGCAAAATGACCTTGCAACCGTACAGAAGTGGGAGGATGACTGGCAGATGATGTTCCATGTAATGATGTAATAAGATCCACATCTCAAAGAAGAGAGCGCCAGTCCAATCAGGGTATCAACTACATGATCATACACTAGAAAGTGTCCCATGAACTAATACCTTGGTGTTTTCATCAGCAAGGATTTGTCCCGGAATGACCGCGCCCACCAAGGCGACAGCCAAGGCATCTAGATTTGTTGGTTTCTTCGCCGGAACCTGCAGGCATGCCCAAGAGATGCCAAAGCTCAGGCCTATAAAACCTTAGTAAGGCCAGTGCTTGAATACGCATCCTCGGTATTGGACCCCTACACACAACAGCAGATTAACTTCCTCGGGAAACCTAAAGACAAGCAACAAAATTCGTCACCGGTGATTTCTGCAGCAGAGACCCAGGATGTGTCACCAACATCAACTAAAATGGGACACCCTTGAGGAACGCAGAGCCAGATGCAGGGTGGTAATGATATACATGTATAAGATCATACACAACTTGGTTGAAGTACCGCTCCATGAATATATCACAACCAGCGCCACCAGAGCAAGATGCTCTGTTGCCAATAACATCAGGAAGATCAGCACAAGGGAAAATGCCTTTAAGTATACATTTTTACTCGGAACCATCATCACCTGGAATCCATGGCCAACCCTTTGTTGACAGCTTCAAACATGCAATGCTTACCATCAACACGCCTGGCCTAATCAGCAACACCATGTAAATATTGATCTTTTAATGTTTTTAAACTGTATTTTAAATACTGAAGATTTTAGCTGTTTGCATGAAATGTACCGGAGTAGTAACACTCAAATTTGAGACCACCCCGTGATGGGAAGAAGAATTTAACTAGCCCACTCGTTTTGTTCGTTTCCACTGGTGAAAGCGAAGACTGAGAGAAACGGGTCTGACAAAGTAAATGTGATTCTGTCTTGCCCAGCAGTGGATTGATATTATATAGAGGGCGGCATAACTTCTACATATATTGTTTTTCAAAACGTAAAACGGGTTGACAGCCCAATCCCCGGCTATTTTTCCCCTTCGCATGTAATCTAGCTCCAGTCTGTTCTGGGGACATCATAAGCGAGTAATTAGAACATCGCGTTTCAAGCTATAGAGTATCTCGTTTATTGTCAGTGCGGGTTTGATAAGTTGAAAGTTTGTGAGTTTACCTACGGAAGACCGGCGATCTCTTCCCGAGTACAACGTAACCGGGGACCAGTTTCCCTGAAGGCCGTAACTTTACGTGTAGACGTAAATCTAGACTAAAATGAGTTTCACTAAAGATCGTATCTTTCTTCCTACGTATAAACTTATGTCGCGGTCTACGTCTGCTTCAAACTACTATCAATTTCACACGTTAGTTGGTGTAGGTTTACGAGCAAGCATATGATTACGACCATTTGCGAAACTGAAACTAGGTAGACGTAACTCGAGTTACGTCTAAAGTTACGTCTACGTATGGAAAGTTACGACCTTTAGTGAAACTGGCCCCGGGTTATCCCTTCACCATTAAATACTGGCAGCCGTCAATTGACTGGAAAATATTTGAATGTGATATAAAACAACATTCAAACAACAAACAAAATCAATACTCTAATAATCAAAACTTGAATAACTATATTAACGGGGCATCTCTTTAGTATGTGTGTATTTTTTCTGTATATCACGCGCATTTTTATTATTTGACTGTTAAGTCACTACGAATTGTAGATTTTTTCAAATGTCAGCTGATCTGTCGATTCAGCAAATTAATAACAAGGTGACAAGAGGTCACAACATTCTAGACCTGTTATTTACCAGCCATCCAAGACACATCGATGGATGTTAAACAACAAGACAAGAGGTAACAATATTTTAGACCTGTTATTTACCAGCCATCCAGGACACATCGAGGGATGTTAAACATTGCCACCTTAAGGAAATAGTGACCATGACATTGTCTTAGTTGACTGTCAGTCAATGCCAGCAAACCAAATCCAACAAAGAGAAAGATATATGTTTAGAAGAAAGCAGATTTAGAGAACATAGGGGAAGATCTAGACAGTGAACTTGAGAAGTTCAATAACACACAGTTAACACTATGTGAACATCAATAAAACATACCTTATTAGAATAAGTAGGATAATGCGAACTAAATAAAAGATCACTGACAAAGTCACCCTTGGATGAATACCTGTCTACGGCGAATGAGTAGACAGAAGCAAAGAGCGTACTCAAAAGCTAAACACACCAACTCACTCACCGAAAGACTGGAAGAAATACAAAAATGTCAAAGCCAAAATCCAGACAAGCCTATACCAAATTCATGCAAGATATAGTCAGTGAAGACCTACACAAAAATTCCAAAAGATTTTGGTCATAAACAAAGAGCCGACAACAGGAATCCTCGGGAATAACAACATTGAAAAACAAGGATGGGTACCTACATAGCAACACCAACCAAAGTTTTTATACTGAAGAACCAGTTCCATTCATTGTATACTCAGGAAGACATTAACTCATCAACCCCTGAAAAACCATGGACTCCACTGTAAATCAATGACTTAGAACAGTCCAAAGGTGTCTTTAGGGGTGAATGAGTTAATACCATGCCCAATACAGGTCAAACCCCATACCCAACCATAGATTCTTTAAAGATTAGCCAAAATGGTGTCACTAAACTATTTAGTGGACTCAGTTGATATTACAGCATTCATCTTAAAGAATACAGCAGACCACCATACTAGACCAAACTTTACCAACTTTAATTGGGCCAGGGATCAATTCCAGATGATTGGAGGACAGCTAACATAGTCCCAGTATATAAGAAAGCAGAAAAACATCATGCAGTCAACTGTCGTCCTGTCTCTCGGACATCAGTAGTTATGTCCACTACTTTGCGGCACCTGTTTTTTTTTTCCGAGAACTGGCCGACGTGTCCATTTCCGGGAATTCAGGAGTCACGTGATTACAGGTAATTGCCGTTATATATACGATGATATATAACGTGTTTATTGGGACACGCGACACGGGCGATTCAATTTTATCTGTTCCTAGAGATGACACGCTCCCGTACAGGTGACCCCTGAAAAAAACAATTTAACGGCCATGTCTCTCCCCCGATTTTAAAAAAAACGTTTTTTAAGACCCAAACGCGTCTACACGGGCCACAGAGATTAAAAAGTTTACAACCTGGTCGGGACGTAAAGTAAATTGAGGGACAGACCTATCGATATAGACCGTTTATTTGTACATCTCGTGAGGTCGGTGATTACCCGAACAGTACGAAATATATCACCGTCTCGGGGGATTTGCCCAAAGAGTTATTCAAAGCATTGCAAGATTACGAGGTGCCCTTAGACGAAGTAGAAATATTCGTTCATTCTACGAAAATGCCGAGGGGGAAGGGGAGACCCAAAGAACCGGTGACAAAGGAGACCTCGTCGTCGAAAAGAAGTATCATCACGATTTCACGTGTCTGGCACGAGCCATCGTGACGGCAGTGGCCAACAAACATAGAGATAAATGGACGAATTCCCAACTTCGAGATGGTTTCAATAGGAGTCGAAAATTACAAAGGGTCGAAGCGTTAAAACTTCACGAAGAAGCGGGCGTTCCCGTCCAGGATCACGGTTGTACCTTAGAAGACGTGAAAACGTTTGCCGATCACCTGGGGCGTGCAGATCAACATATGATCAGTTTAACGAAATCATCTATACGACCGAAGGAAGCAACGACGACGACGCGATCTATCTGTACAAGAATAAAAATCACTTCGACGTGATTACGACCATGACGGGGTTTTTTGGGTAAAAGACATTACTGTCACTCGTGTAAAGAATCGTACACAGATGTGCCGAAGACTGTTTTAAGGAACATAAACGCGTCAGAGGCACGCGAGACGGCAAACCGGACGTGGTTTGTTCAATCGTTCAGAAATGTTTAGAGTGCGAACGGGTGGTCAAGAACTTGAAGTCCCATGTATGTGGTCATTCCGAATGCCCGAATTGTCAAGAATACGTCGACATGACGACCCACAAGTGTTTCATGCTCAAGAAACGATGTAAGGGCGGTGAGTGCAAGGAGGAGGAATCGTGCGAGGAGGCGAAAAAAAAGAAGTCTGAATGGTATTACATACGAACGACAACCATAGAAGCCACGCAAGATTCACTACCGAATCTAATTGTGACTTTAGTAAACAACACAAAATGTAAGGCCTGTCGGTACGTTCATCGCCCACAATGCCTATTTAGTGGAGCATAACATTAAACCCTATTGTATTTACAACGGTACGAAGATCATGTACATGGAAACCGATTGTATTCGCTTTTATCGATTCCAGTTCAATCCGCTCTGGCGGATTCATCTGACCGAACTCAAAAAAGGGTATTTCCCGCATTATTTCAACAAAGTCACCAACACGTGGGACCAGTAAAAAAGTAAAAAAGTACGGTGTCGATCACATGAGCAAACGCAACAGGGAAGAGTTTTTAAAGTGGACCGAAAAACGACTTTGATTTCCAGAAAGAACTGAGGGAGTAACTCTAATTACGACGGTCCATGTTGAAATTCCTTTAGAAAACATAGATCCGATCACGATAGCATCCGTGTGCAGATACAGAAGCAATTACATGGATAGCCGTCCATAACGATAACACGAAAACTAATCATTTCTTGGCTGGATCACGTGGCCGAGAGAGACGACGTCGTCATTCCAGTAGGTGACTCTGCCAGACATCGGTAAAGTCGACGGGTAGCAGACACGAAACGAACAAGGGTGCTTCTGGCACATGCGAGACACCCTCAATCAATTCGACTATCGTCCGCCGAGAAGATACGGCGGGCCGGTACGCTCGTCTGGGACGATACGAAAGGCATAGACGGTAAAGAGATCGTGAATACACGCCTTTTGTAGGACCAAGACCAAGTTGCTGTACTTACGTCGACTTTGTCAGTTTATATCCACATAGTCCCCACAGAAATTATATCATCCCGTCCTATCAAAATGAAATGGATGCCGAAAAGCTCTTGTTCCCGCTGTGTTGAACGACGGTTACAGGCCGTGCAACACCGACGATGTCGTTCGCGGGCACGTGGTGTACTCCCGAGCTATTTAACTTAGATAAACGAGATAGAGAAAATTTACGAAGTTTGGGATATCGAGACGTGGACCTTTTTAGAGACGTCAAGAAGTTTATGAAGATCAAGATGTGAGGTGGGTCCGGACACCCCTTACGACAGAACGGTATAAAGACATGGTCAGAGAACATGACTTGGACAGAGTATAAGGCTATCTCTAAATTTATGTCTCAACATCGGCCAAAGTCAACATGAAAAGATGAACGCGACTTTTCCACGACAGACATTCAGTTCATCAACGACGACTTCCTACGATTTAAAGGGATTTTCGACTCAAACGGCGTGTTATTCATGAACATGTTATAGGTGTTATACCCTCGCGATAGAGTTTAAGGATTGCCGGATGGTACATAGATCGCGACGACGGGGGGTCTCGATCGACACGGGTGATAACTTGGGTGATTTGGCGGATGGATTTTCATCACGTCGTGGTGCGCCACCGGTCCCAAATCTTATTTACGAAACGAACGCGGGTAAAAAAGGAGGGATTTAGTCTGAATTACGAAAAACATCAAGCGAGACGCGATGACCGACGTGGAAACGCGTAAGAAGATTACAACGAGAAAATATCCTGTCCGATACCAGGAGAAAGAACGTTGTGTTACGAGTAAACGGGTGATGAAGGACGGGTATACGCTTCCCTACGGGTATTAAAATTTATTAGTATTAATAAATTTTTTTAATGACGACGACCAATAATTCCTCTCCAACGTCTGACCTCCTTGGCTGATACAGGTCGACCCCATTCTGAAATGCCTGTCTACAGTATGGGGTCGGTGGCCCTCCTGCGCCCGCCTTCCAATTCCCTTGATACAGATATCTTACTTTCTGGTTGCACTTTACGACGGGTTCTAATCGTTTTTTACGACAACCGTTTCACCCATTCTCTGTTTCTGTCTTTGGTTTTCATCTCTTGATCGTATTGATAGCTAAACAACTGTTCGCCCAACGTCTATTTAAAGACGATGGCTTGGTCGCGATGAAGGTCGACCCGTCCCCTTCTTATTCTCACGTCGTGTGACGGCGCCCATGAATTCGCGACCGGGATCGACTTGTAATAATTTTCGGAAACGTCAGACGCCGTTCGTAGATCTTTTCGAAAGCGTCGGCCACCTCTCGACTGTCTTTTTGCTTGCCACACGTCTTTGTTTTTTTCAGGAACTTCAAACGCTTCCTTCTCGCTGACTGTAGAACACGAGTCCCGTCCCGATCACCACGAAGAGGATTTCCTTGTCTTTTTTCTCTTCCGAGGGTTGATAGAAATCGCTCAACTTGGGCTCGGGAGCCATCGCCTCTTCTTCCGTCATCTGCGAGTAGAGTCGCATGGCGGCGTCCACTTCCTTTTCTTTTGTTCTTCGAATAGAAATTGCGAACCCGAGAAGGCTAGAGCATTGACTAATGCACCACCCACCATCATCGCAATCGTTGCCATTTTAATTAGAGTTTTTAGTTTATTTCATGATATCGGCGGGGATGAGACCCTTCTTGACCAGCATATCTTTGGTGTACTCGGCGAGAATATAGTCGACGAGGACCATCCTGAGGTCCTTCGGGTCTAGATCCATCTTAGGCGTCGACATCTTGAAGAATTTGTTGGAAAGTTGCGCATATCCGATGGCAATTGCAGTACTGAAACCAAATCTTTTTGTTCGCTCATTTTTATAGACGGGAGAAAATTAATCGGGTTTTACCTCTTCTTCTTCGAGTCGTGGTGGACGTAGTGGACGTTAGCTTCCACTACTTGTCCGATGATAGCCACGAATAAAACTCGTGGTGATGATCCCCGACGCCATCAACGCCGCCGTGTTCATGAACGTTCTCCAGCAGTACAGTTTTGCATCACCCAATTCGCCTCGGGATCCCACGGTTCGTTTCGTTTGGTCCTTTTGTTGTACTTAAACCACACCAATTTGCGGAGCCAATTCACGGTGGGATCCCACGGTTCGTTTCGTCTCGTCGTTTCGTTGTACTTAAACCGATATGATTTCGTCCACCACTTCATGGCGGGATCCCACGGTTCGTCTCTTTTCGTCTTTTTGTTGTAATGACACCAATCTTTTTTATTATTCCAATCTACATCGGGATCCCACGGTTCGTTTCGTTTGGTTCTTTCGTTGTCACTCGGGATCCCACGGTTCGTCTCTTTTCGTCTTTTCGTTGTATAAAAAACACCAATTGGACGGTTCGTCTCGGTTGGTCAGAATCTCCCCATGATTTCGGCAAACAGTTTGTTGATAATTATCCAAATCACGTCGGAATCCCAAAGATCCTCAGGATGCCAGGTGTAAAAATCGCGATTTATAATCTCCGAACTCATCTCGTTTTTTGAAAAAATTATTTGATACATTAGGTTCTGGAGGAGGAGGCGGTGGCGGTGGTTGTTCCTTTTTCCCGTAGAATACTATCAATCCAGCAACCGCGAGTCCACCGATTTAGCATTGCTATCTGGCTATTAGCATTGCTATCCTGGCTATTAGCATTGCTATTAGCATTGCTATCCTGGCTATTAGCCTAATGGCTTTACGACTCCATCTCTTTTGCGCTCCCCTCTTCCCCGCTTCCTGACGTTTCGGGTTCTTTTTTCCCTATGTTCTTCCGGATTCATCGTCTTTTTCTATATCCTCCGATTTTTTAAATCCCGTTATATATCGGCTAGTCGTGGCGAGTAATGAAAGGTGCTAAGAACGCACCGTATTTATAATACAGACTACAGCACACTTCGCCCATGGCCGCGTCCAAGAATCGTTCAGATCCTCGATCAGTTTGGGTTCGTCTTTGATGTCGCAAAAATATTTAAGACCCTGGGTGTACATTGCCAATCGACTTGACCATGCGCATGCGCATGTTGAGTCGAGCGTTCAACAGACGATTCAGGTTTCCAGCTCCTTGTCGTTCATCTTTTCCGTTACGTCTTTTCCTAGGAAATGACGCGATCACCCGGATCCGACGATGGACGATAGCCTGTCTTTGGCTGATATATCCGTCGTGCTGGCGGTGTTCGTTAGTATCTCGTCCACGTTCATCTTTTTTTTTAATACATCTTATTTATATTTTGTAAACGTTACGTTTACAAAATACTGCAAGTCTTCTACACGTGACGATGATGGCCTGGTGTAAGAGAGAGTTTGCAAGGATACGGTCGATTCTTTGTTGGCGAACGTTGTCTACGCGTAAAGAACCAATGGCCATCGTTTTTTCTCGTATTGGTGAAGATCGGTTTCGACGAGCGGATGTTTATCTTTCGGATCGTCGGTCGTTCTCTTTCTATAAAAAGTAGACTTGTCTCTGTCCCCCTGTTTAACTTTCGAGTAGATCACCTTGTTACCGTTCTGATCCGTTTTGACGAGGGTTATATCGTTGACATCTTTGCGAGTTTTTCTATCAAGAACGCCGCGATCTTTTCCAACACGTCGGCGAATTCCTTTCCGCATTTAAATTTCATAGAATAATCGGAAGCGTCTAACGGTTTCACGCCACCGTTCGGGTACTGATACGCGACGTAAACGCGTTTGATAGCGCTTCCCTTTCTTATCGACGTAATGAGCGCCCGTCCTTAAATTTGTTCACAGCAAAATTCTCAACTGTCACACTTTTTTATAACGAATAAATTTTTCTTTAAGTCATTTTTTTTAAAAATGTTTCTGAGCCCTTTCTCCGTTCTGCGATAGTTTTCCCAGACGTAACATAGTTAATATCGCGGATAACACGAGCACACACCCTAACAACAAGACCATCTCGGTAAAACGTTTCATTTCTTAACGTAAAAAAAATTTGTTTAAACGGCTTAAACAATAGATGTTTATTTTACTGGACAAAGGCGTTTACCGAACGCGGTTGTAAAACAGATGTTGGGGGACGACATAGCGTGCATGCAGTAACCAAGTCTTGGTGTATTGGCCCGACGACGTCAAACTCACGTGTCAAATGCCACGCATGCGCAGAGACTACCCGTGTAAGCATCCGGTCGTCGTGAATTCGTTGTTTTGTAGACACGTTGAAGTATTGCGCCTCTTGCCAAAAATGGATGACCGATAGCACTAAATACGGACGCGGACGTCCCAAGAAAGAGGTTTAACCAGATTTTTAAAACAGAATGTCTTAAAAATCTACGGTTAACGAGAAGTGGATTTGTTTACGAGGGCGAGGAGCTGCTTGCGGAGGTCGTCCGTCTCTTGATCCGACTCCTTTTTTACGGTTTCGGACTTGTATTTGGTGTACAGTTTCTCCTTCATCTCGCGATACTTGCTCAGTTCGTGCGACACGGAGGCGAATTCTTCTTCTGAGATCTTCCCGTCTTCGAGTGCGCGACTCACCCGATCCGTAATCGAATTCAATTTACTTTCCGCGAGTTTGACGATCTTGAGATGTTTCTCCGATTTTCTCGATAACAATCGTCTAATGCCTTTGATGATTAAACCTAGTCCACCCACGGACAAAGCCGCGATCAAGAGAGGTGAGCCCACGATGGGTACGGCCAATCCCACACCGGCCACGACGGCGCTTCCCGAGATCAAGACGGTGTCGATGCCGTCGGCAGTGTTGACGGCGCGCTTGTATTTCTTGTGAACGCTCTTCCGCGTCTCGATCTCTCGCCTGAACGTCTGCTCGATCTCTCCGATCCGTTTGAGACGATAGTGTTGCGGATCGGGCTCTAACGTCGGGTACAATGTATCTTTACTCATCTTTTTAAAAGGGAAATTTTTTATACGTCGAGAACGACGACGCCGTTGACGGTGCCCACTTTAGATCCTTTGTTCACACCGAAGGTGAGGACGTCTCCCGACGTCACCCGCAACGGCGGATTCAGCGAGACGATCTTGCCTGTCTTGGTCTGAAATGTCTTGTGTTCCACGTCGTTCACGACGAGCGTCACGTCCAGTTCCCCCAAAAATCCCAGACGGATGACGTAACCGTCGAACAAGATCGTCGTGCCCAGCTGCGGCCTGATTTTTCCGTTTTTATTCACGTAGAATTGGAACGTGTTCATGATGCGACGGCTTTTGGCCAACGCGGTGATCTCCTCTTTGGCGTCGTTGAGGTCTTTGAGGAGTTTCTCGTTCAGGTCCTCCACCAGTTCTTCCCTTTCCCTTAAATTCCAACAGAACGTGAACGGAATGACCGTAGAGATCACGTCACCACCTCCCGTAGAGATCACACCACCGCCGCTACAGGACAAGCCGCCGTCAGACGATCACGAGGATCAGAAGGCCGCCGTCTTGGCTCTAGCGTTACTTTCTTTTCTTGTCTTCGTCGAGTTTCGTTAACAACCAACCGACGACGACCATACCCAACACCCACAGATGTTCTCCCAACCAAAATCGCCGTCTTGCCGAGCGTCGACAGGATCCAGGACACGATGGCGCCCATATAACCTGGCAACGCCTCGCCGAACTTGACGGCCAGTCTCGCGAGCAATTTACCGATCGCGTCCAGCTGTTTCTTGATCCATTCCTTCGCTCCTCCCTCCTTGTTGGGAGGTGGCGGAGGTGGAGCGGGGTGGTGGTGGACTCGTCCCCGGAAGGAGCAATTCGACTAAGAAACCTATCGTCATGCCGATCGCCGTCAGGACGCTGAAGATGGTGATGCCCTGTTCTCTGAACAGATCGGCGATTCTCTCTCTCAACGGGAGATTGTCGACCAGTAACCTCTTGATGGACTCCTTGATGGCGGTGATTTGCGATCGCAATCGGCCCTTTTTGAACATCAATACTCTCGTTAATCCCCTTCTATGGATTGCTCGAGCCAATCTTTTATCTCCGGTCTTTCTCTGAGTTGGCCGGTCCATTCCCTGATCGATTCTTTGCGAATCGATCTTTCAGCTTCTAGACGACTTAATTCACCGCGAATGGTTTGTAAACTCTTATCTAATCCCTGCAGTTCTCTCAGGGGGGAATTCTCCCTTTAAGTCTTTTCCATGGATTTGCGTCGATGCATCGACGAGGTCGTGTATACTTTCAGATAATCTCTCAAGCCCATCGTCTACTCGTTTTACTCGCGTTTGATCATCTACTTGCGTTCCGTCGCTGTTAAGTTCAACCATTTCTATTTCTAGATCTTCGGCTTGACGTGCTACCTTTTTTGCCTTTTTTGTCTCGGGAAGTTCTAACCCCAGCGCTCTAACAAAATTCATACCTCCTCTACTTTTTAACGTACTTGCTCCTACAAATTTCTTAGGATTACGTTGATCGTTTAATAAAATCTCTTTACCACCCCACTCGACATAGAGTGAATACTTACCCTTGGATGTAAATTTTAAGTTTTCATCGGGCTCACCCCCAGTTGCTTTTTTCCATTCATCCACGAGACGGATGGTGTTCAAACGCTCGAGTTGATCTCCTCCAGGCTCGAGGGGGGGATCTGGTAAATGAAAAACATCCCGCGGCTCCGTATTTTCATCCGCGGGTGGGGTGTTCGGCGGTATCTTGATCACCATCGTTTATTATCATCAACAACATCATCCTCGTCGAACGTCGGATTATCGAATGTATATGGATCGTCCATTTTTTTAAAACGCTTTAAATTTTTTATTACGTAATAGAAAAAAGATGATGAATTACGGGCACATTCTCCTCCCCAGAAGCACAAGACTATGCTTCGGACGCAACATCGTCAAAAATATCGAGGTGAAGATCTCGGGAAACACCGTTCAGACCATAGACGATGCAGATAAATTCTTCGTCTATAACGATCTTTGGAAAGTGGAACGAGGTAACATGGCCTATCAGGGGGATACAGACTAACGATCTCAATATAATAAGAGCAAAACCAACCAGCTATAAAATACCCCGCGACACCAACGAAAGACTACGAAATTGTTGCGACGTTCGGGAATCGCTTTTACATTCCCTTGGACTTCGAAATCTTGGAGACGAGCGAACCCTTTTATCAAGCGGGTTTACAAGATCGTTTGGAATACATGCTGACGTTTAACGATGCCATACACGTCGTCCTGACGGATCCCGGCGATACCGATAAAGCGATAAGTTATAAGGCGACCAACATCGCGTTGGAGTTCGAGAAAATCACCGACGAGCATCTCGCTCGCAGCATCAGACAGAGGTACGCGGGAAAACACGCCTATTACTTCAACCAAATATTGCGATATCGCAAAACGACGATGAGTAAATCGGACGGATTTCCGTCAACGATCCGGAAAAATTTTATAATCCGAGAATCACCAAAGTGGAAACACACCTCTGGTTGGACTTGCGAACGACACCCGAAAACCATCTCCACGGCACGGGTCGCAAGCTTCAAAACCACGGTCGTTTCGCGAGCGTCATCTCTTAAGAAAAATTAAAATCCCATAAGAAAAAATGTTCAACACCGGTTGCGGAAAGACGGTATTCGTCCTCGATCTGCTGGAACGCGAATACAAAGACGTCTTCGACCACATTGTGATCCTGTGTCCCTCGATAGACTTCAACAGGGCGTACAAATCGAGAAAGTGGATAGGCGACGACGTCAAACATCCGAAAGACAAACGAGTCGTCATCGTCAACCCGGTGTCTAAAAATGGTGACGAGTTATTGCAGGACACGTTGCAACACTTTTACGATAAATACAAGGGTACACTCACGCTGTACATCATCGACGACTGTTCGGCCACGAAGCAGATCAAGAAGAAGGCGTCCGCCCTGTCCATGCTGGCCTTTTCGGGGAGACACGCCAACCAGTCCGTCTGGATCTTGACGCAACGCTACAACAGCGCGCCTAAAGACTTTAGATCGCAGATCAAGTGGGTCGCGTTCTTCTTCACCAAAGACAGGTTCAGTTACAACGAATGTCTGGACGAGAACGACGTCGTCCCCGAAGAGGATAGAAAACGTCTCAAGCACGAACTGTCGCAACACAAGTATTCCAAACTGATCTTGCGAACGGAACAGCCGACGGGTTACAAGTTTATAAAATAATTTATATTTTGTGTAAAATATAAATTTTTAGTATTTTTTATAACCATGCAGTTTTTTATATTTTTTTGTAAATTACTTCCACCTATCAGACCAGTCCACCGCGGGATCCCACGGTTGTTCGTCTCTCCTTCCAAATCTGTTGTTGTAATTAAACCACACTGATTTGTTAAGCCAATTCACCGCGGGGTCCCACGGCTCGTCTCTCCCGGTAACTCGGTTGTAATCAAACCAATCGCGTTTGTTACACCAGTTCATCTCGGGATCCCATGGCTCGTCTCTCCCGGTAGCTAGGTAGCACATAAACCACCCTCTTTTGTTATACCAGTCCATATCAGGATCCCACGGCTCGCCTCTACAGTCACCGATATTGTAGTCTAAAATCAGCAACTCTTCTCTCTTGATATCGCGTTTGTACTTAAACCAACTGAGTTTGTTACTCCAAGGCACCGAGGGATCCCACGGTTCGTCCCACCCGGTACATTTTTTGTAATCAACCCAATACTCACTCATTATCCTCTCATAATTACTCATAGCTTCAATGAATTGGTTAAAACATCTTAATGACATTTCAATTTTTTCACACTATACCATTGGGACACCTGTACGGGAGCGTGTCATCTCTAGGAACAGATAAAATTGAAATCGCCCGTGTCGCGTGTCATCCAATAAACACGTTATATATCATCGTCTATATATAACGGCATTTACCTGTATGTGTGATCACGTGACTCCTGAATTCCCGGAAATGGACACGTCGGCCAGTTCTCGGAAAAAAAAAACAGGTGCCCCAAAGTAGTGGACATAACTACTGACATCAAATACGTGTAAGCTACTAGGGCACATAGTCCACAGTAGTATCATGGACCATTTGGACCACAACAGGATGCTGTGTGACGAACAATACAGATTCAGAGCCGACAGAGTCACAGCTACTACATGACATAGTAAGGAACATAGAAGATGGCGTCCAGACAGACATTATTCTTCTCGATTTTGCTAAGGCTTTTGACAAGGTACCGCATGCCAGATTACTACTCAAGATGGACATCTATTGAGTAAGAGATATCCAACTTGAATTCCAGGACTGTCTCCTTTTCCGACGCATCAAGAAAACCGAAGATGACATCCAGTTGCAGGAATATCTTTCCTCACTGGAAGAATGGGAAAGTGAGTGGGAAATGTATTTCCACCCTGAAAACGAATAGTCACCCGTGTTGCGGGACGACGTCAACACCACTAGACGTGCTACACTCTTCATGATCACACATAAAAACAGTAGATAGTGGGGAGTAGGCTCACCACCAACAAAGACCTTTCCTGGACAGAACACTCAAACCAGAACATCGGTAAAGCTTCCAGGACAATTGGTTTCTTACGGAGGAATTTGGGCAGATGTACTCCAACAACGAAAGACCGGCATACGTACACTGCCCTAGTAAGACCAACATTAGAGTACGTCTCTTCAGTATGGGACCCAAACCAAATCACCATCACACGTGACATTCAACAAGCACAGAAACGTGCTTACAACTGCTGTCTGAGGACAACTTTCCAGGATGACCATATCAACTTCAATGGAAATCACTATATCACAGACGGTGGAAACAAAGGATTGTGTTATGCTATATGATCCAGCACCATCTGATTGCCGTTGATCCGGCCATTTTCTTTTGGATTAAAAAGTCTAATTTTGATATTAAAAATAATTATCAAATCCTCAACGATTTGTCTAGTATTAGAAAAAGGTTACGATATCTACTACAAATGTAATGATATATTTTTTCTAATATCAGGAAATGATAATTAACATTGAATCAGGTATGCTTTTCATACCAGTAACAGCATTCTTGAACTTTAAATTGCCTTTTATATAGATCGATCTAAAACTTATATTTAAAAAAGGAGACTGGTTATAAATTCCTTAAGAATGTGTAGGGCAATGAATTGATACTTCGGAAAGTAAACAGATGTTATTATTCATCGAAAGCTGTAGAATGCTCTTTTTGAGGTTTTGGGAATTACAAAAACGAGAGAGAGAGAGAGAGAGAGAGAGAGAGAGAGAGAGAGAGAGAGAGAGAGAGAGAGAGAGAGAGAGAGAGAGAGAGAGAGAGAGAGAGAGAGAGAGAGAGAGAGAGAGAGAGAGAGAGAGAGAGAGAGAGAGAGAGAGAGAGAGAGAGAGAGATTCCGTAATTGTGTCAATAGGTTTTTTCTTTTAGACACATGCGAAGCGTTTTAAGGACTAAGATTTCAACCATGTCGAACATGTTACCCGAAGGATGGGTAGAAAAAGTCAGTAGTTCAACTGGTACGTCATTTTGTTTCAGTATTTTTCTTCTTTAAACATCACTATTTGTAAATAATTAAATGCGTCAAAATATGCTGTTTATAGTTTCATGAGGTTGTTTAAAAAATGTATACCGGTAGCAGGGAATGATTAATGGGCGTTTCGTACCAAAAGTGAATCATACCCAAGACAATTCGTACATACTAGGCCCTTATGGCAAATCGTACCCTGTGGATTTTTGTACGCACTCTCACTTAAGTTTTCCTCTTCCGAATTTTATGAAACTCACACACAATGCCAAGAATCACAACAAGCAACAGATTTCGAAATTTGTCAGTGACAGAATCTCTGGGTCCTTTTTGGTAAGAGTTCCATTTGCACCCTCCATTCAAATATTACCCAAAACAGTAGACATGCTTTAAAATGCATCAATTAATTTCTAAATTGATTTCCTTGTAATTTGAAGAAATTCTCAAACAGAATAATATACTCTTTAAAGGCATAAATCCAAATTATAGTCTGAGCCACATTAGGTCATGCATTTCAAAATGAATTTGTAAAGCAACCACTAGTCAAAATAAAAATATTTTAACTGATATAATTAAAAAAGAAAAAAAGTTTATCCTATATCTTTTCTACCTACTTTTTTCTTTGTTTGGTCGCTTCAATTATTGAAAATATTCTTCCTACGGGAATCTTTTGTGTTATCCATGCGATGTCAATAAATTGGGCCATGTGAGTAATAATTGATATAATCATATACAGTACAAACGTGGTGTTTATTTTGTCAAACACTCTACTTGGTGTAGAGTGAAACACGGTACGGTATGGTGGTTTTTGGTGTGCAATTCTACAAAAACACTATCACTCCGTGAAAAATACTGTAAAGGATTATCTCTCAAAATGAATGACTTGACACTTCAATATGCAATAAAAATCGTCCATGGGTAACAAACTTACCTGGGCAGTTAATCTCCTGAGTGTCAACTTTTTGGACATCCTGTTTTTAAAGGGCAGTGTTTATGTTTAAATTGCACACAGAAGTTATATTTTAAAGATAAAAATAATAATTTATTTATTGAGCAATTTGATCAGACAAAATCAGACTTAAATTGAAATTTATTTCCGATATATTAAGCGTAATATATCACTGTTCATCCGGGATCAAGTTGCTGGCAATAGTATATCAACATTTGTTCTCCATGTATATAAAGCACATCAAGCATATTTGGTCTGCTTGGGATAATTTAGCAAATCAATTTCAAAGCTCTCAGAAAAGAAGTTGTTTTAACTTTCAATGTTTCATGTCATAATTTTAATAGTAGTACAATTAACAACAATTAGTGAAGGGCAGAGTTTATTTATATGCATGGGTACAACTGAACATGACATCACTGAATTGACTGTGATATTCTCTGTCTAACAAGACATGAATTTACATCTTGTTTATTACCTGTAGGGTGTGAGGCTGTAGTGATAGTTAATTAATCTAGGCACCCCATGGAGAAGTTTAATCCAAAACGCTTCAGCTGACGGTGTCACACAGAGTTTCTCAATGTCAAAGAAATATGCGCCATAGTGTTGAGTGAAATTTCTGCGTATGATTACACCACAATTAGTAAGAGAATCACGATGATTTTTTGGTGTTTTTTGTCATCATTTTCACAGTGTAGAGTGTTTGACAGAATAAACACCACATTTGTACTGTACTCGTGCCTCTTTTCACAAAAGAGCTATATGAAAGGGAATAACTCCCAATATATATTTTTGTTGTAATGAATCAGTGATTGTGTATAAACAGCAACCTTATACTCGGAAAGTTCCGAAATCACATCTTTCCTATGGTGATACTCAAAAAGTTCTGAAAACACACCTATCAGATGATTTCATCTAGTATTAGCCTTTGATCCTGGCCCAATCATACTTCATCGATCAGTGAGTAAGGCTAAATCAGGATGACAAATAAATGTCTCTCTCTTTCACTTCACAGTAATTTGGTGCAGTATCAGCACATGTGTATATCAAGAGTTTTTGAAATTCACCAGTCTTAACAAAAAAAAACGGTAGATTTTAAAAAAGTCCGGTGAAATCTAATAACTGGTCCAAATGACCAAAAATTTTCCATTTCATTTCAATTGTGTATATATACAGACCAGTGAAAAAAAAAATTTTGACCACTGAAATTCCTTTATTCACTCGTCCACTTGACCAGTAATTTTTTTTTTTATTTCAAAATGTCTGGTATATCTATGATGTAGAATGTCACAGCAAGTTGGTATGGTATTAGGCAGTGTATATAAGATGTAGAATGTCACAGTAAGTTGGTATGGTATCAGTACACATGTATATAAGATGTAGAATGTCACAATAAGTTGGTATGGTATCAGACAGTGTATATAAGATGTAGAATGTCACAGCAAGTTGGTATGATATCAGTACACATGTATATAAGATGTAGAATGTCACAGTAAGTTGGTATGGTATCAGACAGCATATATAAGATGAAGAATGTCACAGCTAGTTGGTATGGTATCAGTGCACATCCATTAATTTAAAATTTTGCGATTATACATATATTCAAGGGTGTCACATTCTTGTCTTTCAGGCAAACCTTATTTCCTCAACACATATACAAAGGAAAGTCAATGGGATATACCCACAGCTCCAGCCCAACAAGAAAATAAAGTTCAGTGCTCACATCTCTTAGTCAAACATAGGGAGTCACGCAGACCATCTTCTTGGAGAGAAGAAAATATCACAAGATCCAAGGAAGAAGCTTTAAGTATCTTAAAAGGTAAAGTTGAACCTCTGTCTATCTCTCTTTGTGTCTGTACATGTCTGTCTCTCTTTATGTAGGTACATCACTACATGTCTGTCTGTCTCTCTTTGTGTCTGTACATATCTGTCTCACTTTGTGTCTGAACATGTCTGTCTATGACTGTCTGTCTTTCTTTGAGTCTACATGTCTGTCTGTCTGTCTCTCTTTGTGTCTGTACATGTTTCTGTCTCTCTTTGTGTCTGTACATGTCTGTCTGTCTCTGTGTCTGTACATGTCTGTCTCTGTGTCTGTACATATCTGTCTGTCTCACTTTGTGTCTGTACATATCTGTCTGTCTCTCTTTGTGTCTGTACATGTCTGTCTGTCTCTTTGTGTCTGTACATATCTGTCTGTCTTTCTACATATCTCATTATCTGTCTGTCTCTCTTTGTGTCTGTACATATCTGTCTGTCTTTTTTGTGTCTGTACATATCTGTCTGTCTCACTTTGTGTCTGTACATATCTGTCTGTCTCTCTTTGTGTCTGTACATGTCTGTCTGTCTCTTTGTGTCTGTACATATCTGTCTGTCTCTCTTTGTGTCTGTACATATCTGTCTGTCTCTCTTTGTGTCTGTACATATCTGTCTGTCTTTTTTTGTGTCTGTACATATCTGTCTGTCTGTCTCTTTGTGTCTGTACATGTCTGTCTGTCTCTTTGTGTCTGTACATATCTGTCTGTCTCTGTTTGTGTCTGTACATATCTGTCTGTCTTTCTTTGTGTCTGTACATATCTGTCTGTCTCTCTTTGTGTCTGTACATATCTGTCTGTCTTTCTTTGTGTCTGTACATATGTCTGTCTCTCTTTGTGTCTATACATATCTGTCTGTCTTGCTTTGTGTCTGTACATATCTGTCTGTCTTTCTTTGTGTCTGTACATATCTATCTGTCTCTGTTTGTGTCTGTACATATCTGTCTGTCTTTCTTTGTGTCTGTACATGTCTGTCTGTCTGCCTCTCTTTGTGTCTGTTCATGACTGGCTGTCTCTAGATCTTTTGGTATATCAGTGAGAAGTAAGAGTTATCTAACTTTTGGTGCCTCCGTCTACAGGTGTTTACTCATGATCAAGTGTATAAAGTTGGTCTTAGATATTAAGATAGGATAAGTAGTCAGCTATGATACTAATAGTTAAGAAATTATTATTTTTAGCTTCACATTTCTAACATGTTTTGACCAACCAGATTATGTATCTAGTTACATGTATATCTCCTTTTGAGTAGATTTTTCATGTTTTTGCCATTGAAAAGTAAAAAGCAAAAATGAAATTTCCTTTTTAAAGCTGAACAATGAAGGTAAAAAGCTTTTGAACTTTTAATTAAAAAAAATTTGTATTGAAAAAAAATGTTTTGAAACATTCCCACTTCATATCCCCATACAGCTGACATATTTGTAATTGTTTCTCTGGAAAATCAAGTCCCACAGTAGGTATAAAAGGCGGATTAGTTATATTGGTCTTCATTGTATATCTGTATATATTTTGGCAATACTCATCTAATCTTAGCTGTACTTTTGTGTATACCGTGTCTACAGACGTTTCAGCAGAAATATACATCTGTGCATCCAGTGAAGTTTTCAGCAACGTACAAACAGTTCATCCAAAGTAAATCCAAAAGTTATTCGATTTTCTGAAAGATCAAGCCCCTTCCAAAACATAAACAAAGCAATCTGCTTCCTACTATCATTCGGCCATTGAGCCATGTTTGTTCTTCCGGTAAACAACAAGGTGAAGTTATTCCATTTTCCGAAAAATCAAGCCCCTTCCAAAACATAAACAAAGTGATCTGCTTCCTAATGTCATTCGTTCATTGAGCCATGTGTGTTCTTCCGGTGTTTACCGGATATGAAGTGGGAATGTTCAAAATATTTTTTTCAACACACATTTTTTTTTATTAAAAGTTCAAAAGCTTTTTATCTTTGTAGTTCAGCTTTAAGTACAATTGTTTTTCTAAAGGTCAGCAATTCAGGCTCTGTGGAGCCTCTGTTTTACTTCTGCAATCAATGGTTTGATTATAATTAAAATTTGCTGAAACTTTTCCATGGGAAGTCATATAATGTTTGCAAATGAGAATAAGCTACTACCCATAGGTTTTTTTTTATAAAGACCTTTTCAATATGAATGTATTCACAACCGAAAAAATTAAATACTTATCATAATTTTTAGATACAAAAATATCAAATTTGTTCATTTATTTGTTTATTCCAGAACGTTATAAAGCTGAATTCTGGTTCGCAATATACTGAGTAAAGCATTGCTATTCAGCCTTAACATTTAAAATATACAGTTGACTCTTGATACCTCGAAGTCCAATGGCCCAACGAAAAACTTTGAAGTTTCAAGAGGTCAAGGTTTTGAGAGTTTTGGAAATCGATGTTTAGAGCGATGTAGATTCTTGATACTCCACAAAATAAGGGATGTCTGGGAAATCTGATTTGATTAATTTGCATAAATTTTGTCATAAACAATCCTCATACCTAGTTCTCAAATGTAAAAAAAACATGTAGATACTTTCTCTTTATTATGTATCCAATTAGGATATAAACGGTCGTCGACATATAAGGTCTATAATATTGCAGTAGCCTACAGAACCACTTGATCCAAAAGTTAAAATACCACAGGGCTGTGTCCACATATAAGGTCTATTATGTTGTAGTAGCCTACAATATCTCTTGATCTGAAAGTTAAAATAGCTGTGACACTTGTTCTGTAATTTATAGTCTAAGGTGTGTCTTTATACAATGCTTCTGTTTTGATTGATCCTAATTAATTAACAACCCTGTCAATCACGACTTGATTAGGTCAAGACCTTCTTGTCACCCAGTTATGAAAACACCTTTTGTTTAATCTTCCAGTTAAGGATCCCAGTGGTTTCAAGAGTAAAGTATAAAGAAATATAAAAATCAGGACCTCGAGGTTTCAAGAACTTCGAGCTTTTGACGTTCGAAAGATTGAGCATTAATTTACTTAATTTATGAAGGAAAAAAATTGGGACCTACATGAAACTTTGAGGTTTCGAGAACTCCGAGGTTTTCTCATTCATGTCATCGAGAGTCACCTGGAGTTAAAAGAGTCCTCTACTGCTGTTAATTTCTGGCTTGTTTGATATTTTATTTGAAAAATAAGAATCATTTTTTTGTAAAAATTGTCTTTTAATATGAACAAACAAGGAACACAGCAAACAGGATTAAGAATGTATTTAATTTTTGTTGTTCGATTTCAAACAGGTACAGTTAGGTAGGCTCATGTTCGAAGCTATGTATCATTCATAGATCATAACACCTTTTTTTCCCGATCTTGCAGTTCAAACTGTAGATCTTGACTTGACAGTACAAAATTTGGCTACATTGTTTCTTTTCCTCTATATACATAAAATGTGTATTTTTCGAATTTTTCCAAATTTCAGTAAAATGTTCCAAAAATTCCCAATTCAAAAGGCCCAGGCCTCATTCCCAAAAGAGTGGAAAATCCCTGTGTAAGTGTTCGGAATGCAATCTGTGTGGTTCCTCTCATGTTAAAATGATTGGTCAAATGAAAACTCAGCCTCAACTATTAAATATGCAGGTCAAGCATTAATTAAAATAATTGTAAACATATATACATGTACATATGTGTATATATATATATATATATATATATATATATATATATATATATATATATATTAAATACAGTGAAATTTGTACATGTTTATCATGTATATAAAGATCCCCTTTGGGACACAACAAAACCAGTCTTGATAGGGAGGTGGTCTTTATATTGAGGTTGATTTGTACACAAATGGTACTATTGGGGACAACAATGACCTGGTGGTCTTTATACACAGGTGGTCGATAAAGCATGTTATTTTATTTCATTTCAGAATACAGACGCCAAATTGTAAATGGAGAAGCAACATTTCAAGAACTAGCATCACATTACAGTGACTGCAGCTCAGCAAAAAGAGGTGGTGATTTGGGTCCCTTTGGGCGCGGGCAGATGCAGAAACCATTTGAGGATGCCACATATTCCATGAAAGTTGGAGATTTAAGCGAGCCGATTTTCACCGATTCAGGAGTCCATATCATATTACGGACAGCATGAACGAAACTCCGATACTTTCTCCTCTGTGTTCTGAACTTTATACAGATGCTAAGGCATTTGTAGAATTAAAGACGTTTTCTGGCACAAACTCTTTTATTGTAGTACATCACAAATTTGTGTTTTCCTTTCGTCAAATTTACACTCTTTTTAAAATATGAATACCACTAGTGCATACCAGTATGAGATGATTTTTCACATAGAAACAAGAAATAGCGGTTAAGAAGAGTTTGAAGTGTTTGAAATAAGAATGTGATATAATCCATACTTACAGATATTTGGCATTAAATACTGTATTGATAGCATAAAGAGAGAAAGAATTCTCATGTACATCATTATTTGTTTTATTGAGACAGAAATTTGCACATGTTGCAAATGTGACAATTTCTTAGACAATCCCTTGCTTCGGAAATTTTGACATCTGGGTTGTTTTTATTTCTGTATGATAAAAAAGAAAAAGAACAATAACACCCACCTACCCATAGTTTAGAGAAAACATAATAACTTCCTTTTTAAGTTGAGAACACATTGATTGTCACTTGTTATGTTTATCGTGACTCCTTTGACGTTGTCTTCATACTTTGGAACAATGGTGTGTGCATATAGTCAAATGGAATTCCATGCATAAATGGAGTTGTGTAGGAAATAAATATTATAAACATAATACCAAAGTTACAATGCTCAAGACGATATCGTTTCTGTCAATTAGACTTCATCAGTTGAGCTCCAACTTGAAAAGTATGTGTATTTTCTAAAGATAAAATGGTATCATACAAGGCCAAATAATTTCTCTAAATGTATATCCGAAATCCGTCTAAGAGTAACCACTGTAAAAAAATGACTATCTTAGCTTTAGAAAATTTTCGAATTTAAATGATCAATGAAAGAAAAACCTAAAAACCCTTCCTATATGGGAGTGGAAATAGAAATATAAGATAAAAACATATCTATCTGCTCCTGTAGGTGTTCCTTATATTTTCATGCCGTTGTCAACCAGGTGGCCATATAAACAGGTTAACTTAGTGGACAAATCTGTACAAATTATGTCTGTTTTATAATACATCATCCATAAGTCAACTTTCTTAAGTGCTCATTAACATTAGATTTCATTTGTGGCTTTAGTACAGTCGAAATTGTCTATAAAGGCAACTCAAGGGAACAGTTTATTAAGAGATGGCCCTTAATTCAAGTTTGATTGTATTATTAAAGTGACTTCTTGTGGACCCTTTTAGTTTACTACCTGTTATTTTGAGGTTATACATTGGTTTGTAGACTTAGGAACACATTTTAAATAAAGAAAAATGACTTGACCAATTCTCTATTTATTTAGTATGTTACATTGATAAGAAAAATTAAATAAATGGATAAAACTGCATTAATAAGCTTTTGGGATATGATTTGTTAGAAGGGTTGGTTTTTGGGACATGACTTTTTAGAAGGGTAGGTTTTTGGAACGTGACTTTTTAGATGGATAGGTTTTTGGGACTTGACTTTTTAGATGGGTAGGTTTGGTTACACCAAAGAAATATTTTTTTTCTTAATTTTAGGCCTCATAACCCCGGGGTCAGTGGTTTTGTAGGATTTAATTTAAATAACTTATGCAGCCCCTTCTGCTTCCTTTTTTTGGAAGGTTGTTACTACCTGTATGTACCTTGAAAAATGTTACTCACATATAAATACTGGATATGCCTTTGAAATTGGTCAAGAATTGAAATCAAATGGTCCAAGAATCATAAAATCTGACTCATTCATAGTGCCAATTTCTTGAAATATTTTAGAGGCATCAAGGTTGAACCTGAGAAATGTGCTTAATGTAGCTATATGTGGCATGTAAGTGTCTAAAGGATAGCAAACAGTGGTCAATTATCATTATATGTTACCATAGTGCTCTGGAAAAAAAATTCAAGAGGCATTAAGGTGCAAAATATGTTGAGAAAAGTGCTGAATGGCATACCACAATCAATTCTTGTTTTTGTTGGATAAATATATTTTTTTCTCAATTAAATCTAATATTGTCTCCAGTTAAATCTAGTTTTCTGCAGTTGGAGTGATTTCAAAAAGATGATACACTGCCTAGTATATTGGAACAAGACACTTGACTTAATTTTCGATTGGTAATTTATATTTAAAAATTTGCCATTTACTATTCATTTGAAAAAATTCAAACAGTCACTTCACCTTTTACGTTCAATTGTGTTTGATATGTATTAGTGATAAAACCTCATGTAGCCCTAACTGGATAACAACTAAGATTTAACAAAGAAAATCTAGGTTTAATTCAATAAGTGGTATATTGTTTAAATAAGCAATTGATAACTTTGATTCTACAAAGATCATGGTATTTTCAGTTATATAAAATCTATGTTTATTTTTATATTAAAAAAGCGATCATTTCTGATGTTTTTGTCTGTAAATTCTGTAGTAAACTTATTTGTGATTCAAATCTCTTAGATCTGCATATTTTGATGCTTGTTACTTGTTTGAACTCAAATCATTGATTTCAGATTCTGGTGTATCTATTTTTGCCACTTTCGAGAATTAATAAAAGTGTTATTAATTTTGAAAATCTCAAATAAATATAACGGCATTATTAGATTTATTTAATTTCTATTTTTGGTGAATGTGAATCAAATAAATAGACTGAGGACCCCAAAAAACGGTCATTATTCCTACAATTTATATCTCACATGATCCGATATCCCAGCGCATGTTCGACGTATGAACATTTCATATCCAGAGGTAAACTGCTTATACTATTGTTGGCATAGGGTTATCGAATGTTGCGTTTGATGTTAATGTTCCACAGATTGTTTTCTTATCTACACCTATAGCTATTAGACATGTAGTGTTATCTACATCCATTGCTGTTAGATATGTAGTATTATCTACATCCATTGCTGGTAGATATGTAGTATTATCTACATCGTAGCTAATAGGTACATAGTGTTATCTACGTCTGTAACTATTTGATATGTGGTATTATCTTATCCATAACTATTTGATATGTAGTGTTATCTACATCTGTAGCTATTATATATGTAGTATTATCTTATCTACATCAGTAGCTAATAGATATATAGTATTATCTTCATCCGTAGCTATAAAATATGTAATATTATCTTATCTATACACGCAGCTATTAGATATGTAGTGTTATCTAGATCGGTAGCTATTAAATATGTGGGGTTATTGTCATCCATAGCTATTAGATATGTAGTTATTATCTACATCAATAGCTATTAGATATGTAGTGTTATCTACATCAATAGCTATTAGATATGTAGTGTTATCTACATCTGTAGCTATTAGGTATGTTGTATTATCTTCATCCGTAGCCATTAGATATGTAGTGTTATCTTATCTACACCTGTAGCTATTAGATATGTAGTGTTATCTACACCTGTAGCTATTAGATATGTAGTGTTATCTACACCTGTAGCTATTAGATATGTAGTGTTATCTACATCCGTAGCTATTAGATATGTAGTAAATCGTCATCTGTAGCTATTACATATGTAGTGTTATCTACATCCCTAGCTATTAGGTATGTAGTATTAAACATCCGTAGCTATTATATATGTAGCATTATCAACATCTGTACCTATTAGAAACTAATGATACAACAGAATCAAGCACACACGCTTCATAGTTAGACATTTTACTTAATAGAGACACAGACGGGAAATTAGCAACTAAGCTATATGACAAACGCAACGATTTCGGCTTTCCCATCATAAATTTTCCACATTTAAGTAGTAATATCCCTCAGTCACCTGCATATGGAGTTTATATTTCACAAATGATCCGATATGCCAGGGCGTGAACAACATATGAAGATTTCATACACAGAGGTAAACTACTCGCTGACAAATTATTGACACAGGGATATTGAAAACCGCGTTTAATGTCAACGTTCCGCAAATTTTACGGTCGGTATAATAGGCTTGTTTGCGATTACTCTGTTTCACTAAGTGAAATGTTGAGTTGCCTTTTCGTTGGCGGTTGTTGAGACGTCTGTACCAGTTGTGACGAGGATTCACTCCTCACGTATTTCATTGGACTTGACTGTGGACTCAAGGCGGGTGTGACCGTAATCCCACCTCTTGGTTTCCATAGGTCCGTGTTTGTCCATTTTTACCGGATTTGTTTCTATGTCCTGGACATTCTATTGATTTATACCTTGGTATCTGAGATTTTTTATATGTGTAATGTTATCTACATCCGTAGCTATTATATATGTAGTATTATCAAAATCCGTAGCTATTATATATGTAGTATTATCAACATCCGTAGCTATTATATATGTAGTATTATCAACATCCGTAGCTATCGTATATGTAGTATTATCAACATCCGTAGCTATTATATATGTTGTATTATCAACATCCGTAGCTATTATATATGTTGTATTATCAACATCCGTAGCTATTATATATGTAATGTTATCAACATCCGTATTATATATGTAGTATTATCAACATCCGTAGCTATTATATATGTAGTATTATCAACATCCGTAGCTATTATATATGTAGTATATTATCAACATCCGTAGCTATTATATATGTAGTATTATCAACATCCGTAGCTATTATATATGTAGTATTATCAACATCCGTAGCTATTATATATGTAATATTATCAGCATCCGTAGCTATTATATATGTAGTATTATCAACATCCGTAGCTATTATATATGTAGTATTATCAACATCCGTAGCTATTATATATGTAGTATTATCAACATCCGTAGCTATTATATATGTAGTATATTATCAACATCCGTAGCTATTATATATGTAGTATTATCAACATCCGTAGCTATTATATATGTAGTATATCAACATCCGTAGCTATTATATATGTCATATTATCAGCATCCGTAGCTATGTAGTATTATCAACATCCGTAGCTATTATATATGTAATATTATCAACATCCGTAGCTATTATATATGTAGTATATTATCAACATCCGTAGCTATTATATATGTAATATTATCAGCATCCGTAGCTATTAGATGTGTAATGTTATCAACATCCGTAGCTATTAGATGTGTAATGTTATCTACATCCGTAGCTATTAGACTTGTCTTATACCACTTTCTCTTTAGAAAATCTATTTCATTTGAATTTGACTGTGTACTGGCAACGGGTGTGACCGGTCTATAGGAGATGATTACTCCTCCATGGCACCTGGTCCTATCTCTAAATTTTCAGAAGACTGTTTTGTCCCATGTTGACCAGATTTGTGTATTGTCTCATATCTGTAATTCATATGTGTAGTATGGTTATGTGTGGATGTATTAGATATGTAGTGTGACCCACATCCGTAGCAATTAGATCTGTAGCTATATTGATAATACAATCAAAATAAGTGACGAGAAATACAGTGATGTGGAATTAAACATTGTCTTAATGTCCAGGGATTAGGTATTGGAATGCACGTCTTATCAACAAAAGGTCGGAGAGATGGGACCATTTCTTATCATGTCTCATCAGTATATACGAAGTTCAGAACATTTATACAGACACAAGCCATTAATATCATTAACTATACCAAAGTTATAGTCTTAAAAAAGAGGCCAAAACAAGTTCTCAAGACGATCGTTTCTGTCAATAAGGCATTATTCTAAAACTTGCGTCCCTAATTAAGATGCAGATGAAAAGGGCTCTAGAGATGGATACGTCAATAGTGATACAATGGAACCTCGCCTATAGAGACCACCTCGCTTGATAGACCACATTGCTTGTGAGACCACCTCACATTAATGACCTCAAATATTCAATCTCTTAAAATTTCCTAATAAATATTTTATACGAACATACAAAAAAGAGAACACCTCGATAATCAGACCATATTTGTAGCCAGTAAGTTAACAGGTGTTAATACCGGGGTTCTACTGTATATGAGTACAACAGATCTTTACTTGTGCTACAGAACGACAATGCAGTAAATGTTTGAGGAATATTTGATGTTATTGATATTTTCTATTGTTTTTTTGTAAGTTCCACAAAGAACCCCTTCCCATATACGGAGACGTCAATAGGGATGCGTGAGAGCAAAGACTATTTTAATATAATAATCAAAACTCAAAATACATTATAATACGACACATTAGATATACACATGGTCTCATGAAGAACAATGGCGAATCCCCAACGGGATGGGACCAGGTATCCGGAAGGAGTCAGCATTCCCTGTTAGCATGCCACACCCATCGCAAACGTTACATGGAAACCTCGATGAAAAAGTCAACTTCGGCGAAAAGGTCGAGATCTGTTATAAGGTCAAGATCGGTGACAACAGTCTCAATATGAAGAACAATTGCGAATCCCAAACGTCCGGGAGGAGTCAGTGCTCCCGGTCAGCACGCCATACCCGCCGCAGCAAACAATACGTGGACAGTTCCTCTGTAACAAAAGGCTGCAATAAGAATACATGTAAATAGTTTGTGGCGCATGACTGTACTAACAGCTGAGATACTGATAAAAGTATTGATCCCACTATTATGACAAATAGACAAATATTTGCATTGGACAATAACGGTCAAGATGGATTGATAGATATGAATCTGTGATAAAGGATGACAAATTGCTATTGGTCACCTTCGTAATGTCGCGATGACATGTACAACATTAAAGATCTGATATAAAATATCCGCTTCATTTACCAAAATACAGACTTATCCATCAAATTAAGAAGTTTAAACAAAACACTATACTAAAACGGCTTTTATTTCAATGAATAAATTTCCTCTTTCTAATTAAGCTGTCCAAACAAAGTGAACCTTTTGAAATATTCATGATCAATAAACAGTGAAATGTTGGCATGTGTAATAAACGTAGAATGTAAACATACTGTTCTGCTTCTTGATATTTGTCTCAGCAGACAAAATGTTACATCAAATTGTATATCCAACAGGTCGGTGCTGTTTTGTTTTTATCAGAATTATCTATTCTGTCCCAACAAGTCCGGAAGGTGTTTTTTCGCTAATATTTCATTAAAATTCCGTCGCACGGGAACCATTGTCATACATGCCAAAAATGTAAAAGTAATAGTAACAAAACAGTGAAAATAAATAATAATAATAATAATAATAATAATAATAAAAAAAAAATAACTCAAGAAAACCAAAAACCAAAGAGAGGGATTCATATCGATTACACTAAACCAATTATAATCTCACTGACAATTCCGATAAACTAAATCTTGATTAGGTGGGACAACAGTAAGTGTGGCTCAAGGGAACGAACAAAAAACGCTGTTATAGACAGGTGGCCTTTATAGAAAGTTTGTTCACTTTAAAAAGGTTAACAAAGGGTTAGGTTTGAAAGGCGCCCTTTACATAGAAGTGGTCTTTAATGCAAATTTAACTATAGTAAATATACATCTATGCCGAAGAAAGACAAAATTGTCGCTCATGAATATTAAATGCTATTGATGATGAACTGGGTTAAAGGATCCATGACGTAAAAATGGTTGTGCAAATATCGGGTCGGCCCAGTAGTCGGATACACATATACAATCATCATGTTTTCACTTATTGATGTATTTATTTATTTTTTATTTGTGCAGTTTATAATATGAAACTGTAATACACAACATGCATTTAAGGTTTATGAGTTCAAAAAGACCACACGGTCATATTTGGTGGAAAATCCGGGTATATAGTGCTCACTATTTCGACTTTTGAAGCACGACCACAGACAGTGACTCCCTAAACATGACCTTATTACCGAGCTTGACCTTTTCACCGAATTTGACCTCTTCATCGAACTAGAAAGGTTTCCATGGAACATTTGCGACGGCTGTGGCATGCCAGCAGGGGACGCTGTCTCCTTCTGGACACCTGGTTCTATCCCGTTTGGGATTCGCAATTTTTCTTCATGTTGAGACCATTAACACATCTAATTTTTCGTGTTCTAATGGACTTTCGATTATCAATTGGTACTTCTTCATTTTTACGTTTGAGTAAAAGGTATAGAAAGGAAATAAAATACAGAGCAGAAAATTTGCCAACAATAAGTTCGATGAATCCGATTGGGTCAGAGCAGATTTCATGTTTTATACAAGATTACGACATTCTATTTCCAAAACATAGCTATCGACATTGTCTTCGTATAAATGTGTTGTTACGTTCTTCAACTCAATATAAAACGGGAAATATTCTTATTTATTTTTAGTTCAACAAATAGTTACTAATAAATCAGTTGCAATTGTCAATATTCTTATGTACAGTTCACGTGATATGTCTCGTGATTTTGATGAAAAAAAGTAAGATTTACGTCTGCATCGCCGTAACTAATAATTATCGACTAATTTGGATCATAAATCGGTAATCGGTAACTTTTATCGTTATATCGTGGTTATAAATGTTGCCCTGATCCTAGGCCGAAATTAATTTTTAAAAACTTTTGGCCACGAATTTAAAATTGTAGCAGAAATTTGGCCTTCCTTGATCCCAGCTCTTGATTTTCTAAAGATTAATTACCTCCGATGTATACCGTATTTCTGTAATATTTCCTTTTTGCGTAAGTGTTCTCTTTTACAACATAGGTCTATTCGTATTGCAATGGTCCTATATTAGTTTCAGAATGAACTTTTACATATATTGAATACCTTTCGCAATCGGATCTAAAAATAACTGATGACTTTTTCACCAAACTCATGAGGTTTCCATGGAACATTCCGGACACCTGGTCCCATTCCGTGTGGGGTTCGTAATTGTCCATCATGTCTAATTTGTCGTATTCTAATGAACATGGACGAAGGCGAAAATTGTGAATATGTTATATAGTAAACACTAACATGAGTATGGAGGACAAAATATCGTCGAAGAAAGAAAAGAAAATCAAGATAAGGTGTAAGAGTATTATTAACAATACCAAGTTTACAAATGAGGCCACAACAAATGCTCAATACGATCGTGAGGCAGGGGATGCTAACTCCTCCATGGCACCTGATCCCACCTCTTGGTTTCCAGAGGTCTGTATTTGTCCATTTTTACCAGATTTGTATCTATATCCTGGACATTCTAAAGATTTATACTTTGGTATCTGAGATGTTTTATATTCTGACAGTAGTAAAAGTTTGCATCTGTATTAAGATTATTACCCAAGAACACAAAACATAATTGATTGTGAACTGAGATTTTGAAAATCAGAAGCCATTTTTACAATAATTTTTCATTCTCATTCTTTTTCAAATATATTGAAAGAAATATCGCCGTTTTGCGTAAATCTGACACGTGCAACGTGCTTTGATTTATATTTGCCATATTGATAATTCATTGCTTGCCATATGTCGATATATTTAAAGGGAGTTATGTACAACCAACTGTCACGTGACCGGCGTACGTCTGTTTTGCATCATTTCACTGAAATGAATATAGCCAACGCCGGACCTACAGAGAATCTAGTACACATGTCGTCAGGTTAATGCTGTAAAGGTTTTCGTTATGCCAGCCATCAACCGGAACCTCCTCACGTAAACCTTTAATTTACAGCGTCGAATATGAACAATCTTCTTATTGTGCCGCCGTTAGCTCTCGGTTTGAAATTGATCGCTCGCTGAAAGAAGATAGAAAGAAAGTGTTTTAAAGATTGTGAAATCATACATACATAATATATAACTACTGATTAAAGTAGCATTAGCTATGATTTTTTTTTCTTCAAAACATCTTTTCCACTTTTTTACCACTAAGATTGATTTACAATGACAAAAAGAGATATTAACAGGCATTAAAACTCTGAATTCTCTATATGTTGTGAAAATTGCTTGAGAAACCCAAGTTTGGCACTTTTTCAATTCCAATTGATAAAATAAACTTTATTGTTATTATATGCATACCACACTTGACCTGACCTTATTTTCACAACATATAGAGGCATATAAGATGTTTTATGCCTGTGTATAGCTCTTATTTGTTATTGTACATCAAGTACAAGTAGTAAAAGTAGGAAGAATCGAAATAATTTTTGGTACATACAGCTGATGCCTTTTTAACTTTGTATTTGTCAATGGTTGCTTTTGACAATTCTTAATGAGTGTAAAATACATGTCGCGTCAGTAGCTGGCATGTATATAGAAATATATAGATCACGGATACCAACTTATAAATCGACAGAAGTTTCATGAGACATTATTATACAAATCAGGTGAAAATTAAAGATGTGTTATCATTTGCTATGCATGGAGGAGTAAGCATCCCTCCATATTTACCGGTCCCAACCGCCGTGAATCAACAGTTAAATTCAAATGAAATAATTGAGGAATAAATCCTGGTCATAATCGGTACAGACGAGTCAGTAACCAGTCTCGAACAGAAAATTCATTTCACTCAGTGATAACAAACAAATTACAAACAAGGTCATTATACCGCACGTAAAACTGATATAACAATAATAAACTCTAGTTCCACTTTGAGTTCCAGTCAAGGGAGGGGTGGATCAATAAGTCCCATATATGTTCATTTCCTTTCATACAAAGGTAAGATTTATGTATAACTGACAACGAATTCAAACATCATTGTAACAATGTATACTTTCAACATGAAAACATCCTTGATTCGCCATGTTTACAAACAATGCAGACGACATGGGGGATACAACGTGTTCTGGATCAGAAATAAACGGGATCAGTCTAACCCAGGTGCGAGAAATGTGAGTATTGTGCAAGGCACACCTGTCAATCAAGAAGCCCTCCGCCACCTGCATTTACCGCTAGTTTCAATAATAGATGATGGTGGTCAAAAGTATCCGTGCAGTATCGCGATAAAAAGAAAGGAAAACAGATGATTGGTGCAGATGAAAGAACACCGAAATATTCTTTACTGTCATTTAAATATGGCTGGTAATTAAATCACAAAAAATATATTCACTTTTCATTGGTATAATCCCTTTGTTAGATCCATTATTACATCCAAATCTTCATATTAGACGGTGCTAGAATACATAAAACAGTATTGATAATACAGTTGTCGATTCATTTACAAACTTTTAATTTTTTAAGAGAACAACAAATGCAGCAGCGTTGACTTTCTGTGGGTTTCTTTATGTCAAATGCCCACTAAGTGATAACGTAATGCTAACACATGTGTGCCCTTCTCGGCGAAAAAAGATTAAAAATTCTGAATGGATTGTTTGATTTGAGCTACTTTATTAAACAACACATTGTCTTCGAAGATTGCTTGACAGGAGAGAAATGGTAAGATTAACAATCATTTAGTAACAATAATTGAGCTATGATTTAAGTCGATTAGAGTTGTCTGTTTCCACCTTTTCACTATATTGATGCTTTCTTCGTCTGTTTCTGAGTGGCATCTATCTAACAGACAAATGTTTGCTCTTGCAAAAATGCACAGGATGGTTTGTATAATTAAAACTATACACGTGTAAAATTCAATACTACATCTTGAAAGGTCGGTATGAAAAATGGTATAGAGTCAGTCTATCATTTTATTTCACCTTTCCACATTTATGATTTTCTAAAACGTCACAAAGGGGAATAATTCTGTTCCCACAGATTATAAGGTGTATCTCAATGACTCATATCCGGCTAAACAGCCTGACAGGTTTTCAATGTTTTAAATATTTACTTCCTTGTGGTGGTTCTCTTGTATATAAAGATTTTCAAAACGAGACTGGATGAGTTCAAACATACCTCACGTAGTCAAGACGAGACTTTCATACTTAAATGTTTGTGTTTGTAATATGTTGTTTGTGTCATTAAGATCACTCATAAGATCTTATTGAACTTAGTATTTGGTTGTAAATACGCTGCTAGAAACTTGAAATAACTTAATAGTCTCGATTGGTATACGTGTCCTAAATGTCAAGTAAAATTATATTATTTACAAAACATGAGAAAAAAAGGAACAAACAATAATATCTATTTCTTGACCTAATTCCGACACAAAATCATTCTGTAGAAAATGAAAAACTTAATTTTTCCTATTACTGTTTACTATTCCTGTAATTTTGGACGACAAAATAAAGCAAAGGACTTCAGGAAACAATCAGTTACTTTGACGAAGTCGATGTTTTCGCGGGAATCTGTATAATTTTACCTGTCCAAATTTGCAGGACCGCAGTTTCGTATAAAGTTCTAATACATTGACAATATGCATTCCCATTATGCATAATGGTATGTATACCCGTGAAATACGTAACACTGTACTATAATGCAATGCAGATGGAAACAGATATTGATATCCCATCGGTGCTACTTTTCTAGATTAGAATTCCAGTCATCCAAAACTTTTGATTACGTCTTTAAAAGAGGAATTACATGTAATTTTAAATTTATGTACACAATTAAATAAATAAGGAGTATGTAATAAGTACAAAACCACAGACACGTATCTATCCGTATAATCAGACAGGACTTGACCGTTGTAGCGGAAAGATTTACGCTCTCTTTGAATCCTTTCGTTACAACGATCTTGGACAGTCTGCTGATACTAATAGTAACATATGTGTAATTATGTCTATACATGCATCAATATATTGATTAGTATTTAATGTTAAATCACGTAAAAGCGTTTGGATCTTTAGGTAAAATATCTTCAAAACATTTTTTGTTTTTCAGCAACCGCTATACAAAACTTAGAAAGCCGGGAAGAGGCCAACTCAGTCTTCCAAGCATTCGGACATCGAGAAGGTAATTAATGAAATTATGTGTTACAAAGCGTTGTATGTTGTACACACACGATTTCAATACATACTTAGTAAAATAGAACGGGTGTTTATCTTATTTTCATAGACATACACATGATTTACTTATGCATGTACATTAAAGATCGAACGTTTACATTCGTCCACAAACATCCAGAATTTGGATTAAATGATTACATAATATATTCGATGAAATATTCAGGCTGAAATTATAAAGTTTTGTGAAAGTCAACTCAAAACTCCAAACGACCCAAACAAAATCCATATGGTATGTGTAACTGTGTATTGGTGGAAAATCTGGTAGGTCCGACCAATGAGGAAAGGGGCCAAACTGGACTTGAGCATGAAAGCAATCATAAAGTCATGAGAGCAGCGTAAATATTACATCAGTCCTCGATAGGAATACATGTATATACATATAAACAACCCGGATGCATTTAAAGGGATATTAGCTGTGTTGTAGTTTGTTTTTGCCTCCCTTTTTACTACATATGTTGATACAGTAGCAAAAAAGCGATATACACAGGCAGAGAAATTCTTAAACTCCTATATTTTTGGTGAAAATTGTTTGAGAAATCCAGGTTTGGCACTTTTTCAGTTCCAATTAATTAAGTATTTACCTCACTATTTATTATATTATATATTTTTGCAAACTGTGACCTGACCTTATTTTCACAAACAGAATATTTTTATGGCTGTGTGTAGCTCTTATTTGTTGTTGTACATCATATAGTTAAAGTAGAAACAATAGAAATAATTGTTTTTTGTGAACATAGCAAATGCCCTTTTAATATGAATACGCGTACCTGAAAAAATAGTTTTATGTCGTGTGTAGACTTTTTGTGAGCTGATAGCTTATACCCCTTTAAGACGCGCGACGCGTGAAATAGTTATGTCGTTAAAGACTTTTTGTGAGCTGATAGCTAATACCCCTTTAAGACGCGCGGGTGAAATAGTTATGTCGTTAAAGACTTTTTGTGTGCTCGTAGCTAATGCCCGTTTAAGATACGTGGGTGAAAATAGTTATGTCGTTAAGCCTTTCAAACCTAAATATCTAGATGGCATAATCTTTTCTATTGTTTAGACCAGTCTATTATGGCCTGTAGGGTTTAAAGGGTTCAAGACTTTTTGTGAGTTCTTTACATAGACTATATGAACACTCCTCCAGTAATATGTCCACGTATAAGCTTTATAAATGTTTGCCTCGTTTTCAGTCGATGTAGAAATGACAGTTAAGGAACTAATAGAAAGTTTAGCGAAAAAATAATTTTGACCTTATTCACGAACATCCATGAAATATCACTTTCAACAGATCAAACCCAGTATTCACCATAACGTTACTGGGATATATCGATATCGATTATCGCATGCCAATGTTGTTTCTTTGATGAAAAGACAACAAACATAAAACAAAGAATTATTTATTCATTTATTTCCTTTCCTTGACACATATAAATCAGGAATTCGTTGTTGGCAGCGTCGGGACTGGGACCACAAACATAAAATATTGAAGATGTATAGACTTCATACAAGTCGGCCCCTATTATGCATTAAAACAGTTAAAACATTTCTACACATACCCAAATACATCGGAGAGAGAGAGAGAGAGAGAGAGAGAGAGAGAGAGAGAGAGAGAGAGAGAGAGAGAGAGAGAGAGAGAGAGAGAGAGAGAGAGAGCGCGCGCAACACGTGTCTTTATAAAACACAAGGGCTTTTATTACTTCAGGTGTTGTGTGTATATAGATATGTAAAAGTATGATTCACAATATGTTGGAATATATACAAAAACACTATATACGAATATATTGATACACAATATGTACGGATTATAGATACAGAATATATACAAATATAAACATACAAAATATCTACGCACATATACATACACAATATATACAAATATATACATACACACTGTATATTAGCCTGCATGTGTATACACATACGTACTATATACGAATATATTTATACGCACTATATTATACGAACACTACACAATATATACATATACAAGTATACGAGTATATGCATACAAATTAGATAGGAATATATACATACACACCATATGTGTGTAGCAATAGTTGATAAGACACGAATTTATACGCACAATATTATACGAATATATCATAACACTACTACATTGTATTTTAATAGGGGTAGAATTGTATGTAGTCTATATATCTTCAATATCTGATGTTTGTAGTTTATCCCAGTCCCGACGCTGCCAACAACGAATTCCTGATTTATATGTGTCGATGAAAGGAAATAAATGAATAAATAATTCTTTGTTTTATGTTTGTTGTCTTTTTATAAAAAAATTGGTATTGGGCACCGCGCTTAATTGAAATGCCCCTATACCGACTTCTGATGTAAAAATATAAAGGCAATAAAAATGTAATTCAAACCTTATATATACACCGCTTGCAGTGATAGAGTGTTCGACTCGCAAGCAGAAGGTTCCAGGTTCGGTTCACGGACCGGATCATACCAAAGACTTAAAAAATGGCAGTGACTGTTCCGTCGCCTAGCGCTCGACATACGAACTGAAAGCCACGGGTCTTTCGGCCGTGTCGCAGAAGGCGTGGCACGTAAAAGAACCCTCACTGCATCGGTGTCCATAGCATAGGCCACGATATGTAGCACTTCACCTAATGCGGTGACATCACAAAATAAGTGTAAAATTATTGACGGGATGTAAAACAAGAATAAAAAAAAACCGAATATATACATACACTCTACATACGAATATATACATACAATCTATATACGAATATATACATGCAATCTATATACGGATATATACATGCAATCTATATACGAATATATACATACAATCTATATACGGATATATACATGCAATCTATATACGGATATATACATGCAATCTATATACGAATATATACATACAATCTATATACGAATATATACATACAATCTATATACGGATATATACATACACTCTATATACGGTTATATACATACGCTCTATATACGGATATATACATACACTCTATATACGGATACATACATACACTCTATATACGGATATATACATACAATCTATATACGAATATATACATACGGATATATACATACAATCTATATACGGATATATACATGCAATCTATATACGGATATATACATACAATCTATATACGAATATATACATACAATCTACATACGGATATATACATACAATCTATATGCGGATATATACATACAATCTACATACGGATATATACATACAATCTATATGCAGATATATACATACACATTATACTAATATATTGTTTATATTGTTCTTGATTATAACTTTGGTATTATGTTTATGATATTGTTACACAATATACACGATACCTAAAGAGCATGTCAAACTTTCGTAGTTATATAGAATGTAAAGTCAATAGAAAGAAATCAAATCCAATACACTCACGCAATTACTAGCAAATAATAAAAGCCTCTGCAATCTGTTGGTAATACCCATAAATAAAAAATAATTTGCCAAATACACCTCGTTCTTTAATTACACCTTTCCGTGATCGTTGGCAGTATGTGGATCTTAACCATACCTCGTCTTGACCTTTTTGAGTATATCATCCATTCTTATTTACCATTCACTGTCAGTTTGATTGTCCCCTCATCATCTTGACTATAATATATATTTTTCAGATTACTAGGTGGTCGTGAAAAGGAAACATAATAATACTCATTGTTTAGTTCGCATTAAAACACTCAGTGAAATAAATGATAATGATATGATTTCCCCATTAAATATAAAAGAAAAACACCGATGGTGTGGTACTTAAAATTTGAGTATGTACACAAACTTATTTTTGATATTTCTTACGTTTTCATCAGATGTGTAATAATTTCCATCCTTATTTACAAATTATACAATACTGTCCAATTACATTCTGTGTATATTCAATTTAACTCATACACATTTAGTTAAGCTTTAGTAGTGCGTGGTGGCTTCGGGCTCTAATTTCACACTGCTTTTTTAGTGCATTGCTTTCGATGTTTTTGTATCACTCATGTATTTGCTTTATTTGAACAGCATTATTTGACTTTGTGACTTAAATATATATCATTTCATATTTCGTTAAGGGTATCTCAGGAGCTACAAATTTCGTTTACACTTCAATATGCTGTACAACTTACATAAAATTTATTGGTTTCCATAGATACCCTGATGTTCCCGACAATTTAACCCGTACAGTGCTCTACCTCATCTTAATTTGTTTTCGTCAGTTAGCGTGCAGTAGATACGTGACAATGCAGAGCCATTCCCGTCTGTTTAATTTTTAAATGTTTACTACTATACAGACGTAATCAATACAAAAGTCACTATGATAGTAATCAGACATCTATACTGTAATCACAACTGTCACATAACAATCAGGTTCATACCAAAAACATCTATATATTAATGGATTTCTAAGAAAAATCCATGATATTATTTTGTTAATGAAAAACCATTGGCAATCTGGGTGAACTATTTCTTTTCTTTTTTCTCATTCATGCACTGCCGAGTATCGGATATATTGAATGTTTAGAATATACTCAATATACTCAATCTACGGACAAATTAAACTATGAGTGTAATCACTTTTGTATCTCGTTTGCTTATTTTATCTAAAAAAAACCCACAACTTTTGACTTTCATATATACGTCACTTCCTGTAAGAAACATATTTTAACTGTCTCTTAATGTCAATGAAAACAGCTCCTGCCACCCATACAGCTTTCACAATCTGAGATTCTATTTTCACACCTCGGATCTCTCACGTGTAAAATCAAACGAACAGACCAATATTAATTGTAATTTGATGGTAAAATTTTATTTTAAGTGTTTCGTAGATAAACTGCGGTCTTGCCCGCCCCATTGCACCACATATCTACGTCCTTCCGGACACCTGGTCTCATCCCGTGTGGAATTCGTAATCCATTTTGTCGTAATATTATCCTAATGGACTTGGAATTTCTATTTCGATTATCCATTGGTATTCGTTTTCATTTTTCTTTCTACATACATATCTGTAATTGAAAAATGTTCATTGCAAACAAGGTAATTTTATCGATCGTTAAATTTGCAAAAATGTTCCTCTAAATGCTATAGATAGAGTTCTGTTTCTTTCCAATGCACATATCATAAAGGGTACCTCAAAACATAGTAGTGACAGCATAGCACGACCAAACGTATCGTCTCGTGAGTGAGCTTTCGTCAGCAAGGTTTAGGTGATCAGGTTTATAACCTAAACGGAAAATGGAGGGAAATTTGTTAATTTTGCCAAAATCGGTATAACTGATAGGATTTAGAGTATGGCGGTAAAATCCCACTAATATCACATCTGTTAAATTACATCATTGATTTGCGGAGATTTTATAATTAGGTTATCGAATCTGGTTCGCGTTTCATTGTCAAAGTTGTCCTTTTCATTTCTTTTGATTCCTGCATTTAGCATTTATATGATTGATCATGATAGCATTCTCTTTGATATCCAATAAAATGATAATACAATCCATATACAGAAGATTACCAAAGATATGAAATCTTTTGTGTAAAATAATGATTGGCAACAATGAAATTTTAGCCAAATTTTATCAGAACCATTTGCCTTTTGTACTTCTTTAATCTTTCAACTTCTTCTCATAAAATTGTATAACTGAGACAGATTTCATCAGACAAATACCAAAATCTGTGTGTGATACACATTTGGGGGTTTCTGTCACGTTTCATGTTTCAAGAGAAATTTGTAGAAGCCGGTTAAAATGTCAAATATTTCTATGATAACGATATCAAAATAAATAATTAGAAAGAATAAAGAAAAACTTTACCAAATAATATATAACTTTACGTTTTCTGGTTCGTAACAACAACAACAACAACAACAACACACGCACGCACACACACACACACACACGCACATATCATTTTGCCAACCGGAAGACTGGCAAAGTTACTGCTAAAGGGTCTATACAGCGATTTCCTTTTGCCAATCAGATCTAACACTAGCTGATGACATTTTCACCGAACTCGTAAGGTTTCCTTTGAATATTTGCAACGGATGTAACATGCTAACAGGGGACGCTGACTCCTTCAGGACAACTGGTCGCAGGTGTTCTTCATTTTGATACTGTTATTACATACAATTTGTCGTAATCAAATGACTTGAAGATTCCAATATCCATTAAAAGTTTTTCATTTTTACTTTAAACGTTTTTACAGCGTGTCGACTCTTGTCAGAACTCTTGTTGATATTTACATGATTCACCAGCAAATACTTTATGATATATGTTCCTATTGTTTATATTTACCACTCATACCAGGTAGGTTAGATTTACAGGATCCCCTGAAACTTATATGATACTTTAATATGGTACTTTTTACGTATAGGTTAACCTACAGCGGTATTAAATTACCGATGTAGGTGTTGATAAATAAATAAACAATTCAAAATAAAACATCAGCTTTCAACGCTATCTTGTGCACACTTTAAGTCTGTTCTCACAACCAATGTAATGTACAGGTATATGCTGATGTTACCATAGGAACGACTAAAGCCATTTTGAAATATTATTATTATGTTTTATAACAAACGTATAAGTTAAGTTTGCATCGATCTTGTTGCGTCATACTCATGATTTGCATCAGGGCGCTTACCATTGGGTGAGGACAGACCAGCCCTCGCCTTCTTATTTTACAATTACGGAAATGGAACATTAACTTGCCTCTCAAGTTGAATAGTATATAAGTAAAAGTAAAAGCATTTCTGATTTTCAGTATTCTGCGATCAGTTTGATAAACAACGACTCCACGACAGAACAGCTGCTATACCCTTACAGGAGTGATGACCCTTAAGGGAAAATATAAAATAGGGCGGCTAATTCGGGGTGACTTGTCAGCTTGAATATCCTCCCCAAAACATTCCAACGCTATATTTCTGGTCTTAAATTATCTTTTTGATTCAGTCTCACGTCTTTTCCGTCTTTATAACAATGTGTCGTACAGGAAAATCTATCTTGTTCTCTTTCGAATTAGGTTAGTAGCTAAAACAACCGACTGTGCATGTCTACAGACATCTGAGGTCGCATTGAATAATACGTAACGCCGTCTTTCCTGTAGTGGGGTCCCAATAAAAGCGTCATCTCCATAAGCGTATTACTCGCAAAAAGAGCAAGGTACCGAAGTGTATATGGTCTTTATATAAATATGATGCCAGATATATCATTAATTAGTACAAAATTGACAGTACAACTGAGCGTAAAAGAATGGTCACTAGCCGTTAAAAAGAAATGTAGATTTTTTTTATTATAGCATCACAAAAAACTTTCTGTACATTGAATTCCTTTCACTTATGAAGTCTTAATGACAAAAACGACCGCCGTGAGCATTTTGGCTTCTTTTTGCAAAACTATAATTTTGAGATTATGTTGTTTTATGTTGACAATACTTTCAAATTCCTCAGCATTTTAAATTTGCCTCGTTTTACAACTATAATTATCGTCTATAGACTACAGCGTTGACATCAATTTAATTCACTACCAAAATCTCGATTTCTCTTATAATTGAAGAAAGGTAATGATAAAATAATTATTGCCTTGATAAAGTTAATGCATGGAAAATATATCTTTAACAATGAGGTTAAACTGATTAAATGATAGCAGTTGAATACAAAATTGTGGGTTGTGTAAAGACCGATTTAATCTGCCAAAACATTTTCGTTCTTTGTTCGTAATTAAGTGGAAAGTTAATAGCTTCTGTGACCGGCAGGGTTGTACTTTTACAATGTTTGGATATAGTTACAACTTGACAGTTGAGTTTACCTAACTGACAACAATCGTCTGTACTGGGTAATCAAAAGGCAATCTGAATATAGTTAATTTTCTGGGAGAGAATGTAACATTACACAAGTCAGCAGGGTGTTATAATTGTAAATGAAATTAAGACATACACATTTACCAATTATATAATATATATATATATATATATAATATATATATATATATATATATATATATATATATATATATATATATATATATATATATTAACGGAAATAAGTAACTGTGTAACCTAAATAAATGTATAAAATGAACACTGCTCACTATATTAGCCTGATGTTTTGCACAGGTAATCAGTAAACGGATCCCCACACTATTGCGAAGTCAATACCGCATTTGCATATGCCGTTTTCGCATCTTGGAGATGGGTAGCTTGCACCCTTTTGTCGCTTATTATTTTCCTTCGACAGTTGTCATCGACTTTGCAACTGTCGAGTCATTCTTTGGAAAGCTGTTGAACAGAACATCAGTTGTTTTATATTGAAAGTGGTCATACAGTAGATGCCCTGGCTGAATGAAAATTAGTGCCTTCGCGCAACTGGAATGATACAAGATGAAATGCTGACAATGCGCTGTTGCTACGCAATATGCCGTCCACAGAAACACTATTCGTGCTTTGTGGAGAAAATTTCAACAATTTGGTAATGTTAAAGAGCGACCGCTTGCCTGACAACAGGACAATCGTATCCGACTGCTGCACCTGCGGAGTAGCTTCCAAACGGCGAGACTGATAGAGTGGGCCATTCCCGGATTGCGTTCATTCAGCTCCAGAACTGTACGGAATCGATAAGGTGAACGGCATATCGTACGTCCGTCTGTCCGTCCAGGTTTACTAAGACGTCATCGTGAAGCATGTTTAGTTTGGTGTAGAAGACATTTGCGCGTTTTAATGACGCTTGCGTTATGGGGCGATGCATTTGACGGACACAGTGTCGTGGTTTGGGTGGCTTCACGTCAACCGGACGAACACCGCATGTGGATATCGATAGCAATTTGAACACCTTACACTACTGGGATGAAATTATCCAGGCTTCCGTCATCCCATTTATGGGAGAACACATCATGCTCCAGTAAGACAATGCTAGAGCTCATGTCTCCCAGATTGGTAATGGATTTTCATCGCTGTGTTGCCATGGCCTGCAGTCTCACAGCACATCTGGAATGAGATGAAATGTCGCTTACGTGCTCTGCCTAACCAGTCGATTATGGTTTGAAATTATGTTTTAAAGGCATTATCGACTTCCGCTATTACAACATATACTTACAATATATATATATATATATATATATATATATATATATATATATATATATATATATATATATATATATATATATATATATATATGTGTGTGTGTGTGTGTGTGTGTGTGTGTGTGTGTGTGTGTGTGTGTGTGTGTGTGTGTGATGCTTGGACAAATTATAAAGACATTTTTCAGCTGATTATATTTTATTAAATATTATCAAAATAATACCAAAGTTATAATGCTCAAGACGATCGTTTCTATGAATTAGGTTCTTTACACAACAATTCCACATAAAAAATTAAAAGAGACTTTTTAGCATTTAATGCTAAACTGTTTTTTCAATAAATGTGGTACCCGAAAATTTAAATATCTAGTGACTGGTTATCATGATACTTATTTTGTCCAACACCACTTTGATTCTACACATAGATACACTGAAGTTGATATAAAAAAGATGCTGGAATTTCTAATAGACAATATATTTGTTATGTTCGGAGACGTGGTCTTTCAACAAACTGTTGGCATTCCTGTGGGAACCAATTGTGCTCCTTTATTTACTGGCCTGTTCCTTTATTCATACAAAGCAGACTTCATTCAGAACCTGCTGAATCAAAAGAAGAAAAATGTAGCGGTGTCCTTTAATTTTACATTTAGATATGTAGACGACATTTCGTCAATTAATAATGACAATTTTCATACATATGTGAATGCAATATATCCCAGCGAACTAGAAATTAAAGATACAACAGAATCGAGCACACAAGCTTAATATTTAGACATTTTATTTACGATAGACACAGATGGGAAATTGGCAACTAAGCTTTCCCGTCATAAATTTTCCACATTTAAGTAGTAATATCCCACAATCACCCGCATATGGAGTTAATATTTCACAAATGAACAAATGATGCCAGGCGTGATTAACATATGAACATTTTAAATACAGAGGTAAACTACTCGCTGACAAATTATTGACACAGGGATGTCGAAAACCGCGTTCGATGTCAACGTTTTGCAAATATCTTGGTCTATATAATAGTCTTGTTTGCGATAATTTATTCAATAAGTGAAATGTTGAGTTACCTGTTAGATGGCTGTTGTTGAGACGTCTGTACTAATTGTGACGAGGACTCGTTCCTCACGTATTTCATTTTGATTTGACCGTGGACTCAAGGCGGGTGTGACCGGTCGACAGGGGATGCTTACTTCTCCATGGCACCTGATCCCACCTCTTAATTTCCAGAGGCACTGGTGTTTGAATTTAAACTCCTCTAAATCTAAGATTTTAATCTTTTCACATGGTGACTTTTTAATATAAAGAAGAAGTACCAGTGGATATCCTAAATTCCAGATTTTAAATAAAATTTTCTAATAATTCAAATTAAGATTCTGTTTTGTTATTGCTTTAACATATGGCGATCTTATAAAGTCTTATAAAGTCTACTTTGGGATAGGTTTGTTTTGACATTACGGCTGTTTTAAAGCGATATAAGCTGTCACAATGATTATTTTTGTCCCCTGACATATAGTTCAGACAATGATAAAATGTGTGTTGAAATACATTATCAAACACGTAAAACGTTGTAACGTTTTTTTCGAAGTTATTTGTTTTATTAGAATTTATCCTTTCCCGTACTTTAAAACATCCAGCTGTATTTCCGTATGCAATGACCTTTCAGATAAACACTTTCGCCATATCAAATGTACTTCTTTATTCGGTCAGGGTATCTCGGTCCTTTACGCGCTCGGACTATGTTTTAAAGTCGGCCGATTTTATGTGTTTTATATTTATTCTTAAAATACAGGACGTGATTTTTATTGAAAAGTGCATGTATTATGTAAAATATATGATTTTCAACGTTATTTTCAATACCTACAGAAAATTGGATGAATTTATGAATATTATTAAATATATCAGGTTACTAAACGAAAATTTTCCTATCTTTAATGTAACTTTGAATGCTGAATATAAAATGACGAATGTTTTGAAACGACGAAAAAGACTAACGTTGCCTAATTTAGGTATGAAATGATGATGTACGAAAATAAACGCAAAGGGTAATAAGAATAGAATGTATATTAACTGCAAATAGCATGTGTTTATTGGTCACTCGGTAATCTTCGTAAAAAATTACCGGAAGTAAATATGCAATGCTCAAAGTATGGCCGACAAAAAATAACTGATATTACGGGTTACGTTTGGCAAGATTTTTACAATTTTACACATGCATTTGTTATTCTAACCACCAGATGGTCTCTTTGGAATATATATGAGATAGAATATTACATAAAATGGGCATGTAAAATTTTTCACCTACGACCGCTCATATCGCTTTAAAATATATTTGTAAGGAAAGAAAATTTATATTTTATGCATGATTTACATTCCCGGTGAAACAAATACTTTACACATAGAAGAAAAAAAAATATGAAACATAAATTTGTAGTTGCTTTACAGATATTATGACTTCCAATATAAGTGTCTCATTTTTCATTAATGAAAAGCGATTATTTAGATTGTTGCACTCAATCATGTAGGAACAGGCAACCAGATAGATCGATACAAGTGTTGAATTAGCTGTGGATTGTTGCTACGGGAATGACATCACACCGCAAAACATCTATTGTACTTTAGTTACCTACTTTTTTATTATTATTAGCAAGTCTGCCTATTTGCTGAATTATTTATAACTTTTTACACACCTTACCCACAATTTTTCCTGTAAATTTAGTTGTTATAAAATAATGGATACCTAGAAAAACTGGTAATTCAATGTATACCAAATTTGCTTTGGGATAACATTGTAATTTACAAATAATCCATTACCTAGGTCTGTTTCACTTGTCAACCAGAGTACACCATGATTTAAATTAGACAACGCTGTACTATCATTAATAGATAAAATTCGAAATTCAAGCACGTAACATTTCCCTCGATAATTCGCTCATCAGTTTCAGGCTGTTTATTTCTACTTCGTCCGTCAATGTGTAATCGTCGCGTGGATTATAGGAAACTTTCCAGGATATATCTCGTTATGCTTTATCGTTATGATCTATTGTAAAACGTAACGAGATACGTGGGATTTGTTCTATGTGTTCAGATTCCAGTTATTAAACAGGGGTGGATCTCTTTAATCGGAATGCATTCTCATACCCGACCTCAGAAATGGAAGGAAACTAACCCGTTTTACCAGACCAGAAAAATGGCAACCTTAAGAGTTGTTGAGAGGTACCAATTTCCAAAACAATTTATGGTAACGAATGGCTCTTTTTCTGATCCTGAGGATTACACATTTTCTGATGATACGGAAGATTCCAAATTACATAAAAACGTGAATCATTTAGGATTGTACGAACGGGAATTCGTGATAGACTCACATATAGATGATATGGACTTGGATTTTATGATGCCGTCGAGGGTACGCGAAATACTGAGGCTAGAGGGTTTACCAAGTGATGTAATCGATAAGTCTGTCCGGTACGATGAACGAAAATACAGACGTGTACAACACCTAACAGCCCAACAGGCGAAAAAGTAAACATGCTCTCTCTTCTTTCTCTCTCTCTCTCTTTTCTCTGCTTTATATGAAATAACAATCAAGTATTTATTACAGAATTAAGTGATAAACCCATCGTCATCATCATCATCATCATCATCATTATCATCATTATTATTATAATTATTATTATTTGTAGTAGTAGTAGTAGTAGTATCATTAATAGTACATTTTGTATTATCATTAAATGTATCATAATTATTATCAATACAGAAATTCCATCACTCTTATCTCGCTATTGATGTAGATGTTTATAGCTTGATGAATCAAATCTTCGCATGATTGCTATTTGTCATTAAAATTTAATTTCAATTGGACTTGACTGTGGACTCGAGGCGGGTGTGACCGGTCGACAGGGGGTGCTTACTCCTCCGTGGCACCTGATCCCACCTCTTGGTTTCCAGAGGTCCGTGTTTGTCCATTTTTGCTGGATTTGTATCTGTGTCCCGGACATCCTAAAGATTTATGCCTTGGTATCTGAGATGTTTTATATTAAATAAACGACATGCACAAGCTACATGTTGTATGTACACATATTGATATTAAAACACAATTCCCTTTTTGTAAAACAAGAAAGAGAGTGCATGGTCTATATCTTTTGTTTGAAATATTTCAAGATATGTTAATGTTTGGGTGTTATAATATTTTTAACGATGTGTTAATTGTTTATCTGTTCGACGAAAATAACTAAGAGTGCCTATTTCAGTTCTGAATCATTAATAGCGGATGCCGACTCCCGTCTAGGATTTGTAATTGTTCTCCATATTAAGACCATTTGTATATCTAATTTGTCGTATTCTAATGGACTTGGAGTTTCCATTCTCCATTATTACTTCTTCCTTTTAACTTCGGATACGTTATAAATGTTTCAATAATCTTTGCGTGATATTATTCATTTATTTTCCTTTTTTCGGCCATAATGAACTATCCACATCGACTATTGTAATCATGGGAATAATCGGCAATTAGATGATGCCAACTCACACTCGGGTGTCAAAGGTCGTAATTAGTAATATATGTTTGCATTTCCTACATACAGAATTTAACAGTCCTGTTGAACATTACCGTATATTAAATTTTAGTTATTGGAAATAAGTACCACGCCAATTAAAATTTTTGATAAATTTGAATAAATATTAATATCACAGATACCAGACTATTAATCTTAAGGAGATTCAAAAGACGATGTATCGTAACAAGTCCTGTTTTAAAGTATCTTCAAAATTTATTAATGGGAGCAATATTTGTTATCATGTTGTGATTTTGATAATCTGCTTTTACATCAGAATATTATATGTACAATATATATATATATATATATATATATATATATATATATATATATATATATATATATATATATATATATATATATATATATATATATATAGAGAGAGAGAGAGAGAGAGAGAGAGAGAGAGAGACAGATAGATAGATAGATAGATAGATATATAGATAGATATTTGTGTGTATATACATTGTATATGTGTGTGTATGTGTTTGTGTGTGTGTTCGTGTGTGTGTGTGCGTGTGTGTGCGTGTATGTGTGTATGTGTTTGTGTGCGTGTTCGTGTGTGTGAATATGTGTGTGTATGTGTGTGTGTGTGTGTGCGTGTGTGTGTATGTGTGTGTGTGCGCACGCTACATGATAGAAGCGATTCCGATATTACACGTTTGCTTACGTACATACAAAACGTTCTACAACATATATTTTTGTTTTGTATTTGAAGAAACCAGTAGTGACTGTAATTAGAGAGTTCGTGACAACAGGTTGGACCGTGTTATATAAATTGTTTATGTCCAAATCACACCTCAAAATCTTTAGTTTGGATTATTATTTTCTTCTACACGATATACCTTGATTGATCCAGCTCTCCGTTTGATCTTTTTATACAATGAGGTTCTCGTCAAATATTCTATTTGTACATCGGAAAAAGTATTGTATTAGTAAAGCACACGACCTATGACCATTGCAACACAGATACTTTACACGACAAATAATCGGTGACCATAGAGATACAGATAGTTTACACGACAAATAATTAGTGACCATAGAAACGCATATACTTTACACGACAAATAATTAGTGACCATAAAAATACAGATAATTTACACGACAAATAATTAGTAACCATAGAAACATATATACTTTACACGACAAATATTTGGTGACCATAGAGATACAGATAATTTACACGACAAATAATAAGTGACCATAGAAACGCATATACTTTACACGACAAAATACAATTTTTCACGACATATAATCTATGATCATGGAAACACGGCTATTTTTAAACGACATATTATCAGTAACCATGGAAACACGGATACTTCACACGACAAATATTAAGCTATGGTCATGGAAGATATGAATGAAGGAACCTAGATTCTTTTTTTACGGCAAATAAACTGTGAAAGAAACATAGATACTTTTGTACGACATATAACCTGTGACCAATGAAATATAGATACTTTTTCATGAAAAAAAAGCTGTGAAACCTAGATGATTTTAAACGACAAATAATCAGTAAACATAGAAACAGATATAGTTTACACGACAAATAATTAGTGACCGTGGGAACACAGATCTACTTTACTCGACAAATAATTGGTGACCATAGAAACATTGGTATATTTATACGACATATATAGATATTTTTACATGACAGATAACCTTTGTTAATGAAACATGGAGATCTAGATACTTTTAAGAGACAAATAAACTGTGAAGGGGAAACAGCTACTTTACACGACAAATAAATTGTGACGGGGAAACAGCTACTTTACACGACAAAAAAGCTATGACGGGAAAACAGCTACTTTACACGATAAGTGAAGTGTAACTGGGACGCACTCTTTTAAAATCTTTTTTAGCTCTATGAGTACTAGTTTGCCGAATGATGCGTTTCATGGGAATTTCTTGAAGCAATTATGAATGCTACTGGTGCAACAAATGATTTATGTTCCGAGCAAAGTGAAATATATATAATTTAGATTTACGACTTCTGAGTATAAAGGTGGACAATTTGTCTGCATTCACAATGACATGTATAGCACAAAGTGTTGTTTTAAAATACAAAACAACACAAGTTCTTCATTTGCTATGCGTGGATTGGAATCCATAATTTTAGTCCTACTTGGAATATCTAAGTAATTCGGAATATAAAAGTTTGAATTTTATAACGCCGTTGATGCTTTGTGCCGAAGGCATTTCTCTCATAGACATTTTGTTTATATAAACTGCATTTGTACAAAAATTAGCGGTATTTATATTTTTAGCGATGTCGTATTACTCTTATTCACCAATTGGCCAATATAATACATTTCGTAAAGGCTATGGCCGCTGTACGTAACGAGACTTCGCCACAGCCATATGTATTATATTATACACTGTGTTTTGTACATTTTTATGATATTTACTCATACTCATTCTTATACTACTCATACCGTTCAGTCACTGTTACGAATTTTATGGGGACATTGTGGCCTAGTGCTTAGAGCATCGCACTTAAAACCAGGAAGTTTATGATCTATAGTAAGGAAGATTCGACCCGGAAGCTGCTTTTGTGAGAAAGTTTGCCTGTTTACTTGTGGAAGACCGGTGGTCTCTTCCCGGGTTCATTGTAACGGGGTTCTTTCCTCCACCAACATATAACTGACAAATCGCGTAAAACACCGTTGAAACAAACACACGAAAACGAATTTTACCTAAATAAATCGGATTATCGGCGTACTAATAGCTCAAATACATCATGACCTGTAATTATGCTAATTAATGCTCGCGGATCATTACAACCAGAAAATAGATCTAGAAATGTATCAGTACACTCTGAAAACTTAGATCCTGGATAATTCATTTTTTAGACTGATACAATAGTGTAACCCTTATATTGGACATTATTCTAGTATATTGGTTGATATTCTCTCTATGCTAGTGTACAAATAAATGATTCATTTTTACTTAAGATATAAGGGTAAGGTATTGCTTTGTCCTTTCACGACTGAAACTTGCTCTAGAAACAGTTGATGGATAAAATTGATGAAAATTCGGACAACAACATACATGTACTTCTTTTTTAATTGAATGATGTGAAATATCCAGGTTTTTATTTTATTAAATCTTTTTAAAAGTTATTTTAATATATATCTAGTGGAAATCGGGTTAAACTTTAAAATAGTATTAAAGATGGACGTTGACAGCATATATCAAAATAATTGAATTATATGGACTATATCGCTTTGGTCACCAATAGTGAAAGTATTTCATGAGTTCATGTATTCTGGTTTTAGTTTTAAATTTAAATACGGAGAAATAGTCGTTGCCACTGCTGGTGGACCGTTTGAGTACCCGAGGGTATACATAAACCTAGTACCTGGTATTTCGGTACCAGCTGTTCATCTCATACTAAAGTAATATTTGGCACTGTTAACACCATTTGAATTCACAAATTTTTCTAAAGCTAAGATTTTTTACAGTGGTTACTCTTAGATGGATTTCGGCTGTACTTTAAGAGATATTATTTGGCCTTGTATAATACCACTTTCTCTTTAGAAAATACACACAACTTTTAAATTGGAACTCAACTGATGAAGTCTAATTGACAGAAACGATATCGTCTTGAGCATTATAACTTTGGTATTATGTTTATAATATTTGTAAGCACTTCCGGTAAATATTATGCATTTTATAGAGATGCCTTGTATTTGACAGCTATGTAATAAAATAAATTCTTCCAAAAGGACAAAAAACATCAGGGACATTTTAAAGAATCGCCGGGAAAACTCGAAATAGTAGACAATGTAAGATACAAACATGAGCAGACGACAATCCTAGTTCACTGAAAGGGGCTTTAGCTGTGTTTACCATCACAAATTATTTCTAGTTTTACTACTTGAACCTGATGTACAATAACAAATTAGAGATATACACAGGCATAAAAATCCTATATTCCTATATATTATGTGAAAATAAGGTCAGGTCCAGTGTGATATTCATATACGATTAGTAAGGCTGAGATAATCAGTTGCAATTGAAATAGTGCCAAACCTGCGTTTCTGACGCAATGTTCACAAGATATATAAGAATTTAAGAATTTTATACCTGTATACATTTTTGTGTATTTCCGTTTTGCTATTGTATATCAATCTAAGTAGTAAAAAGTGAAAGAAAGTTTTTTGAAAGAAATCACAGGTAATGCGCCTTTAATACTTCAGTAAAGCGGTAGCGTAATTGCTTTCATACCCTCCTCCAAGAAAATAGTCGACACGTTATGTTGCTTTTGGTTTTCAACATCTTCATTTTGATTTAGATAAAATGGATAGAACTTGTGTTTTATTATTTAACGTCCTCTCATTATATATCGGCCATTTTCTTCACGAGAAAGTAACAACAGTGTAAAGAAAAACAAAAGTAATGTTACTGGTGGGTTCATTTTGTTCATATGATATATTACAAATATTGGCCGTCATTGAAACTCGATAACATCCAATATAGTGACGCATCAGTTGAAAGCTAAGATAGTCATCTTTTAACAGTGGTTATCTTAGACGGATTTGGCTATGCATTTAGAGTTATTATTTGGCCTTGTATGATACCACTCTCCCTTTAGAAAATGTATTTTAATTGGAGCCCAACTGATGAAGTCAAATTGACAGAAACGATCGTCTTGAGCATTAAAACTTTGGTAGTATGTTTATAATATTTATAACAACTAGGTCGTTGCCATTGCGTGTGGACCGTTTTAGTCCCCGAGGGTATACATAAATCTAGTACCTGGTATTTCGGTACCAGCTGATAATCTTACACTAAAGTAATATTTCACTCTGATAACACCATTTCAATTCTAATTTCTGCAAAAGCTATTTGGCCTTGTACGATACCACTTTCCTTTTAGAAAATCTATTTTAAATTGGAGCTCAGCTGACGAAGTCTAATTGACAGAAACTATCGTCTTGAGCATTATAACTTTGGTATTGTGTTTATAACATTTTTTTTATTCAAGAGTCTAATGATAAAGGCGTCAGTCCAGCCGCGCAGATGTTGTTCAAGCTATTCCCACTGGAAACATCAAAATCCGGAATTCAAATTATGAAGTATGTCATTGGTATGGTTGTATTAACCTAATAGATTACCTGAGAGCAATTACCCGGTTTACATATCTTCTCAGACAAAGTATTCTTGTAGATTTCCGATAGCTGATATGTGAAATAATTTTGAAAAATTCTGAATATTTCTATGGTGACCATGTTTTATACAGTAATGCAGAAACAAAAAACCGAAACACTCCGCATAATTAACAAAAGTTCATTCCTTTTATCATTTCAATCAATAATATTTATGGTATTTAGATAAATCGGGTTACTGATACATTTGAGTGGATAGCACCGTTCAAAAGCTAAGATCGTCACCTTTTTTTCTAAGACAGATTTGGGAATACGTTTAGCTTATTTTCTTTTTCCTTGAGTGATACCATTTTGGTTTCGGACCTCTGCATTCATTTTAAATTCGAAGTCTGGTGAACTGATGAAGTCGTATTGACAGAAGCGATAGTCCAAAGCAATGGTTTGTTCTTTGTTGTAAAACTATAAAATTTAATAGCAATTACATGTTTCGTTCTCACACTTAATTAAGTCAATAAAAATAATATTTGTAATATTATAACCACGTGTGATATGCGTAGAATTGTACAGTACATTTTAGCGCAAATTTGCTCAATTATGACGTCAACGCCTTTAAGCTCTAAAGGTCCACAACCCTATTACCTTTGGTTAATAAAGTATTCGCATTGAAGTTTTATGATATATATGGAAATATCAATTTTATAATATTAATATATTATTGATGCACACCTCTGATTTATAATTTATCCCGTCTCCTCAACACGGCATTGATTGAACGGAAGTATCGATTTTATTGATTGGCTCTATCAAACTACATTTTTTCCAAAGATCATAAAGCCTACGAATTTTTTTTAAAACAAATTTCAAAATATCATGTACCCCACTAATGTAATTTTCTTTTTTATTTCTTCATGATAACTGGAATAATTGAGTTTCCAATCCCGTACTCAGTACCTTACGCAGGTACGCCAGCAATTGTTATCTTACAACATATTATAGCATATTGTCTAAAGCCACCGACATTGTAACATTTCACTTATGTGCTTCCGTAGTAGTGGTTTGTTTCTTTAATTTATTATCCAGTATGGGCTTTTGGCCTTCCATATAACAACCTTCTGGTCTTTCATTTCGTTAGAGATAGAGTTGCGGATCGATTTCAATATGTTGGTCTTTGATTGTTTACAAAAGATATAAATGTTTTATGCCAGTGATGTAAGGCAGAGTTTGAATTACTTTTCCCTAATTTGGCGTCACGGATCTCCACAGGTGATGTTACCTGTGCCAGGTGATTGATTAATCAGATGTGTTTAATAACAATATAATAACAGAACGAGCCATAAGACATCTTGTGAGATAGATAGGATGATAAGGTTATAATATTATCTATCATTTACTGACAGACAATACAAGCAGTAAGATTACACAACAAAGACAAGGTAGGTTTTATTACATTTTATGGGAAATCATTTAATCTTGGTATTTGATTCTAGGTGGATATTACCTTTATCATACTTCTGCTAAATCCTGACAGAGAGCAAATTTAATTGATATTCCGATGATTTCTATCTTTAATTTGAATTTTAATTACCTGATTTTTTTCTGGTTGACATTTGTTGAAACTCGATCATGTTTGAAATACATTCCAATTCTACAAAACATAAGATGGTTATCTGCTTAATTCATTTCCATTTTATAATCACTATTGCCCCATCATATTCATCTATAAATCGAAAATGTAATTTTCGGTAAAAGACAACTATAATGTATTTGGTATTATCATCACCAAACCCTGTATTAGTTGCCGGTTTTTTGGTTTTTTTTTTTTTGATACATCGAAATATTTCATAAATGCATAAAGTGGTTACCAAGGAAATGTGATCGAAATGTTTTTACAAGTTACAAAAGTACCAGATAATTTTGTTCACTTTTGATATTATAATATGCATATATGATATGCACACGGAACTAAATGATTTTTTTTTATTAATTTTGATATAACATTTATAGTAAAAAAGTAAAGTATTTCATTATTTGATTCCTGTTATAATGATGGTACTGATGCTGTTAATGATTCTGATAATAATAACAAGAAGAACATAAAAACATTAAATAAAGAACTTTTAATGAGAATGATGGTGCAAAAATAAAATGATAGTAAAATGATGATGATGATGATGATGATGATGATGATGATGGTGATGATGATGATGATTACCAGTAACTACAATGTACATGTATTCCCTTTTTATTCGAGTTTTACAATCCCCCTGGATAAAGTCACATAAAATCAGTAAATTGCAAATCAGGCGAAACTTTTAGCGAACTTAATAATTAGCAGTTCCTCCTCCGGCCAAGCATCAATAAACTAAATAACACGAAGCAGGCTTCCGATCATGTCCCCGTGACACTCCAATGATGTACTTGTGACACTCCGATGATGACCTTGTGACACTCCGATGATGACTTGTGACACTCCGATGATGACCTTGTAACATGTATTAATGTTCACTAATTATCTAGTAATTGTCCCTTTCACAATTTACTTCAGTTTTTATTGTTACCTATAAACACGTGATCATTATCCCATTATTTGATACATTCAGTCGGACAGTGGTCAGTTAGATTGATAGATGTAAAGTGTGTTGTTGTATTTAGGATACAATGTGTGACAAATAGTAAATAGTGGAAGGTATGTAATAATACTGCTGACAGTGGTTGTATCTATTGATACGTATAATACTGACACCAAAGGAGTAAGCGGATTCAGTAAGCCGTGTTTTCATTTAAATTATTTCAAAAGATGTGGTTCTTCATAACGTGAGTATTGTCTATTCTTAGGAAGTTCGATTTCTCAATTATCATTAGGTGAACTTATCAATAGATGAATTTATGATCTGATATGTCGATAATGATATAAAGATTTTAACCATGAGAGGCTATATGATTTGCTCAAGTCATCCATTCAAATTGTTTCCGCAATGTGTGTTCATCAGTGGATGGAGCATCGCGCTTTAAACATGAAGTTTCTCATATCTTGCCAGCACAAGGTCGAGTCCCGTGGGAATCTTTGTGATAAACCGGTGGCCTCTTCCAGGATATATTATAATCGGTTTCTCTCCTCCACCATTAAAAACTGGCCGTCACTGAAAAAAATTTTGAGTGTGGCGTAAGATATAATTTAAACAGACATCTAAGTTATACAAAAATACCAGTTTTAATACCAAAAAAAATATCTGGTGAAAATGATGTATTGATATTTCTTCAGAGAGATCGACCCATGTAATAAATGATTTATTTAGTATCATTCCATAACAGAAGCGAAATTTTGTTAATATTTGACTTGACATCAAATTTAAAAAAATTCAGATACCAAAGTACAAAACAATGGATTGTCCAGGACATAGATACAAATCCGGTAAAAATGGACAAACACAGACCTCTGGAAACCCAGAACTGATTATTTTTTTCTATCGAAAGTTGTTTTTATCATTACACGAGCAAACGTAATAGACATGGGTACTTGATTTGGGGGTAAGATGGCAGTTTGTATTCGTAATGTAGCCTCAATTGAGTTATGTTTTTATAAAAAGAAACTCATCATTTTCAGTTTTAGCGAAAATTGATGTTCATCATCAACGTAACATATTCTTTATGACACAGACATGAATCTATTGAGGTTTTGGCAATGTACACTAACATACAAATACCCATAATCGCGATAAGTCGATCTCCAAACTTCAAATTCAAAATCAAATCTGTCAATGACTCTCTAGAGAATATTGCTCCCATTCATATCAACTTGAAGTTGTAGCTTTAATTCTCATGTGTGTTTAAAAATGTATACAAATACAAACAAATATCAATTACTGTATTAAGTGAACTTCAAAGCAATTAGCAGAATCGTCGATCTCCTGATAAAATTTTATATCTGGGGATTGCCATACTCTTATGATTTGGTTATATCGCGTAATACACACAAATATATTGAATTATACGATTAAAATTTATTTGACCAGCTGGTGCCACTGAAATCAACATCATGGTATATTTGTCTCCTTTATTCTATGGCAGTATTGCAAAGTAACACTAGAGCATATATAAAGCGCATTAAAACACTTTGGCTTCATTTTCTGAGAATCAATTATCGTATATTAAACTATTTTGCGTCGGTCTATTTTGCATGTGGGGGAAAAGTTGAGAACATTTTTTCCTTGCCACTTCTTATAAAAACTGATAATTTTCGATTTCGTTAATATATATTAACTCTGCGGTTTCAAAATATTCACAGACTTGAATGAATATAAGTTCAGAATATTTATAAACTTGTTCAGAATAGTATCTGACTGCAGTGCATATTTAAGTATTATAACGCCGTGTCCGATCAAATTATTAAGATGGCGTGTTTGTGTGTACGTACGTGTGAACGTGCATGTGTGTGTGTGTGTGTGTGTGTGTGTGTGTGTGTGTGTGTGTGTGTGTGTGTGTGTGCTAGATACTTTACACTAGATTCTAATCTCATTGCTATAAACTACATTTTCCCTGTAAAAATTGTCTATGAGGTCTTTGGCCGTAGATTCACATTCCTATATATCAATTACTATTTGACACTATCCATGAACAATGTATATAATAATTTATCGCAAGTCATATTTGTATATTCTTGGTGATTTTGAAAGTCCCCATCCTATTACGTTATGTAATGGGAAGTTTGGTGATCAATTGGGGAATTGCACATGACTATTTTTTCTCTTTTCCGTCTCGACAATCTATTAAAATTGCATTTTGCCGATGACGGTAAATGCTAAATGAGATTAAGTCCGGTTTGAATTTTTTGGTCATTTTATGGCTTCAAAAGCCATACATTAATTACACCGTTGTAAGTCATTTCAAATGACATATATTTATTAAACCGTGGATCAATGTTTCCAGTGCAGTCTGTTATCATTCAATACCACAGAGATAAAAGAATCAGTGAACATTTTGTTTTGTTTATCTACAAGCACCGTCACTAAATAAGACATAGTCTTTTCCTTTAGCACAATCAAAGAAAATTCGTCTCATTCTTGAATATCAGTAAAACACTACAAAGAATAAAAATTTATCATCAAGTTAAAATTCGTCATTAATTTACATTTTGTTCGTGTTCATGTTTCGCGTGGATTAATATTTGTATGTAACAAAGATATCCATAATAAATATATGAATGACCGGGATATTTACGTGATAAAAACACTGAACATTATTCCCTTTGGGGATTCTGTCGTGGACAACACGACAGAATTCCCAAAGGGATCAACTGAACAGGTAAAACTGTTGATTGATTTCGCCATAGGTTAACCTTTGTTTTATTATTTACATTTATACTTTGGTATCTTAGATGTTTTATATAGTAGCATATGTTTTCTCATGGACCTTGCTATAATATCAACTTTACTCTGAAAATAGATCAAGTAAGCTGTAGATCAATTGGCAAAGATTCATTATTTCCCAATTTTTCCTTTTACAATTAATAGATATATTGCAAATATTTAAATACGCAAAAATTCAAAAATTCTATATTGCTCAGTATTTTTCTGATCACCAAACTTTTGCATTAGTTTGTTTCAAATTGTGTGGGAAACAACGAAAAGAAACAATCTCATATGTCTGAAGCAATAAAAAAAACCTGTTGCTAAAATGATCAGTGTATATTTAGAACAGAGGTTAGAAATCGTGGAAATGTTTTATTATCCCGTGCATGTTAAACAAACGTTTACCCAAAGTTTTCCCATAGGATATACGAATTAGTTCTTAACACAGATATCAAAGAAAATATTTGATATGCATTACTGGTTGTTACTTCATGCTTTTCAGAATATCTGATGGTCTGACTTTGAACAACAAAGAAAATAAGAAGTATACATTATACATATAATGAATTCGCGTGTATTGAATCGAAATTAATTATGAGATGGAATACGTAAAACCATAATGTTAGGTATTGAAGCTTGTAGGTAGCCATTGGCTTAATGAAATTTCTAACAGTTCTGTAGATTGTTACACTAAATGATAGAAGTGTTTGATACATGGCGATAAAGCTAAACAAGAGGAATAATCTAAATCAGTTTAAAGGGGCATCAGCTTTTTTTTTTTAACAAAAAATTGTTTTCCCTTTTTACTACTTACATTGATATACAATGATAAAAAGAGATACACACAAGCATAACAATTCTTAATTTTTTACAATATGTTCGATTGATGTACATTCACAAGTTTTCTCATCTCTAGGCAGAGTGGCCTTGAACATCAAAAGCTCTAGTACTGACGATGTATAGGTCTACCAAGGTACATTGACACATGTTTACAAACACAACGAGTCTAAATTGAATCATAACAGGGGTGATAGACTATTTTTGGGCCAAACAAATATTAGGACTACAGTAATATATCAAGTCACGTTTTACCTGTGAATACCTATCTTTGGAATAGGCCGTATTTGGTTTTTGACAGAACCTGGATGTGCCACTTTGCCTAAGTAGACCTATAATGAACATTTTCTTATTTTTGTGACCTTCCAATAGATACACTGTAGCTTTCCGTATACGGTTCAATTGTGTTCAACTGAAAAAAGTATGATATAAAAAATATCGGATACCAAAGTATAACCGTGTCACCGGTCACAACCGCCTTGAGTCCACAGTCAAATCCAAATGAAATACGTGAGGAACGAATACTCGTCACAATTTGAACAGATGTCCCAACAACCGCTATCGAACAGGCAACTCAACATTTCACTTAGTGAAACGGAGTAATCGCAAACAAGACTATTATATCGACCGTTACGTGCTTAACTTTGACATCAAACGCGGTTTTCAATATCCCTGTGCCAATGATTTGTCAGGGAGTAGTTTACCTCTGTATATGAAATGTTCATATGTTGAACACGCCTTGGCATATCGGATCATTTGTGATATATAAACTCCATATGCATGTGATTGTGGGATATTACTAATAAAATGTGGAAAATTTACGATTGGAAAGTCGAAATCGTCGAGTTTGTGGTGTAGCTTAGTTGTTAATCTTCTATCTGTTTCTGTATTAATATAATGTCTAAGTATGAAGCGAGTGTGCTTGATTCTGTTGTGTCTTTTATTTCTAGTTCGCTAATATATCGCGCATCGTATGAAAATTGTCATTATTAATTGATAAAACGTCGATATATCTAAATGTCAAATTAAAGGACACCGCTAGTTTTTTTCTTTTGATTCAGCAATTTCAGAATGAAGTCTGCTTCGTATAAATAAAAGAACAGATCGCCCAATTAAGGGACACAATTGTCTATTAGAAATTCTAGCATTTTTTTAGATCAATTTCAATGTATTTATATATAAAATCAGAGTGGTGTTGGACAAAATTGAATCATGATAACCATTAAACTAGATATTTCAAATTTTGGGTACCACCTTTAGTGAAAGAAAAAGTTGTCTATGATGCTAAAAATTCTTTCTTTTAATTTTTCATGTGGAATTGTTGTGTAAAGAGTAGAGAAATCGTATGTTTTGATACTGTGAAATTGAGAAAAATTGTGTGCCTGCAAATTTTCTAAAAGTTTTGTTTAGAATTTTTAAGTATCCATATGACGTAAAATTTTACCGAAACAACGGATGTACATCATTGTAGGTTTATCATATACTTATTGAGTATTTTACACTTAATATATGTTCCGAATGGATAGCACCATTATATACTCCTCTATAACTACTATAAAAATATTTGAAAGTAGTTAATTTGAGAAATACATTTAGCTTATGTTTGGCCTTGTATGATACTAATTTCTGTTTCAGAACTCTACAACTATTTTTATTGACTGATAAAGTTTGATTGATAGAAACAGTCGTCAGAGCATTTGTATTGGCGTCCAAAATTATATATTTGGCATCATGTTTATATTTTGTATTGGATACATAGCATAAAATGGGGCTTAGGGGGGGCGTGGCTGAGTGATTAGAGCATTACAGCTTCAGCCATGATTTCTCTTACCTGTAGTTAGCGAGGGTTCGAATCTCAAGGGAACCTGAGCTGATTTTGTGAGAAAATTTACCAGGTTACTTGCTGAAGGCCGATGACTTCTTTTCTGGTATATTGTAACCGGATATCATCTACCACTAAAACCTGTTGAGTGAAAAATTCAATCCGTATCCGTTTTATATATATCAAATTGTCTATGAGAACGTCATAACACTACTAGTATCTCCACTTGATATAAATTCTATCGTATATCTGTAGTATACCCTTAAGTGAGTAGTAAAATATAAAAGTATTAAAGTAACCCATTTGTTGTACTTTTTATATATAAACAATCGCTACACTATAAACTGGAATGAATGTTTAACTTTAAAATAAATAACTTTCAAATACCATATATTGGAGTTACTTTGCATTTTATTTATTTATAAAAATATTTTAAAAGGTTTCCTATACGATAGTTAACTTATGTATACATAATGCAAATTCACAAGCTTAATCAGCCGATACACCTGTTCTCACCTCTGAATCCTCCTATGTTCAGATGTTGACGATGCTTGTATAGCATTTCGTGGGCGTTTTGACTTTTAACACTATGGTACCACATATCTATTGCTTCCAGTGTTCAATTTCAGTGTAATTTTATTTTAGAAAGACTAAACATACATACATAGAGATACAATAATTTTCAATTGTATGTGATAACACACACACACACACACACACACACACACACACACACACACACAGACACACACACACACACACACACACACACACAAAATATCTCTTATCGTTTTTCACATTAAACATTGCGATTAATACAATTCAAACTGCAATCAAACATTAGTTTAATATCTTCGTCAGTGAGTCATTAAATCGGATATTTGTATGAAACATACAACATGTTTTCTATGTTGATTACAATTTTGATGGCTAATGTCAGCAATATTGACAAAATATCCACGGTGTAAGGTATAAACTGTATCTCATCTCTATATTAATCCAAAACTGAACAAAAAGAGATTGGAACCATTTGATTATTTGTATTGTGATTCGAATATTTCCATTTCAGAGATTTAACGGTGGAGTGAAATGTTATGTAATGTTTTGTCTTATATAATTGTGTTGTCAGTTCAGAATTCATCGAACCAATACGAGACATGAGACAAATATAAACATTGTCAAACCATCACTGTTACATATTCATGAATGGATTATCTACAATGTATATGATTTGTATGGCTTTCCAGTTCCTGAATAAAACGGTAATGCTTCACAATATCTCTATATATATTTTTTATTTTCGTATTTCAACAATATATATATATATATATATATATATATATATATATATATATATATATATATATATATATATATATATATATATATATATATATATATATATATATATATATTTATATATATATATATCAGTTTATGCTATGGTACTGTTATGTCATATATTTTTTCAGGCCTTTCAGGCGGTCTAATGAGTCAAGTCGATACAACCAACAAAAATCATTTTCCTTACCTCGTATACAGACAAGTCCATCTCCACGTGCTGATATAATTTGTCATCCCCCGGGATGTGACTGCTGTCACGACGTAACAATCCGTCGCGAGAAACGTCACACACGCTTAAAACCTTGGTGTAGTAGATCTGCAACGCCTACTTCGAATGAAATGATTCACAACGAACATCCTGTACTGCAACCTGGTATATAAGAGTATAATCCTATCTTTATTTTGGTACCAGCTGATAATCTTATACTAAAGTAATATTTGGCACTGATAGCACATTTAAAATTCTTTTAAAGCTAAATTCTTTTAAATTATACGTTTAGGATAACCATCTTTTTACAGTGGTTACTTAAAATTTAGACAGATTTTTATTACAGAAACGTTTAGATTAATTTTGGTATTTGGCCTTATTCTGATACCACTTTCACTTTAGGAAATCTATTTAAAATTGGAGCTCAACTGATGAAGTCTAATTGACAGAAACGATCGTGTTGAGCATTATAACTTTGGTATTATGTTTATAATATATTTGTATGACATATTATGACACATTCTGTCCGTTGTTGTCCGAATATGCATCGTGCATAAACCTTTGAACATATCTTGCATGTCTTCTGCCCTACGATTATTTTTTTTTTATCATTGATAAAATATATCATATTTATAGACACTAAAGATAAAAAGTGTTGATGAATACATTATTTTTGAGTATTTATCTAAGTCTTATCAGGTAAGAGTAACACCATTTAAATTATTCATTCTTCAAAAGCTAAAATAGTCATCTTTTTACAGTGGTTACTCTTAGACGGATTTGGCTATGCATTTAGATTTATTATTTGACCTTGTATTATACCATTTTCCCTTTAGAAAATTCTATCTAAAATTGGAGTTCAACTGATGAAGTCTAATTGACAGAAACGATCGTCTTGAGCATTATAACTTTGGTACATGTATTATGTTTATTTATATAGTATTGGTCTACATAATATATTTAACAGTTAATTGGTGATATACTATATGATTAAGATTTGACAAGATAATTGTACATACTTTCATAAAACAACAAACGTTATTTTAAAAAGCTTTTTATAAAAACAAAAACTTATTTTAATGATATAATCTAATTCAATCCATGAAATAATCTACCTTTGTTAGTTTTAATATACATGTATAGATATACTTAAATCCACTAAGTTGCCCGTTACGAAAAACTTCATACTTTGGACGTGAACATTTGTCTTGGCCTCTGTTTTAATGCTATAAGTTTGGTATTGTTAATAATATTTAAATAACTTAACATGTAAATTACAGAGTCCATCATAGAAGAAGATATACAGTTTAATTTAACGGACGCAGAGCGAATAAAATGGTTCTCGGAGCAGCAGTTTGAAAAAGCAATGGTTGGAAGTAATTTTGATCCACCTCGCTTGGTGGTAAGTAGTTAGTTTGATACATAAATATTTCCAATCAAACTTTAATATTCAAAATTGTATATCATAATGATCCGATATGCTAGTGCATGTTCTACACACGAACATTTCATAGAGAGGGGAAACTACTAACTAGTACATTATTGTCAAAGGGATATCAAGAATTGCGCTTGGTGTTAATATTCCGCAAATTTTACGGTCAGTATAATGTTTGCAATTACTATGTTAAACAAAATGAAATGTAGAATTACCTGTTTGTTAGCGGCTGTTGAGTAGTCTATACCGACGAGGATTTATTACTCTCATATTTCATTAAATTTTTACTGTGGATTCACGGCGGGTGTGACAGGTCAACAGGAGATCTTTACTTCTCCATGACACCTGATCCCATCTCTAGATTTCTACATGTCTGTGCTTATCCAATATTCACCAAATTTGTATATTGTATATCGGACATCCTGAAGATTAATGCTTTGGTACCTGTGGTTTTTATATTGATCATACAAATTCCCCTAACATCAATACCAGTAAATTATGCAATAGTAGAGAGAATTAATATTTTAATACTTTTTAGTTTACACAAGTAGATAGCTATTGTAATCATTTTTTTATGACAGATTTGTATAGAATTTCGTTATCTTAAGGTTTTAATTATTTTTTAATTGATATAATTTATAAGATGACTTGGATTTTTGTCATTATTTTGTACAAACTTCCATCTCTAATTTTTCTTTTTACGTTATTGAAATTATTTAAGTATTAGATAAATATTGAAATTCTTAATTCTTTCTTTACAGCTGATTTCATCAAAGATTCCGAAAACCTATATTATACCAAAAGTTCTTCTTGAAGGACATAATATTATACACATTGTTTACGTAAGTTAATCGAGGATCTTAAAGTAACATCAAGTTGAGTATTTTGAATAGTGTTTTATGCCACACTCAACAATTTTTTCAGTAATATGGTGGCGACTAGTTTTTATTGGTGGAGGATAGAACCCGGTTACAATGTACCCGGAAAGAGACCACCGACCTTTCGCAACTACTGATAAACTTTCTCACAAAAATCAGGTTAGGTTTCAGCAGGGCTCGAACCTGCGCTGACCAGATGTCAAATTGAGAGTATTGTTAATAGTATCTCGTTTTCCAACATTTTGGTTGACGTTGTAGTCGGTATTGGAGCTGAAAAATATATTGCACGCCAACTATGTGCATTAATGTGAATATGAATTTAATCAGGGAATTCTCTCTGGGAAAAAAGATAAATTCATTATAGTAGCTGCACCTGATCCCACCTCTTGGTTTCCAGAGGTCCGTGTTTATCCATTTGTACCGGATTTGTATGTATGTCCTGGACATTCTATTGATTTATACTTTGGTATCTGATATTTTTTATATGACTCATCTTAGTTAGTATTGTTTAATACAGTCGAATAATTGACTAACTCATAGTGGTCTGATTAGGGAGATGATCCCTTGGGCGAGGTTTTTGACCTTTTAAATATTTATAAAAAAAAAGGTTCAGGAGACTGAAAATGCACGGTCTGAGGTGGTTATAGACATCGTTCCACTGTATTCTATTGTATTCTGTAATCTATATACATGTATCTACATGTCCACAGTTTCCGTAATATATTCAAATATAAAGTAAACAATGACAATTTTAATCTTATTTTATGTTTTTAGGATTTTGAAGTTGGCACCTTTACAGATATATTAGGTAAGTATCATGTATCACAAAAACTTTATTTTATCACGAATCAGATATTGAAAACTTCTGGTTTTATCCTCAATCTCTGTTACGCCACAAGGTATCGTTTCCAATTTTTGTGCTCGTCTTGTCCTTTGTCTATTCTTTCTTACATGAATGCTCACGAACCGTCCGAGTGAACATTCTTATGTCATTATTCAGGGGAAATTACATTCGTTCATCATTCGGTACTTCTTTATTTTTTACTTTAAATACACTGTCTCAATGAATTCTTATGATGGGTGCTAGAAAAGATATGAACGTTATAGACTTCATTTTTAAAACTTGATGAAACCGATATATGTGAACAAGTCATGTAAGTTTTTTGTGACATTTACACACAGTTATTACACAGAGCTCAATACGCTCGTGCAATACGCAACGTCGTAGTTAAATAAAGTTGGATACAGATGTTCCGCCAGGGCTACCTTTCTAAATGGAATTCAGTATATTCAAAATATTTGATGACGTCGTTAAAAGTGGAATGGATTTTAAAATCTTGTTGAATAAATACTGTTGAATAAATAAGGGACTTGTAATAGATGTAAAATAACCCACACAAATCCGTAAAAACCGTTTCCACCGGCATTATCTGACTGAAATTGATCGTTATAGTGGAAGGATTCAGCTCTGGCTACAACCATATCGTGTCGTCTGATAATACGGGTAGAAATATATATATATTTTGTCTATTACAATAGTTTATACATTTTTTGTATTTTTGATAATATTGTTATCGATTTTCTTGGATGATCATATTTCTTTTCTCAAGACACACAAACTTTTCGTGGATCTACGTGTTTATTTTTGTATTAATTTATTTAGACAGGTCTCTCAATTTCATCTGTCAATCCAATATCAATATCAATTATCCTCATTTAAGTTATTTTCTTTTCAGAATCTATTAGAGAAAAACTGGAAAAAATCAAAACCGGATGCAAAGCCAGGTCCATCATGTTGTACTGTCAGGTATATATATCATAACTAGAAATACAGGATTCGTATTTCACGTATTTCATTTGGATTTGACTGTGGACTCACGGCGGGTGTGACCGGTCGACAGGGGATGCTTACTCCTCCTTGGCACCTGATCCTACCTCTTGTATTTCATAGGTCCATGTTTGTCCATGTATTACCAGATTTGTACCTATATCTTGGACATCCTAAAGATTTGTACTTTGGTATCTGAGATTTTTATACAGAAATACAAATGTAATGGCGGTATAGGTCAAACAAAATGTTTACACCACACTATGTAGTATAGTGGTAGAGTAACAATCACGTTGTTACGCGGGGAAATTACCTCATGTGTCCAGGAGCGTATCTTCCTTACAGAAAAGTTCCAAATGTGGCGTAATGACTTCCGCATCACTTTGTCTGTTTTATCGCCATATGCTCAGTATCAGAGGTGTAAGTAAAGAAACTTTTAGATCTGACTTACAACCTTAAATCAGGTTGTGATTGAATAATTTTTGCTAAATTACTATGTATAGCTTAAGTTTCCTGATACTTCAACTGATAATAATGACATACTATTCACATGACAGGTAATTGAACGACTCATAAAATTATCGAAAAAAAAAAACAAGAACACATTGACTGTATCAGGTACAAAACTGTGTGAAATGACACCGAGGTGAAATTAGTACTTTAATGACGGTATTATAAACGTAATACCAAAGTAATAGGTATGAAAAAAATGGCCAGAATATATGCTCAAGACGATCAGTTGCCTTTGAACGTTGTTTTCAAAAGGATGTTCAAACCATGATGATGTATAAAGAAAATATGGTGGCCTTCACTAACTCTCATTGTATAAACAAAATGTTTACTCAAGTACAAATCAATCGACCTTGTCAAATGCAAATGATTTCCCATCTGATCTGTAGTTGCTATCAGTATAGGAGCTATATCAATAAAAGATGAGGTCATAAAAGAAGTTTGTCAGATTTTAGTAAATAGATACTCAAACATTTAAGAAAGGTATTGAATTATGCTTACAATAAACAAAATCTTCATAAAAAAACTATATGTATTTCGATGTTTGATCTGTATACTTTTCTTTGATGTAATTTAATGAAAATTCGGTTTCAGGGAGGCCCAGGTTATTTGTATATCTTACGAAAATTTGCTGTTACACCTCAGAAGTTGAAAAAAGAATCATACAAATGCGTTAGAGAGTAAGTGGTGTTTATTACAATTAGAACTATTATTTGACAATTTTGTATTTATTTCGAGTTACAGTTAAAGCAGGTATGTTTGTTTCTATTACAAACGAGTGTAATCATACAGTTATGCAGTTCCTCAGGAACTACTTTTCTAAATGGAATTATATCCATCCAAAATAATTAATGACGTCATAGTGAGTATAAATTGGCATATGGTAGGAACGTTTAAAGAGGAATTAATTTGAATTTGTGTACACACGAGTATAATGATACAGTTATAATACAGAGTTCAATAGGCCCATTTAATATGTAATTGCACTGCAGATGGATCCTGACATTCCTCCGGAACTACTTTTCTAAATAGAATTACATATATCCAAAATATTTGATGACGTCACAGTGACGTGAGTATAAATTGGCCTATGGAGAGAGCGTTTAAAGAGGAATTAATTTGAATTTGTGTATCCAATTGAATAAATACTGGACATGTTATTAACACAAAACCACAGAAGATGCTTCTCTCCCCAGCACCAGACTGTGCTTGATCGTTGTATCGCGGAATGATTCAACGAGAGCGTCGGTCTCAATGAATCTTCTCGCTACCATGATATCGTGCAGTCTGTTGATACGGATAGAAAAGTATGCGTAGTTTTGTATATAAATCAATTTATTCCACACACCGAATTAAAGAAAGTACCATTATGTAATTTACAGTTTTCTTGTAATATTACCTCTCTCAGTTGTACAAGCGGTAGAGCGATCGATTTGCAAGCGGAAGGTCACGGGTCCAATAGACCATTTTCGAGTTCTCCCGTGGTCCGTTTTTGGATCCGGGTTTTTCATGCGCCGATTCAACTTTGTTATGCTTAGCAATTTCTGGTATGTGTCTTTGCGTCGATCAAGAAATAAAATACATTTGTATCTGAAGGCCAGATTATTGTCACTAGTCCATTTTGGTCACAAACAAACTGACATTAACGTCTGAACACTATACCAGAAATGGAATATTGTTACATTTTGATTTATTGTGACATCGAGCTTTTCATTTCTTGATCGACGCAAATACACATACCGGAAATGACTAAGCATAACAATGTTGAACCGGCCCATGAAAAATCCGAAACCAAAAACGGATTACGTAAGAACTCGAAAATGGTTAATTCCCCACAAACCGAAGTTCTATATGTGTGTGAGATTCTTCGTGGTACAACACAACAGCAACACCACCACCACCACCATCACCAACAACAACAACAAGAAATCTTGTTAGATAACATGTAATTGAAGAAATTCTTTATCACTCTAAGTGATCAATAGCATCATAAATATGTAGCTATCGATTAAGCGCTTTGTAAACACAGGTTTACAGCTCCAACACATCTTCCACCATTGATCTCCTTGAATGGATACATATAGTTAACTGATAATCAAAGTACACATGTACTAAGAGAATAAGAAAAGGCTTAAAATTGTTGTCAATAAAAGATGATTTGCAAAGAAATTGTTTTACTGATTCAGGAATAAATCAGATACAAGTTATGCAAAAAGCGGTATGATTTGTCATTACTAGAATAGATTTCCACTTCTACTACTACTACTACGGGTACACAGCGGTAAATTGGCACATGTTTACTAACACCACGTGTCTAAATTAAATCATAACAGGGATGACGAGCTTCTTGACGATACAAAAAAATAGTCGAGCTTTTATTTTTAATATATGGAATCCGTGCAAGGCATTACGTTATCTCTGTACAACCTATTTTTTGGTGAATAGACCGTATTGTTTTGGTTTTTGACAGAACCCGGATGTGCCATTTTACCTTGATAGAGCTGTACTGCTGCTATTTGATGATATTATTTACGATTTGATGGTATTGATGCTTGATCGAACCCAATACAATAAACACTTTTGGTAGTTAATGACCAAATCCTTTTCTCTATGACATTTACCGTCCATATTAATGTAACTATATAATACGTGATAATGCTATTGGACATTCGTTTTGTGAGTAACATAGTCTATTGAAATCATCATTCAGGAATTATACACGACTCTCCTTACATGTTAGAATATCATGTTCGTTATTTTATTGTAATGTGCTGTTGAAGAACGTTGATGACTTTGGCCTTGCCACAAGTCAATCATGGTACTTAACATGAGAATGAGAAAGAATTTTATATGACAATACTATCATTTGTACCCAAATTTCACTTTATCCATGTATATTCTACACTTACACAAATTGAGTATAAAATATTCCATGTGCACATTTGTGTTTGCTGTAGTTTGTGTAAATTCTACATCTTTCAACTTTCTTCTTCTTTACATTGCATTGAATATAACCTTTCTCGAATAATAGCTTAAATAAACTTGTTTTCATTTACGTTTAGGTTTTTCAAGTCATTAAGTGGATTTGTGAGTAAAATTGATCCATCCGAATCAGCGATACATATAACGGGATGTTCGTTAGCACAAAATACACAGGGACGGGAGGTATGGTAGAACTGTTGTAATCCGGAAAGTGCTATATTACTGTGTACAATCAGTGACGTCTGTGTCCGTTAATCTTTTTATATGTACGGTATATACTGTCCATAATAACGGATGGCATCTCTCTCTCTCTCTCTCTCTCTCTCTCTCTCTCTCTCTCTCTCTCTCTCTCTCTCTCTCTCTCTCTCTCTCTCTCTCTCTCTCTCTCTCTCTCTCTCTCTCTCTCTCTCTCTCTCAGTATTAGATATTCATCTTTTTACTACCTTTATACGTGCCCAGCTGTTTCACTAGATTTTAAAATATAGTCATACGTTTCTTCTGTCCTCCGTGTACGTTTTATCATTAGAATTCTAGCTGCTAAGTCGTTTTCAAAAGGACATCAGGAATATTTAATATCAACATTTCGAATATTTTACGATCGGTATATTCGCAGTGAGTAAAATATTGAATTGCCTGTTGTTTTTGTCCTTAACGATTCATTCCTCACTACAGTAAGACCTGCTTTAGCGACCACCTGTGTATAAAGACCCCCTGGTCACAACGACGGGTTTTGGTGCCCCAAATAGTACCATTTGTGTACAAATCAACCTCCATATAAGATAAGGTTATGTTTTGTCCTTAACGGGAATCTTTATATACAAGCTTTACTATAATTCTATTTTAATGTGATCGGGTGTTACCGATGGAAAGGGGATACCGACTCCCCCATGACACCTGAACCCACCCTTGGGTCTTCCCGAGGCCTTTGTTTGTTCAACGTTCACCAGTTTTTATACTGTCACTTGGACCACCAGATGGTTCATTATCATGTTGATTGCCATAGTAACTTGATCACATCATTCCAATACAGATGTGACACACTTTCTAGATGATATATATTTTCAATATAGTCATTTTGTTTTCGTGCTAATGTCATTCAACTATTTTATCCTATTTATCCATCTTTATATGTGACCGAAATATGAAAGTAAAATCAATACAAGCCACCAACACGGTCGACCGTGTCGTTTATAACCCTTTTCCATTTTCTGTAATTAATGAAGAAGGATTTCAGCACCGACAGGCTTTATAAATATAAGTGCTACTTTTGCAGTGTTAGATTCTCAGTTTTTAATTAATTGCTCAGTTGGCATTTAGCAGAGACCTGTAAATGACCACTTAAGAAACATAATATAATGTTAAGTACATAAAAATGTCCTTTCGTTTTGACTCATTCTAGATTTCGCAATATAAATCATTAAGTCATACCCTTTGCGATTTTAGATAAAAAGTACCAAAAGATAATCGAAACTCTAAGTCCATTACAATATTACAATATACAAATCGTCTTAACATGACGAACAATTTTGAATCCCAAACGAATGGGACCAGGCATCCGGAAGGAGTTATCGTCCCCTGTTAGCATGCTAGGCCCATCGCAAATGCTGCATGGAAACATCTCGAGTTCCGTGAAAAGGTCAAGTTCGGTAAAAAGGTCATCAGTTACTATTAGATATGATAAGTGAAAGGGAGTCACTGTATATGGCCCTGCTCCAGAATACTCTCTAAACTTTTTGTAGCAAATGTGAATTTATTGTAATGACATGTGTTATGTCCGGTTATATGACGTATTTTGCACGTAATAAACACTATAGTATATCGCTATAGTGCTATGGTATCTGTATATCGCGAGACGCTGCAAAGGATTTGACAGTGAAACTTACTGTAAACCTGGACAATATCTTTTATTTTTCGCCATTTTCGCCCTTACATAAGAGGGCGAATTAAACATGAGGGCGAAAATTTCAAGGTCAATTATTGAGACATGGACATACACGTCATATGTTTTCTGCTGCAAGAAGTATAAATAACCAGGAGTGAAAATGACCATTTATAAAATATAAGATTAGGCGGGTGTGGCCGGTCGACAATGAATACTTATTCCTCTATGGAACCTGATCCCATCTCTTGATTTCCATAGGTCCGTGTTTGTCCAGTTTTTACCAGATTTGTATCTATATCCTGGACATCAAAAAGATTTATACTTCGGTCTCTGATATGTTTTATATCTAACTTTAATGAAAAAACCTTTTGTTTTTAAGTACGTTTTCCCCTGACATAGATGTTTAGGCGTGTCAAAATGATAGTAGCATGATATACATATTATTTTGTTTCAATATTCATCTCGCCAACAGGTTGTCAGATTCATTCAGAGAATCGTTCAACACCACATGGTAAGGATCAAAGCTTACGACGACCAATCAGAAAAAGGTAAACATTTATATTCAGTGATTTGAAAGGAAAATAAATTCATATTTTAAATTTTGTTTGTTTTTTAGTTTCCCAGGACTTTGTGTCACGTTTTTGTCTTTTCTACTGTTTTCATTATTTTCTCGTTCTTTTTCTAACGTTTTATCTTAAATTCGGAAATCCTATGTCATTTGTTTTAATTTTTTCTGATGTTTTATCTTTAATTTGGATATCCTGTGTCATGGATTTCAATGTTTCTGTTTCCCTTGCTGTTTCTTCCTTTCCTTATGTTTTCTCGTAAATTCGGAAATCCCGAAATCCTGTGTCAGACGATTTATTTTTTCTGATTTTCTTTGTTGTGTGTTTCTTTTCTTATGTTTTGTCATTCAGTCGGAAATTCTGTATCGGTTGTATGATTCAAATATCAGTTTTCATAAAAAAAAATCATGTGACTCATTTTCGTGTTGAGATATGATACAATATTTGTGATAGAGTTATAAATAAAATATTTTGCCACGTCATAAAACAGAGAGAGAGAGAGAGAGAGAGAGAGAGAGAGAGAGAGAGAGAGAGAGAGAGAGAGAGAGGAGACAGACAGACAGACAAAGATAGAGAAAACGAGAGAGAGAGAGAGAGAGAGAGAGAGAGAGAGAGAGAGAGAGACAGACAGACACACCCACCCACCCACCCACACACACACACACACACACATCCACCATCTTTCCGCATCCTTCACATTACCTCTCAGTCTTTCGGCAATACTTCTAGATGATCAAACAATATGGTGAACAATTTATCATATTGAATCCATAGCATTTGATCGATTTCATTTATTTAATCGGAAGCTTTATTTGCCAAAGAAGACTTCTTATTTGTTTCACTAAATAAATAAAGAAGAACGATTCTATTATATTAAGTTGTATTGTGCCATTTTATACAGATACAACTTGTCACTGAAGTGACAGCTCAGAATTACGATCTCTCTCTCTCTCTCTCTCTCTCTCTCTCTCTCTCTCTCTCTCTCTCTCTCTCTCTCTCTCTCTCTCTCTCTCTCTCTCTCTCTCTCTCTCTCTCATTTAAGTTTTACGCGACACACAGTTATATATATGGTGGGGAGAGAGCTCAGTTACAATGTACCTGGAAAAGACCACCGGCCTTCCGCAAGTAAACTGGCAAACTTTCCTACAAAATCAGCTTAGGGCCTAGAGGGACTCGAACCAACGCTGATACTTCAGGTTTAAAGCGTGATGCTCTATACACACGCCAGAGAGGCAGTGATTATTATCATCACCAGCTGGTATTGTCACGTGACAGGCGGAGTAAACTTTTGATTATCATACGGTTTATTCTACTAATTTTTTCAGTTATGACAAGCTTCACGGAAAAACGGATTTTATTCCTCAATGGATACTCGTATGTATGGTGACAAGAAGTAACGGTTTCTCTTGTTAGTTTAATTGTAATATTCTTATGCTTTGTTACGTAAAATTTAACCACGCCCATGTAAAAAATGATTCATGAGACTCCAACCGGCAGGTTATAGGAATTTGACTATGAAACATGATATTTGATAAATAACTGATATAATCCTGATATTGTTACTTCTTAGATGTATAGACATTTCTGTGGTACACGCTCTGAATTCAATAGAAATTCGACCTTTAATGCATATACAATGTATTTGTATATTTTAAGAAAAAAAAACAAGCCAATATATATATATATATATATATATATATATATATATATATATATATATATATATATATATATATATATATATGTGTGTGTGTGTGTGTGTGTGTGTGGCTGTAAATCTCAACAAGGTATAATAGAAAAAAAGGGCTCAGACATTTTCAGATATAAGTTACGCAAATTCGGGAGGCTTGTTTCTTTAATTACGGTGTCTGAACTGTTAGCATGCTGTTAATGTAAAAGCAGATACTACATGCAGACAATTATTATACGTAACCACTAGTTTAAATCACAGCAAGACATACAAAAAACCGAGTGGAAAGCCATGAACGTTTATACTTGTCTAACATCCGCTGTCTTAAAATCAATCATACATTATTTGACCTTTCTCAGGTTTCAATTATTCTCATTTGAGAGAAGTGTATCAGTGCATTTTCCTCATAGACTCCCTGAAAATTGTTTCCTTTTTTGTGTAAATGATATATCTGTGTTAGTCCGCTTCGTTCTGATTTCTTGGTAGGGATCGTTTATATTACACACTCGTAAATTAACGGAGTCGTGGAAATGGATCTTGACCATAAATTCACAGTGTCTTGTTGGTGACGTCATCCTGTAAATGAAACATTCTCAGTCAAGTAATTTAACATTTTTGACAAGCAGACAAACAATTTTCCCCCTTTTTCATAATGTGATCGTTTTCTGTTTATTTGCACAAAATATTTTTTAGCCTAAATTGATATGGATGTAACTAAAATTTTACAATGAGTGGAGAAAATAATTCGTCAATAGTTCCGAGCCCGATTTCACCAAAGTCAATACTGAAACTCGACAAATTAAACTAGTTTTTAAAGAAACGGAAAAAATGTAAAAAAAAAATGTTTGAGTACATACTCCGAGTATCATATTAAAGGTATTTTTATTTGTATGGGGAAAATCATTAATTTGACTTTAAAATCAAAAGTCCGACATATTTTTGAAAGTTGCTAGAGAAGCCCAGTTTGGCAATTATTCACTTGCAAGGGATTAATTCGGGATTACTATTTGTTAAAGCACCTGACACTGGACCTGTCGCCATTTTCATACTGAAATAGATAGAAATATAAGATTTTTATGCCTGTGTATATCTCATTTTTGTTTATGTACATCAATTAAGTAATAAAAGACGAAATAATGATTTTGAAAAACACACCTTTAACAGTCAATCATTAAAGTTGTGATTAGAAATATGTTGTTTATATTGGTATTGTTTGAGATTGCGTGTTTGTAAGCGGTGTGGATTTCCTTTTATTTCATTTGGCTTTTATATAGTCTAAACAGGCATTAACAGAGTGTCCTTAGTGTAAAAAACAATGTAATGAGATGTTCCCATAAATCAGAGGACAGTGCAATAGAAAACATTAAAAATTAAAATTTTATGAAATTCGGCAAAAGAGCGCTTTTTAAACAATGATTATTTTTAACCATTATTTATTTATTTTCGCAGGACAAAGAGTTGTGGAATTATATTTTAACAAAGTTCGCTTTAATCATTGGAAATCTCGTCAAGATGACAGTGATGATGAAATTGATTTTGTTTCTCTGGAACTCGATTTGCCGGTTGAGGAAGATGAGTGCGATGACAATAACGATGATGACGATAATGACGAAAGTGAAGTAAGAACTTGGTCCTCATTGGCGGCTCAAATTACTGACGACGATTAGAAAGCCGTGAACAAACTTCACAAAGATGTTGGTTGAATTTCGTGTGTAAATGAAAAGCTTACGTCAACCATAATAGTTAAACTGAAATTCAAAATGTAAATAAAGCTGACAATCAGTTACTTATTGCAAGTTAAAACTTCTAGACCTGGCAAATAATCATTCATACAGAAGAGTTGGCCAAATATTACAATAAAAGATACATACAGTCTTCGCTGTGTTTCCTCAGTATTAAAAGATCAGATGTCCTGTGATTCGTCGTCGCACGTTGTGGTTCGCCGTGTGTTATGCAGATATGCGTTACATGTTGTGGTTTCGACGAGCATTATGCAGATGTGCGTCACACGTTGTGGTTCGACGTGCGTTATGTAGATGTACGTCACACGTTGTGGTTCGACTTGTTTATGTAGATGTGCTTCACACGTTGTGGTTCGACGAGAGCATTATGCAAATGTGCGTCACACGTTGTGGTTCGACAAGCATTATGCAAATGTGCGTCACACGTTGTGGTTCGACGAGCATTATGTAGATGTACGTCACATGTTGTGGTTCGACGTGTTTTATGTAGATGTCCGTCACATGTTGTGGTTCGACGAGAGCATTATACAGATGTACGTCACATGTTGTGGCTCGACTTGTTTATGTAGATGTGCGTCACACGTTGTGGTTCGACGAGAGCATTATACAGATGTGCGTCACACGTTGTGGTTCGACGTGTTTTATGTAGATGTCCGTCACATGTTGTGGTTCGACGTGCGTTATGCAAATGTGCGTCACACGTTGTGGTTCGACAATCATTATGCAAATGTGCGTCACACGTGGTTCGACGAGCATTATGTAGATGTGCGTCACACGTTGTGGTTCGACGTGCGTTATTTAGATGTGCGTCGTATTTAAACTTTCGAAAACTATAAGTGCAGTAAGAAGTACTTATTCTCCTAAGACAAGTGGCATTATGATGAGCAATTTCATTCATTACATGCATGTGTAATCATACAGTTACAATGCATACTTCAAATTTACCTATGCAGTACGCAACGTCGACAGAAATTTCGCCGGAGCCACTTTTTTTAAAAATGGGATTCATGTCATCCAAAATATTTGATGGTGTCGTTAAAAGCGGACTAAATTTCAAATTTGTGTACACATATAGATAAATAAGGGACATGTAAAAAATACAAAACCACACAAATGTTTCTATCCGTATCAACAGACTGCACTTGATCGCTGTATCATCAGACTGCACTTGATCATTGTAGCGGATGGCTTCAAATCGAGCTACGCTCTCATTGAGTCCGTCTGCTACCACGATCGCGTGCAGTCTGATGACACAGATAGAAACATATGTGTAGTTTTGTCAAATTATGTAACAATATTGTAAATAAACACAATAAAACACCCATTAAGTAATACATAATTTAATTGAATCATCAAGAACAGGACCCGGAGGCACCGAAGTCTTACTCGACTTACTCTCTAGGATTTTAAAATGAGTTGCGTTGTATTTAATTATGATTAAAACCATTGCTAATTTGAAGAAAATTTAAGAAATATAAAAAAATGAACAAATTCTTTAAATTTAAAAAAATCTCACTAGACAGGTGTTTGTTTTGTTCACCTGAATGTCGATGCTGATATTAAAGGATCTATTTTTGAAAATACAATAATTAAATACTTCTTTAGTGGTAAATAAGATGTGATATGGCATCTCGATCAATGTAACATTTTAGGTTTATATTAAATAATATTACATATCCTACTTTCGTTTTCTATGCACTTAACATTAACAAAAGGTGCAATATCCAACCATATACACCTGGGACCCATTTTGAGGTTTCGAGACTACTTTTCTGTTATCTTCATACGCGCTATAACGATGAAACTTTACGCAAAATTTTGATTTTATTTTGATAAGGGATTTTAATAAAATACTTTAAATTCACTAAGTGAAATGTTGAATTACCTGTTCGATGGCGGTTGTTGAGACGTCTGTATCAATTATGACGAGGATTCGTTTCTCATCTATTTCATTTTGATTTGACTGTGGATTCACGGAGGATGTGATCGGTCGACTGGAGGTGCTTACTCCTCCATGGCACTTGATTCCATCTCTTGATTTCCAGAGGTCCGTGTTTGTCCATTTTTTACCATATGTGTACCTGTATCCTGGACATCTTTAAGATTCATACTTTGGTATCCAAGATTGTTTATATTATCGCTATTGTTCTATTGATAAGGATAAATAATAAAACGGTTAGTAACTTTGTAACTTTGGTATTATGTTTATGATATTTATTAGTAACTGGAGAAGGACATTGCTGCAAGCTCGGGTGTAAATATTTCAACATATAGGCCTATATTCAATAAGCTATGACATATTCACCACCACAAAAGTCCTTATACCATTATAAATATCTGATAATACGCGTTATGATAATGATGTAATGATGCAAGTTGGTATTTCAATTATAGCTCTAGATTTATAGGAACTCTTTAACATATAAAAAATTTCAGATACCAAAGTATAAATCAATAGAATGTCCAGGACATAGATACAAAACCAGTAAAAATGGACAAACACGGACCTCTGGAAACCAAGAGGTGGGATCAGGTGCCATGGCGGAGTAAGCATCCCCTGTCGACCGGTCACACCCGCCGAGAGTCCACAGTCCAGTCCAATGAAACACGTGAGGAGTGTATCCTCGTCACAATTGGTACAGACGTCTCAACAACCGCCAACGAAAAGGCAACTCAACATTTCACTTAGTGAAACAGAGTAGTCGAAAACAAGACTATTATACCGACCGTAAAATTTGCGGAACGTTGACATTAAACGCGGCTTTCGATATCCCTGTGTCAATAATTTGTCAGTGAGTAGTTTACCTCTGTATATGAAATCTTCATATGTTGTACACGCCCTGGCATATCGGATCATTTGTGAAATATAAACTCCATATGCGGGTGACTGAGGGATATTACTACTTAAATGTGGAAAATTAACGATGGGAAAGCCGAAATCGTCGCGTTTATCGTATAGCTTAGTTGCTAATTTCCCGTTTGTGTTTATATTAAGTAAAATGTCTAAGTATGAAGCGTGTGTGCTTGATTCTGTTGTATCTTTAATTTCTAGTTCGCTGGGATATATCGCATTGACATATGTATGAAAATTGTCATGATTAATTGACAAAACGTCGTCGATATATCTAAATGTCAAATTAAAGGACTTTAAAGGACCGCTAACTTTTTCTTCTTTTGATTCAGCAGTTTCTGAATGAAGTCTGCTTCGTATGAATAAAGGAACAGGTCGGCGAACATTACAATTATATGTCTATTAGAAATTCCAGCATGTTTTTTATATCAACTTCAGTATATTTATGTGTAGAATCAGAGTGGTGTTTGACGAAATAAGTATCCTGATAGCCAATCACTAGATATTTAAATTTTCGGGTACCACCTTTAGTGAAAAAACAGTTGTCTATGATGTTGAAAAGTCTTTCTTTTAATTTTTTATGTGGAATAGTAGTGTAAAGAGTAGAGAAGTCTTACGTTTTGATACTGTGAATTCGAGAAAAATTGTGTGCCTTCAAATTTTCTAAAAGCTGTTTAAAATTTTTAAGTATCCACATCTGATTTACACCGCTTCTGGAATAAGCAACTGTACAGTATTGTTGAAGTTTATCCTTAACGGCTGTCAATATCTTAGTAAGGAGTAAAGATAGAGGTTTGGTAGAACATTTGCAAGATCCTGCTATGTATCTTTGCTTATATGGGGTTTTATGAAGTTTAGGTATCCAGTATAAATTTGGTAGCTCGAAATCGGTATCCGTTGTAGGTATATCAAATGAGCGTAATACTGACACGTGATTTTGAAGGATCTCGTCCTTTGAAAGTGAGCTACGTGTGTATGTAGGATTTCCAGAATTCGTATTAAACCCAAGTTCTTCTAATAAACAATTATAGTAATGTGCCTTACAAATAAAAACTATACTATTTGAGGCTTTGTCTGCTGGTACCAGTACATATTGGTCATGTAATATATCCAGTTCAGTTACTACTTCTGGATCACTAAATACAGAGGGATAACGTGTTTTCATAGTCCCTTTAAGTTTTCGAATACGATATTTTATCAACCATCGTATGGCTTTCAGCCATTCAGACAAAGTGTCTGGTTCTACGTCTTCATGTTTGGCACATCGTCTGGCATAATCTTCGACAGAATCCATAACTAAACTTAAATTCTGACGCCAATTAAAGGAACGGGCTTCCCGGTATTTAGGGCCCCTTAAAATAAGATTTTTGAGGCTTTCATTTTCAACAATAGAAACGTCGCCGGTAATGACAAGCCCGATAGTATTGTATTTGAAAGGAGATGAAGCACATTAACATGTGACAGTGTTGTGTAGAAGATGGTTGATGTCTAGGCACTGCAAAACCTGTTTGTAATTGAATAGCTTGGATGCGATGCTAGGTGTATAGCTATATGAAATGCAAGGCGTGGTCTTCAGTTTAAAATATGGTGGAATACAGGACTGAACTTTTTTATGATTTAGAACATTACCAATGTTTAAAGCGTCTATGCCTTTATTTGTAAATTTAAGTTTAAGTACAGCAATGATTAGGAACAAAAAGGCTTGAAAATATTGGAACATAGGAGCTGCAAATCTGGCATATAACCGTTCACTGTATTTAGACAATATGTAGTACGTACAGACAGTGAATTGCCACAAAGTTGTCAATAACAATAAAATATTGGGAATTGATATTCTTCTGTCGAGTGCAAAGCAGCAAACAAACGTTGTTTAGTGAAGGATATAAAACGTTCAATTACACTGACCAATATCGCAGCAAGTTATTGGTTTATGTCTATATAAACAGGAAGATATGTTGTTGACTTGTTATGTACCTAGAAATCTACCACCTCCGTCTCTGCACTTATTAACTCTAGGGATTGACAGTAGAAACTCCTTAGGCCATTCCAAGGTTTTTTTTAATGTTTTATCATCCACACTTGAATCAAATCTATCAGAAAGAAAACCACAAAACGATAAATAAAACAAAAACACAAGACATTTAATAAGGACAAATGCAATTTTACGCACATCTAATTACATAGTATTTTCCTTATGTTAACAAAATAAAAACAAAATTAAACTTTTAAAAACCATATCTTTGATATATAGTAATAAATAACCTATGAAATGTTAGTTTTCCCAATGATGAAAATAAATGTTCATTTTATGGTTAAAATTATGTTCCAAAATTTCCCCTATTTTTATTTTCGTTTTATGATCTCAAAACCCATCTATCAGGCTTGGCGGACCCTAAACAGTGAAAAAACTTGGAATAGCCTTATAACATATAAAACAGAATAACGTTATCTTTACTGGAGATATAAACATGTATACGATGCGAATATCGTTATGTACTAAAGTTAGTGTAAACATTAAAAAGAATATCAAATATGTAAGCTACGAGGATATTTCGAACTTCTGTGTTTTCTAAATATCATAAACATAATACCAAAGTTCTAATGCTCAAGACAATCGTTTCTGTCAATTAGACGTCATCAGTTGAGCTCCAATTTATACAGGATGTATATTTTCTAAAGAGAAAGTGATATCATAGAAGGCCAAATAATAAATCTAAATGTATAGTAAAAGACGTCTAAGAGTAACCACTTTCAAGGATGACTATCTAAGCTTTGGAAGAAATAAGAATCTAAATGGTGTTATCAATGCGAAATATTACTTTAGTAAAAGATTATCAGTTAGTACCGAAATACATGTACCAGGTGCTAGGTTTATGTATAACCTCGGGTAAACAAACGGTCCACCAGCAGTGACAACGACCTAGTGGTTTTCCATTGTTATAATGCTCATGACGATCGTGTCTGCCAATTAGACTTATTCGATTGAGCTCCAATCTATAAAAGATGCATATTTTAAGAGAATGTGGTATCACGGAGGCTAATAAATCTACATGTAGAAGAAAAGCCATTAAGAGTAACCACTATTAAAGATGACAATCTTAGCTTTTGAAAAATTTAGAGCAGCACATATTCTTTTAATATTTTAATATAAGATATGCTGCTAATGGACCATTGAAGTCTCCAAGAACTTAAAGTAACCCTGAAAGTTTGGTTGTTCGTTTGTTTGTTTATTGTTGTTTAACGTCCCACTCAAGAATCTTTCACTCATATGGAGACGTCACCAAATGACGGTGAAGGGCTTCAGATTTAGGCCTATGCTCGGCACTTATGGCATTCGAGCAGTAAGGGTTTTTTAACATGCCGACACCTACTGTGACATGGGACATCGGTTTTTACTCTCTCATCCGAAGGACAGGAAACCAACCTGCCGCTGACTGGACTCGAACTCACGACCAAAAGTTGAGCGCGCTACCGACTGAGCCAGGCCGGCTCTCAAAATAGATACAGAGTTACAAAACAAAAGGTGGGATCATACAAGGCCCAATAATAACCCAAAATATAGGCCTATTCCTAATTCCTACGATAAAAATGTATCTGGTTTAGTACCATTGATTAAGAAATTCTAAACTTCTCCGAAATTTTGAGTCATCTAAATGAAACAAGAGTAAAACAAACGGTACAGGTACACACGTCATCTGACCTAGCCTATACTGGTATTGAAGCTGTGGATCAAGTTTCATAAAACTCGGTGACGAAATGAAAGCAATAGAGCGACGACAAGGAAAGTTATCGGACAGATGGAGGGTTTACCATAATATATCTACTTACGACGGGCGTATAAAAAGTATTACACGACAAGGAAAGTTATCGGACAGATGGAGGGTTTACCATAATAAATCTACTTACGACGGGCGTATAAAAAGTATTACACGACAAGCAAAGTTATGGGACAGATGGAGGGTTTATCATAATACATCTACTTACGACGAGCGTATATAAAGTATTACACGACAAGGAAAGTTATCGGACAGATGGAGGGTTTACCATAATACATCTACTTACGACGGGCGAAGATTGATTCACATTGTCGACATCAGCCTATATATACACTATAAAGTACTTATTTCAAAGTAAAAATGAAGAAGTACCAATTGATAATCGGAACTCAAGTGCATTAGAATACGATACGACAAATTAGATGTGTAAATGGTTTCAACATGAAGAACAATTACGAATCCCAAACGGGATAGAACCAGTTGTCCGGAAGGAGTCAGCGTCCCCTGCTGGCATGCCACACCCATTGCAAATGTTCCATGGAAACATTTCTAGTTCGATGAAAAGGTCAAGTTCGGTGAAATGGTCAAGCTCGGTGAAAAGCACAAGCTCCGTGAAAAGATGAAGCTTGGTGATATACAAAGGTCTCAACATGAACCACTAGCATTGCGAATCCCAAATGGGATAGGACCAGGTGTCCGGAGGGAGCCAGCGCCCCCCTCCCCCCCCCTGCCAGCATGGAACACCCGTCGCAAATATTACAGGAAATCCCTCGAATTCAGTAAAAAAGTCATGTTTGGTGAAATTGTCATCAGTTACTTTTATATATGATTGGCGAAAGGGAGTCACTGCCTGTGTGTCGTGGTCCAGAATACTATGTAATATTCCTGAGAGGGGGACTTCATATTGTTTAATAAGATCCCAGTTATAAGAGAATCCAAACAGTTGGTACTGGATAAACTGCAAACATTGTTGACTTTCTAGTGCACGTAAATATTTTATATGCAGTATGTGTATAATAAAACCTGGCAGCGATTTGATTGGCTAATGTGCGGGAAATTAAACTATCGTCTATAAGTTGGCGATGGCGTGTTTGTTGAACACGATTGGGAATAATTAAATATGTGTAGATTCATTTTGTTGTATACAAGTCGGCAATTTTGCTAAATTCAATATCTGATAAAGCATGCTCCGATGTTAATAATACACGTAATTTAAAATGTTACCTAAATGTATGTATTCAAACATAAGCAATATTTACAATATGTTTTATGCACTTATTTCTTTGCAATTATTTGACCTAGTTGGAGCAATTTGGTCAACTCCACAGAAAGGAGCTCGAGATTATAAATTTTCATCTGATCATCAGAAAATCCCTTTGAAATTGTGTATGTAAAATCATATGATAAAAAGAATCAGTCATGAATTTCCATTCATATCATACTAAAGTAATATTTCGCTCAGATAGCACAATTTAAATTCTAAACTTCTCAAAAACCAAGTCATTCATATTTAAAGTGGCACTCCTTTGACAGATTTGGCAATACATTTAGATTTATTATTTGGCCTTGTATGATAGCACTTTTTTATTCGAAAATATACATTGATATCAAATTCGAAACTCAACTGATGATGTCTTATTGACAGAAACATTTGTCTTGAGCATTTATTTGTTTTTGGCCTTTGGCATTGTGAATATTTATGGAAATTGTTTTAAATTTTACATTTCTGTTTGCCAAAAGGCATGTGATATAAATGGAATTCAAGACAGATCACATTAGTATATATATATCCATCAGCGTCGGAAGCAAATTGAAAGTGGGGGGGCTAAACCAACTTAAAACACATACACACACCAGAAACGTCTATGTCCTATGTCTATATTTGCAAAAAAGTGGGGGGGCTAAGCCCCCCCTAGCCCCCCTGGTTCTGACGCCTATGTATATCTATATATATATATATATATATATATATATATATATATATATATATATATATATATATATGTATGACCACTTGGCCCAATCCAGTCTTCAACTTGCAAGGTCAGTGCACATTCAATTTCACTAATTGTACTTAGCATTGCTGTATGTTTTACAACACTATAACATCACATATGTTTCAACAATTTTATTGCAACAAATTTTTAACATTTGCAGGGTAAATATGATTCTACAGTATCTTAGAATTACATTTCATGTAAACCTGCCATTTTGGCATTTTCCAGTATTTTTATGTAATAAAATGTTGTTTTTTTTACATATTTCTGTAAGTTAATGAGGCTTTCATGACCATAATTGGACTTTTCGGTATGTTCCGTTGCTTTTCCATATCAAAACAGACTACTACACGTACAGTATGATCAAGGAAATAAATAAAATCTGCTTTAAACATTTTGATCTCATAATTTTCAATGGTGGAGAAAAATACATTTTACTAAAGAAAATTAAATTCTTCAATTGAACAGATAAAAATGCATTACTACATATCAATCCATACATCATTGCTTTTTCTTCAAACTGCTGATGTTTCAATCCTTAAAATCTAGACAAATACATTAGTAAAACATGTTTATAATATTTTGACATAAAAAACAAATATATCTATCATAAAGAATCGGTTGTATTCCTCAACAGCAACTATTTGCAATTTCAAATAATTTTAAACGTTTAAAGCTGTAATCAGAAATTTATCTGGTGTGATAATACCATAATTTACAGATTATCATGAAACGTATTTCATATCTGATTTCACTTTATACTTTTTAAAAATGCATTAGCTGTGTTTTCTGAAGAAAAATATATTTCGCTTTTAACTACGTACACTGATATAGTGAGTGCACAAAAACAAATACGAGATATACACACAGACATAAAAATATTTTGTGAAAATAATGTCAGGTCCAGTGGCATATACATGTACAGAAAGTATAGTTGAATTAATCATTTGCAAACAAATCATTGTCAAACTTGATTTCTCAAGCAATTTTCACAAAACATATAAGAGTTTAAGAATGTTTATGCCTGTGTAACTCTCTCTCTCTTTTTGTTATTGTACATAAATCTAAGTAGTAATAAAAAGAAATAAATCTTTTTGGAAAAAACACAACTAGTGCCCCTTTAAACACATCTAGTGCCCCTTTAAAATTCATAACATATTCAGGTCTTGAATACTGACTTGAGCTCACTACCCTTATTTCTACATGACTACATGGTGCTGTAACTGGCTGACCTTCACTTAGGATGTCAACAACTCTTGTTCAGTAATGTACATGCACCTAGATCAAACAGGATTCATGGTCATATTGCAAGACTTGGGGCAGCTGAATAACACCATTCATTATCATACTGCAAGACTTGTGGCAGCTGAATAGCACCATTTATTATCACACTGTAAGACTTGGACCAGCTGAATAGCACCATTCATTATCATACTGTAAGACTTGGGGCAGCTGAATAGCAGCATTCATTATCATACTGTAAGACTTGGGGCAGCTGAATAACACCATTCATTATCATACTATAAGACTTTGGTCAGCTGAATAGCACCATTTATTATCATACTGTATGACTTGGGTCAGCTGAATAGCACCATTCATTATCATACTGCAAGACTTGGACCAGCTGAATAGCAGCATTCATTATCATACTGTAAGACTTGGACCAGCTGAATAGCAGCATTCATTATCATACTGCAAGACTTTCAGCTTAGCACCATTCATACTGCAAGACTTGGGTCAGCCGAATTGCAAGACTTTGGTCAGCTGAATAGCACCATTTATTATCATACTGTATGACTTGGGCAGCTGAATAACACCATTCATAATCATATTGCAAGACTTAGGCAGCTGAAGTAATGTTGTATATGTTCTGTTCTAGCTTGTTCAAACAGAATTTAAACCACACACAATATGTTTTCAGTTATCATTGGGTAGAGGTGAGAGACACTTACATTAAAACCACAATGATCTAACTATTCAAAATAAGGAGACCAATTCCTCATGTCATTAGCACTGATCAGCAGCCAATATTCCAAGTAACTATACATTCCATGATATTTTAATTAAGTCCAACTGATAGATAAGTCCAATTGATAGATTCTAAATTTCTTGTTTTTTTATATCAATATATGACAATATTCATCTGAAATCCTTTCCACATCTTGTAGCAGTTTATCTGAAAATTTTTACTGCAGTTTCCTTTTGCCTGTAACTGTTGATTTTGATATTGCTATGGTAATAAGAATAAGTTTGTATGGATGGGTTACTCCCCTTCAAACGCTACTTCAGATTGTGTTTGCACATGGAATGGTCCCTGAAGATAAAATGCTTTAATGTCTACAAAAGTTTGTTGACCAAAAACGTCCATTATGGTAGGAGATTCTGCTAGGGTTTTCACTATTTCAAATTTAGATTCTTTTGCCTCTTTGACCTTTTCAGTTGACCTATCCAGCAAATACTCAATAAATCCCGGGAATCCATTCATTAACTTTTGTCCCCATCTTTGTAATGCCAAGGACCGCAGCACCCCATGAGAGCAACATCTCAAGTCTTCAAATGGCTGGCGAGCAACAGACATTATTGTATCGAATGGCTTTGATCCAAGATAGCTGAACCACTTTTCTGTAAGTGCACCAAGTTCATCTGTTTGATCAGGTACCTAGAGAAGAAGGAGAAAATGATGTAGAAAAGACATAAATCACTTAAACAAGAGGCCAAAAAGGGGGCAACTAGTTCAAACCTTATCTACACAAGAATTACACGTAATTATATGTCTCGCCAGTCCCTGCTTTGATAATAAATGTAGCAAAGTATACTTGTAACATGCAGTATTAATTAGTGTAGAATCAAGGATGTGGATGTATTTCAAGTTGTAAGTTAAAATATGGGTGTGGGATGTGACTCCTATATGTATAACTAAATGTGTCTCCCGGTAGGACTGTGAATGGTTTTTAAGTTATATATATTTCAGGGTGTGGGCCAATAACCCCACATACACCACTGAATGTGTTTTCCTATAATAATCAATAATATATTGGTTCAAGTTATAAGTAAAAATATATATTTCAGGGAGTGAGGCAGTACCCCCACATACACCACTGAATGTATTTTCCCATAACAAACAATAATATATATGGTTTAAGGAAGGTTTTGTGAAAAGTTTTTAAGTTATAAGTAAAAATGTATATTTAAGAGGGTGGGGCAAGACCCCCAAGGACCCCCATACACCAATGAATGTGTTTCCTTATAACGATCAATGCCATTGGAAAAGCAATGCCTATATCTCGCTTTTACAACTTCGTCACGGCAAGACAAAAACCATTGACCATGGGTCAAGAAATTCACAATATGTTTTATTTTATACCCTAGAAATTCACATACCAAATACTGAATAATGATTTTTATCATATAGAGTTAAACAAAAATTAAAATCTTAAAAAACCAAATGCTGCCTAGTTTTCATGGAATAATCAGAGTAAAAATTCTCTAGGGATTTGTTGAATCCAATCTGAGATATTGCCAATGGTGTACAGACGGACAATGGTATACCATCATACATGACCTGTCATAGACAGGGATATACAAATTTTACCAGTGTTTTTTTTGGGTGAAATTATATATTTTTTTGAAGTTTACACAAGAGCATTATCTGTGTGCAGCATTCACTGAAGGCAAAAGATCACAACTTGATGATTGAGTGTTAAACATGATTCTACCATAACCTGTGTTGTTATACCACTCTCAAGTGGATGATTAAAGGAAGCTACAGATAAACATATACAAATAACCAACAGGGCTGAATAAATCTCATTGGCTGAGCCTGCACTACTACTGTAATGAAAATGTTTGTACATCAAGTTGCATCAGGCTGTATGTCGGCGATCAAAGTTGGTGATAGAATAATTGGAGGGAAAGGGGGTTGGGTTTCCCACCTAAATACTGATGTATTCTTCAGAAATTGTTATTGAAGTGAGGTACAGGTTTGATGCGATCCTGAGAGTCCGAGTCCAATGGTGTCTAGACGTCATGTAGGCTAATGTTCCATACTATGCAAGTTTTCAGTTATGGTAGAAACAGATTCAGCAACTCGTGTAAGTTGATTATCATGTTTATCTAACTCTCGTTAGTTAAATTTCAAAATTTGAAAAGACACTCGGTAAACATTGTGTCTTTTCAAATTTGAAAATTAACTAACTGGAGTTAGATAAACATGGTAATCAACTTACAGGAGTTGTAGAATCTCTACTAAATTTACGGGATAAAATTACCTGTGTAAGATTATCTGTGTAAGAGCATAAATGCCAACCCTACAATATATCCATCAGTTATCAGATTGAAATTCTTCCATAATCCGAGATCATTTTCAGTAATCCAAAATTATTGAGAAAATTTGTCTCCCTATAGGCTATATGAAGTCACCATGTACAATAGAAAATGGCATCTACAAACCTCACAAAATCACACAATACACAGGGATAGAAATTAGCAGGGGTCCAGTAGCCCATGGCCAGTAAAAGCTGAGCTGGGTAAGTGTGTTAGCCCAGGTGGCTACTGAAAATTTGGGGGTATATCTAGCACTTTCACAAATTTCAACTGATATTCTTGTAAACTGAGTATACCTTGCTACATGTAGCTAGTGTATGAACTACTTTTAAATATGTTTTCGTAGTAAGATTTTTTAAATAGCATGTTATAGGAAGAGCAAGTTTCTGGGCTTCCAGACATGCAACTGGGTTCCAAAAAATCCTGACATACCAGCCCAGATGGATCCTTGATTGCAGAGTTTAATTTCTATCCCTGATTCACATGCTATTCTCATTATTCACATGCTATTCTCATTATTCACATGCTATTCTCATTATTTTTATGTTTTAAGTATAGATCACATTTGTGTATTTTTGCCTTATCTTTAATTTTTTCAATGATGATGTCTTTTTGACTATCCTCTATGCTACACTGCACGTTGTCCAACAATACGTTTTAGTACATTTATAAAAATGCTTACCAAATCACAATACAATGTACTGTTACTGAATAGCAGTTTTCCTGACAGGAAATAGTATACTAACCCTTATCAAACCACTCTTCTTAGGCTTACTCAGCTAGTCACTACTGTACATTTATACTAGTGTATACACACCACTGCCAGATCAAAAATGTGAATTTTTATCATTTTGAACTGGTCACTTTAACTTGTAATTAGTGTGTTGATTTGTGTAAATTGACCCCTATATCCATACATGATTTTAATAAAAATGATTGCAATTAAAGGTTTTGAAGTTTTTTTTTAGATTGGGTAATCATTGCTAATTAACAGTTAAAGCTTTAATTTCTGCGCCCGTAGATGCTATCCATGACTAGGCATAAGTGTAACTGACACGGCCGACAAGCTCTAGTGATCTCAAATTACAGATGCTGCTTACCTCAAGTCGGATGATGTGAGAGACGGATTGAAATCCATTGATCCGTAGCTCTGACTGAGACTCTCTAATAATTGAACCAATTGCTTGCATTCCAAGATTCATTGCATTTCCTGAAGGTTGTGTGATAGTCAAGTTGTATATGAAAAGAAATCAGAAAATACTTGTAATTAATTACCCAATATCTAATACATAAATAATGATGCTATGGTAAGCATACATGTGTATTAGAGAGTGTAAAGTAAGACTAGCTAAATAATTGTGAATACTTGAATAAAATAATGTTTCTTTAATATAATTTTTATTAATCTGGTACATTTACATGTGTTATAGAATATATCCTTTTGTTAACTTCAGTGAGGTTGAACGATAAAAATTTCTCAATATAAATCTGAGAGTACTGATGAATTTATACACGTCCTTTGATAAGTGAATGGTTAGTTGTTACTAAAACGGAAACCATAACTGGACAGACTGACTCACCGAAGGATACAAACAAGATCTATGTTGTAGAGGGTTTCATTTCAGGAATTGTAATTTTTACATTTTTGTCTCGCCTGATACCATTACTATAATTTTTTTATTCATAGATAAAGAGTCATCTAAAATAACATTAGGTCCATGCAAAGCAGCTATGATATATTACATATACAGTCATACCCAGATATATTAAAACTGAAGGGTGATTAATTTTTCTTTCAAATAAATAAGGGTTTCAAAATAACTGGGTTATAACAGTAAAATTAAATTTGGCCAGGGAACCAAATTCCTTTCAAATAAACCAGGATTTTTCATGTAACAGGGCTTAATATAAGTTGATTCAGCCATACATAATCAGGGTTTTTTCTACACTCCAGAAACAGGGGCCTGTACTGTTCCAATTGGGAATATTGTCATGTTTTTTCCAGAAACTTGGACAAAAATCGAACTGCATTAGAAAAACGTATGAATAACATTTGTCCGCAGATATATTTCAGTGTTTACTATATTCAAATTTACAAAGCTGGCTTTGTATCTTGTTTGCTGAAAAGATTAACATCTGTTTCCATTTTCAAGTTTATGTTTTAATTAATCACTTTTCTTTTCTCACAGAGGTTAAAATTGAGAATTTTCTGGCCTGAAATTGGTGAAAATTCTACTATTTGCTATTGGGAATTGGGCCTTATATCAGACCTGGACAGACACACCCCCCCCCCTCCCCCAAACAAAAAAAAACTTGATTATGCTAACGAAAACTCCTTCACTTTTTCTTTACACCATGAATATAGTGAATACTAAAATCATGAGTACTCCTATAATTACCTTTGTATAAAAACACCCCCCCACCCTTCTTTTTCATCAGTCGGCTAGTAAACAGTGCTTAAAAATTTCAAGTATAAATTTCCTTACTATAAAATGGAACTCAACATAACTTCTCACAGAATAAGATAATAGCTTTTACAATTTATTCACAAATTCTTTTATTAAAGAAATAAATTTACCTAGTTTCTCTAGTGCTAATTTTCCTTCTATTGAACTGCCAATAAAACCAACTGTCTGCACAGCAATACTGCGTAGTGTTTGGTCACGGGATGTCAAGTTGCCAAAAACCATATTGATAAATGTCTGGTTATCACTGCATACTTCTTTTGGATGGAATTTCGCAACACCACCAAAAAACTTGATTAAACCTGTGATAAAAAAAATGTTGTAAATGAAAATGTGTTCAGATTTCTAAACCATTGCCCTCTTCTGTTCAGATGGGATTATCAACACTGGAATATAGATAGATTTGATATGTTCTGACTAGTTTGCTAATCTATGCCACTTTTATCTTTTGTTCATCCTAGACAGATTTTACAAAAATATGATCTGTACTCTGCAATGATTCTACAACATTTCTGTAAACATTGAGTGGATATCGCAGTGATTCTACAACATTTCTGTAAACATTGAGTGGATATCGCAGTGATTCTACAAACATTTCTGTATTGTGTGGCAGTGATTCTACATATACAAATGTTTTCATAAACTGATAAACATTCTAGTGTGTAAAACATTGTATTATCGCAGTGATTCTACAAACTTTTCTGTAAACATTGTGTGGATATCGCAGTGATTCTACATATACAAATGTTTTCATGATTCTAGAAACATTTTGTAAACATTGTGTGGATATCGCAGTGATTCTAGAAACATTTCTGTAAACATTGTGTGGATATCGCAGTGATTCTACAAACATTTCTGTAAACATTGTGTGGATATCGCAGTGATTCTAGAAACATTTCTGTAAACATTGTGTGGATATCGCAGTGATTCTACAAACATTTCTGTAAACATTTTGTGAGTATCGCTACCACTGCCAGGGGTGATATGATAGGTGATATCAATTGCTACCACAGTGACTTTACAAACGTTTTTGTATACATAGGATTGCAAACAGCTTACTAATTGACCTTTGACAAAAGGCCTGAGATGGCATCTTTTGGCAGACTTGCCATTATGACTACACAATTAAATGGCTTGTCAACTGCCTCTGTGATAATGACATCACAGTAGAATGACATCAAATAGTGCATGTGGAAAGCCAGGTGTCAGACATTTGGCAATGGGTCAACTCAAAAAACGTATCTTCTGAAAATAACAACAAATTAACACACTACATATGAAAATCATATAACGGTCATCATACTCCTGACACATATGCCTCTGTTTTTGCATTTAATACTCTCAAAATTAAAGTGTTTTGCTCCTACAGAAAAGTGAATCCAGACTAGTTTTGTGTTTTTTTATTTTACATCCCATCATTTTTTTCAATTACATTAAAACCTGCTTTAACAACCACCTGTATATAAAGACCACCTGGTCACAAAGACCATTTTTTGCTGCCCCCAATAGTACCATTTATGTACAAATCAACCTTTACGTAAAGACCACTTTCCAATATAAAGACAGGTTTTCTTGTGTCCCTAAGGAGGTTGTTATATACAGGTTTCACTGTACATGGCAACATCACCTGCAATAGGTGAAGTGCCACAAATTTTGATCTTTGCAATGGATGTATACAGCTGCAATGAAAGTAGTAGGATATTGACTTTAAGAGTTGGTATAATAAAACTGTGCATAGATGCATTATCTCCCTTGAAAAAAACATGCCAATCATTCATACAAAAAGAAATTTTTTCCCTTCTTAATACCTGGCAACAACAGACCAGCTAAAGGATCGGTTTCCACATTTTTCATCATATTCTCCAGACATGTGACAATGCCTTGTTGATCCAGGTAAACTAATCCATGATCTACCAAGGTTAAATCGGACAGAAGTTCTATAGCATTCAGCTGGACAAGTACATCATCCTTATGGACTTCATTTAGAAGCTGCTGCATCAGACCACTGTTGTGTGTGTACTCCAGAGCTGTGATAGACAACTTGCTAATGTTGATAAGCATCTGAAATAAAAACACAATATTATGGTCTGATATCTGTGTACTCCAGGGTTGTGATAGACAACTTGCTGATGTTGATAAGCTTCTGAAATAAAAACACATTATTATCATCTGATATCTGTAATTACTTGGTTATGAAAAATATAAAGATGACTCATTTCTATGATGTTTTAGCTACCCTAAACTTGGTTTTACAGTAGTGCCCAACTTTAATACTAGTAGAGGAAATGTACGATGTACCAGTACTAAAGAAAACATTAATGGCAACTCAAGGTGTGTACAAGTACAGTAAAACCTGTATATAGGGGCCACCCAAGGGACCAAAAAATACTGGCCTTTATGTGCAACCCTTATACAAAGGTTCAATTTTTGAAGTATGCAGTCAAGGGACTGTTCAAAACTGGCCTTTATAGACAGGTGATCCTTATATAAGAGGTGGCCACTATAGCAGGTTTTACTGTACATTGTTCCACCATTGCATGTTATAAGCTTTTTGAAATGAAGTTTATTAATCTGTATTACAGTACACAGAAAAGAAAATGTGAAAGGGTGGCAAACTGCACAATGCTAAAATTTCACAAAATTCTTTAAAGTATTGGATTAGAGCCCACTCACTCATTTACCTTGCATTGTTATAAGGAGTAGGCGTTGTCCAATTTATCCAATCACAGTAGTTGTGATCAGCAACGAAAGTTACTGCATAGTCTGTCGATATGATGCAATTCTGAAATTGTTTAAAAGCCTTCATCTGATTGGCTAATGAATCTGAGCAGTTGTGATCAGCAACGAAAGTTACTGCATAGTCTGTCGATCTGATGCAATTCTGAAATTGTTTTTGATCTGGGCTAATGAATCTGAGGTCGCACTGAGGCTTCAGTAAATATGTAAATGAATCGGTCACATGAAAATATAGTACCGTACCGCTGTTTTTGACAATTTCTAAGTTCAGGAATGGTACTGGGCCAGTCAAATTGGGAAAATAAGTGGCTGTTGTTTTGTAAGTTCAGGAAAATCAGAACTGAATTTTGTGTAAATATAATGAAACTTCAGTTCAGTTTTAAATACATACATTGCATTTATACCTAAATTTTTTCTTATTTTTCTCAGATAATTTACATTTTTCAACATTACAGATTTAGAACAGGAGAAATAAGACACTTCATTTGGGGGAGGTAGCCATTTTGGATTATGGATGGGGCTTCAATGGCCCCATTTAAAAAGAATTAAAAGGCTTGCATAAGTTATTTATTATGTCAACACTTTTGGGAACAAATGATGACATTGGCTCAGATGGTCAGAATATTTGAATTGCAATTCAAAGCTTTAGGTTCAGAGCCAGATACCAGGACAATTCAAGACTCGTAAACAAGTTATATAAAACTATAATAAAACTTGCTAGAAGTAAAATGAATGTACCTCGTATACTCTAAATCTGATAACATCACTGATATTTAGCACCTGTTCTAATGTATGATTGATGTGATTGCTGTAGAGAACACCTAAACCTTGTGAGGATTTACCTGTAATGATAAAAAAAACCAAATAAACTGACAGATTTACCTGTAATGATGAAATAAACCAAATAAACTGACAGATTCTTGTTTGATTTATATACATATACGTACACATTTACAATGTCCAAGGTGAGTACATATTATCAACATATCTTAAACTAGAAGACTGCAATGCTGAAATATTGCTTTCCAAGTTTTGTGCTATACAGTGTATTTGATGGGCTCTGAATGCCAGGTTTTTTCCCATCTTATTGTTGCATGGGCCAAAATAAGGCCCTTTTCTGAATGCAAATAAAAAAAAAAATTTTTTCCCCAATTCGAAGTCAAAGTTTTCCAACTGAAGTCAAATGAAAATTAGTTTGAAGATATTTTTGTATTTAAAAATACTTTTGTGTGTTTTTAGATTTTCCAATCTCAATAATATGTTGCCAATATTCCCATCTCAAAAGGCCCTGGCCCTATTCCTAAAAGAGTGTGTAAAATCCCTGAATACAGTTGCATGAAGCTCAGGTTAACTTTTAGCAATTAGTAATAAAATCCCAAATAAATGAAACATGCAGTACCTGTACCAGATCAAATTTTAGAATTTTTATTTTAGAAAAGCATTGCTCAATATCTGCTTTTTAGTTACACTATATTAATCACTATATTAATTGAACATGCATACATGTATCATTGTGTTAATTGAACATGCTTAAGTTTTTTTTTCCTTTGTTGATCTTTGTTGATATTTTATATAGGACTTCAACAGGCAGTCAGTGGACAAGGGTGAAAAACAAGTGAACTGGTACAGTGGAACCTGTCTCGGGAGACTACTTTTGTGAAAGACCACCTGCCATGGGAGACCACTTTCGTGAAAGACCATTTGTCTTGGGAGACCACTGTCATAAAAGACCACCTGTCTTGGGAGACCACTGTCGTGAAAGACCACCTGTCTTGAGAGACCACTGTCATAAAAGACCACCTGTCTTTGGAGACCACTGTCATAAAAGACCACCTGTCTTGAAAGACCACTGTCATGAAAAACCACAATCTCAAAAACACATGGTTCAATAATCCTTTAAATAAACCTCTTTTGAGGAGAGACCATTGATATGGAAAGACCATATTTCATTGGCAAATGTGGTGGTCTCCCAAGACAGGCTTCACTGTACTCAAAACTGAGTGAAATGTGAAATTGTGTAATATAATTAATATATAAGATACATCTACAGTGTAGTTAACCAATCATGTTATACACTATGACAGTATTTAGATAAAAAAAAATATTTTCAATCTCAAATCTTACCTAATCCAGTTATGAAAATACTAGCATACTTGGCAACTTCAAGACTCTGATCAGCCAGCAGCTCTACAATTCTATCAACAATTGTATTATGTATCAAAAGCTCATCCAGTACCTCATCCTGAGCTGTTTGTAACTAAAAATAAAGAAAAAAAATACATTTGTAACATGTATTACTTTTTTTCATATTCAATAATTCTTAAAGACTCTGCAGAGAGACACTAAATATTTTCCCACAACAGAACTAAACAGTGAAACTGATTGTTGAAACAGACAGACAAACACTAAATGGTTTTCCCACAACAGAACTAAAAAGTGACTGATTTGTTGAAACAGACAGACAAACAGAAGTCTGGTGGAGGGACAGACAGATGGATGGACATCATCTTTATTTTGTTTTATTATACTCAACAATATTTCAGATGTATTTTCCCCAAATAATTTTAAATGTTCATATTTCCTCGATTCATTTATTAAATTAACTTGAAACTTATATTTCCTTTCTTACCTGTTTCAGGCATAAGCATTGAACACTGCTGGATTTATGTGACAATCCCTTCAGTAGTTCATCTACAAAGTTGTGAAGTACAAGTGATGGGCCTGTTGCAGATAAAAGTCTGTCTAATACATCACAGCATAACTCTAACTGTTCACTGAAAATACAGAAACCAATCTAAACTTTATCAACAAGTCCAATTATCTGAAAATACAGAAACCAATCTAAACTTTATCAACAAGTCCAATTATCTGAAAATACAGAAACCAATCTAAACTTTATCAACAAGTCCAATTATCTGATTTCAAAGGATGTTTAATAAGTGAGCAAAGTATACATGTATGAGGATAGAGAATTTTAATGTAATATCACAGGAATTGAAAGTTTTATCTGTTAAAATTTAACATAAAAAAGAAAGGACTGCTGATCAGAGAGTTTGCCCTCCCATCATTGACCATAATTATTGTCGATTTCTCTGCAGTATGAATATATGCAGGCAATGTCAATTCGAAAAATGTTAATCTTCATGATTTCAACTCGTACTTTACTTAATTCACTGATCTCAGGCAGCATGCAGTCAAACTTTACAGATATGGACTCAAAAGATGTTAACAAGTGAATGCCATTTCTGGAAGTGTGTCTCAATCACAAAATTTACGTGTTCTAATTTCCAATTTCAAACAAAAATAATGTTTTATACTGTAAATGTATAAAATTTACTCTCAAAATATTATTTTAAAAACCCTTGATATTAATGAAACATTTTCCTGAATTTCAGAAGTCAATGCTTAATTCAAAATAGTAGTTGGAAATTAGAACACATACATGTATAAACAAGAGGCCCAAGTGGACTTAAGTCACTCACCTGGCAAAATTGGTCAACATTGCAGAAAACATAAAAAATGTGTAAAAAATAATATGGTTAAAAACATAAAAAAAACAGTTGGTTCATTGGGGGCCTTAATAATTAACTGAGTGAAATGTATTTTACTGACAATATACTGAAAAGCAACCAAAAGCTTGAAATATTCATTGAAATGCAGAATTAACTTGCATAAGCCGATGATAAGGGTAGACTTGCCTTGCCAATATTTTTATAGATTTTTCAAGATAATGTGCAACAACAGTAGAAAACATTCGAAATCCATTTAAAAGGGAAACTAACTTTCACAAGGATCAACCTCACAAGGGTTAACCTGACAATTTAATTCCTGTTACTTTTTCGTAGATCTTTGCATACTGAACATTTTTGCTTCTTTCTATCTATTATACTTTTCAAGATAATGTAAAAAAACATGAAAATGCCACTTAAAAGAGGAAATAACTCCCATAAGGGGGCAACCTGACAATTTCAGCCCTATAAAACATTTTTGTAGATCTTTGCATGCTGAACATTTGTGCTTCTTTCACTTTCTCTCTATCTATTATACTTTTCAAGATAATGTCAAAAACATCCAAAAACATGAAAAATCCACTTAAAAGGGGAAAAACTCTTGTTTCTTTCACTTTCTCTCTATCTATTATACTTTTCAAGATAATTTCAAAATACATCCAAAAACATGAGAAATCCACTTAAAGTGGAAATAACTTCCATAAGGGTCAACCTGACAATTTCGGCCTATTGACTTTTTTGTAGATCTTTGCGTGCTGAACATTTGTGCTTCTTTCTCTTTCTCTCTATCTATTATACTTTTCAAGATAATGTCAAAAAACATCCAAAAACATGAAAAATCCGCTAAAAAGGGGAAAAACTCCCATAAGGGCAACCTGACAATATCAGCCCTATTCACTTTTTTGTAGATCTTTGCATGCTGAACATGTGCTTCTTTCACTTTCTCTCTATTAATTTAATAAAATGCAATTTTTATGACATTGATCTATGTGAATTGTTTTAGAATATATTTAGCTTGTGTGTATAAGAAAGTACATGTATTTAGATATAGGATCTACGTTGTTTTGAAACAATTCAAACTCATAATATTTTCTGAAAAAAAAAATGCAAACCAGAGGTAAAAAGGGATTATTATCAGCATAAACATGGTTTTCAATTAAAATCAGCATTTCCCTTTTTTCAGTGCAGATCTACATGATAAAAAAAGAACAGTTTCATAGATTTTATGTGTAAGACAGTTATAAATGGTTTGTTGATTTTATATTTTGAACTGACAGTTATACAATGGACTTGTATGATTTTTATATTTTTTTACGTGAAATAAATTTTAAGTATCACATTCAAGTCAATACATCATACAGACTTTCCATGTTGATATATTTATATTTTATTACCCATTAACATGTATTTTTATTGGTGTTCGTTTATCCGGATGACCCCTATCAGGGAAATTTTAACCGTGTCTGCTACTGATGACACATTCCAGTCAGGATATTGTCATCCAGTTCGTTATGACAGCTAACAGTATGTCCACAACAGTAAAAAAATTATCTTCATACACAAAGCGGAACTTTTACGCCAATCAGTGGGATTATATATATATATATTACCCATATATATATATTTCGGAACATATGTCGGTATCAGGGCTCACCTTTATCAAGTGAAAGAGCACAATATATAATATATGTGTGTGTTGTGTTCTTAAAAAAATTCACTATGAGAATACGTCATGAATATAATTTTCTCAACAAATAAAACAGGAAGTTATTAAACAACATGCTCCTGGCATTTTAAATCGGCAAAATATCGCCTAAACAGTAAAGCTCTATATTGAGACCTAGTTATAAATTTTAACGCCATTTCTTTTTATGACAACAGAGACTGCTCAAAATAGTAAATTTTGAAGTAGACAACACCCGAATTGTAGACATACTGATAGTTAAAACAGTAGATCTAGACAATTTCTACATTTTATTTTACTGTAAAATTTCGTTCCTATTTTACCTTTGGGGAGTATAAGGGTGATAAAACGTATAGAATCCCCAAGGAATTAGGCTGTAAAAGGCCGAACTTTCTGCCCTGATCAGTCGAAATCGGTACATAGCCATAACTCGGTTCCAGAAAAAGCATGAATGGAATGTACGTCATTTGCTGGTTTATCGCATGAGAGCAATACAACGTGGATATTTTAGGTAAAGGGCAAAGCAACTCTTTCGATAACCACAGTGAGAACTGGACTACCTTTTTTTCCCTGGTATCGTCAATTGGGAGTGAGGATAAAACAAATTTTCATTGTACTTTGGTCGAAAGCTTTTGATGTTTTGATAGACAATTAAATTAAAAACTATATAAAATCAACACTGAATTTTCGTAAACGTCCTTAGTATAAGTGATGACCTTTAAAATATTTTTATTAGGTAAAGCGTCATTTTTGGTTTAATGGTGTTTGGTTCTTTATAACCCTGACCATGGCTAGTTTTTTCAATGTCAATTGGGAGAAAAAATTTTCATTGTCAATCGCAAAAAACTAAATAAAATAAACACTGAATTTTCGTAAAGGTGTGTATTCTTTAAAGTCTCACTAATTAGCGACCAGAAGAGACAAAAGTAAATTGGCATCAAGAGCCATTTAATGGGTCGTATTTCGAGTTTCTATACGGCAGATATACACGGCGGCACGATTTACCCCAAAATACAAAAACTACCCAATAAGACCCAAAAAACACCACAAAACAATTAAATCAAAATAAGTTTGCATCAATAATAATTTCAAATGCATTTTCTTCTGCATAAATATTTCATAGACAGCTAGAAATAAAAAAAAAATCAACATTTATCACTTCTCATGGAACTTACGCACACTGTCATTTAGTAAAATGAAGAGCCAAATCGGTCTTCTTCAATTATTTGCTTTCACGATTCCTGAAATATTTTTCATATTTTATGTCAAATTTATATCATAAAAATTCTACGTAATGTGGAAAATGATGATTACATATGTATTAAACATCTTTAATGTCCCATATATGTAACATTCTGGTACATTTTAAAATGTCATGCTGACAATATTATGGTTTCAGAAATACATCGTGAAATTGGATAAAACGGCATTATCAAAGTCAAAAACATTTACAGTCATAAAAAATATTCATCATATTATAGTAAGATACGTTTTAAATGTTTTTGTGTGTTTTGGAGGTCATTTAATATGTTTTTTGGGTCATTTTGGATGTTTTTTGGCTCTTTTTGGGTAAATCGTGCTGTCCAGATATACAGAACAATATTAACATAAATTGCTTGATTTTTGTTGTTGTTGTAAAATCAGGCCAAAAAAAGTAACTTAAAATCGGAGCAGAATTTCGGCCTAACAGACTGGGCTGATACAAACTATTATTTATTCACTTCAAATGTGTAAAATCATATAGCCCAGGTGGAGGGTGCATGCACCTCTAGAGTACAGTGAATCTGCATTATTGGTGAGTTCACTGTTCTGTGAAGTGTTACCTGTCGTCTGTAACGAGAAAATCGAATAAGACATGAAATGAAATGTTCGGCACAATGTTCCTTAATAAAGAAGGGTGAACTGAAACCAATATTGTCTTCAGGTCTTGAAGCGACGACAATTTATCAGGAGAACTCGGTAACTGGTCGAGTAAACTTGTTATTGAGGCATCCATTGCTTTGAGTAAATCTCGTGAGACTTGTAATTATTTCTCGAATTTTATATATTTACGATTATAGAAAATCAATAAAATAACGAAAAGAAAAATTTTCGATAAAAGATATATTATACGGCCAATTAAAATTATAAGATAATACATATAAAATATTTGATTTGATTTTAATGGTATTTTTATTCAAAACCTTCTTTGTAATTTTTAATTCGTTTTTTATAATATCTTTGTAAGTCTTATATATTTATTTACCATTGTTGCTTGGAGATTGTGAAGCAAAATGGCGCTTCACTCTCGTCACATTCGGACATAAACAAATTATAAACATTAACCAAAATGATCAAGTTTTAGATAGTTTATTGATTTTCGCTTGAATTACAGTTAATTTTTCATATATATCTACACGTCGTTAGTATCACAATGGCTGAAACTGCGTCTGTAAGGGTTGTACCTAGCGGAAAAATTTATCGACAGATGTTTGATGCACAGGTATGACAATTGTCGAATTGACAGTGATAAATGATAATGTCACATATTGACATACATTGCAGTTAGTGAATTACAATGATGAGCATTCTAAATTCTCTGTTTCATGGGTTTAATGTCACGTTTGAAATATTATATGCATACTTGTTTGCAAAAGCATCAAATGTCATTCCGTATTGTAAACAAGAATGTGGTTGAATTTTAGAGGGATCTAACAAGTCCGAACGTCAAAACCGGCGAAAAATTATCTGACTGACTGGTTACATTGCTCAAGTTGACTAATGAATTATCAATCACAAAAGCGCAAATAGTGTTGTTCAGTGAGCAATCTTTCTGATGCAGATTTGTAGTATGCAGAGCTGAGTGTTAGGTCTTTGAGCCTAACGTCCGGACTTTTGGCTCAATATTTTTAACGCTTGCCCAGCATGCGGGAGGTTCCAGGTTTGATTCCGGTGATATTTCCGGTAAAAGGATTTTTCCACCCTGTCTGGTGATGACTGTCCTTTCCCTAAATGACTAAAGCATGTGTGACAGTCATGGATATAGGCAGTTTATCTGTCTTGTCCAATTGCTAGCTTTTGTGGCTGTACCGTTAGCGTTTATATCCATGTACTGAAGTTAAGCAATGGTGAGCACATCAGCATCTGGATGATTGAAAATCTGATGTTGTGATGCACTTGGTCGACCCATAGCACATTGCACATGGATCACTCACATGAGTCATAATGGGAATTAAGGATTTGAGATCTGAATTAAGGACCTCAAAATTAAGATAGGGAGGAGTGTAGTAAAATGTAGGCAGTGTTAGGCCCTTGACCCTAACTTCAGGACTTTTGGCTCAATGGTTAGAACGCTTGCCTTGCATGCAGGAGGTCCCCGGTATGGATTATGGCAAATTATTATTGTTTATTTCAGCACTAGGACTAGTCTAAATAGCACCAGTCATGACATATTTGCATTCAGGTCAAGGTGATTCAGCATCAGAAATTCTGTCCCTGTTATCAAATATGTTATTTCATTACATACTTTCACAAGTCAAAATAACAAGTTCATGTATATGTTTGATCATTGAACATTTCAATCATTACAAAAAATATATAATGGTAATAATTGTAAGATCAGAATGTACTGTCCATGTGGCTCACTTGGGAAATCAGAAAATCTTTGATTTTTCAACTGCAATGAAATTATGATATATAATGAAGGCTTCAATGACTGAAATAAATTGTCTAACAACTAAAATGTGATCTCTCATCATTATCAGATCAAATGAATGAGCAAAAATGATTCAAATAGAGAAGGAGTGGTTGCTCAGAATGTTTAAGTAATGTCATCCACTGAAAATGAAATTCCGGCCTTTTTATGATGTAAACAAAAAATCTTTACTAAATTCCATCACATAGATTTCACTTCCTATTAATTATATATCAGATTAATCATTTACAGAAAATATAGATTTTGGTCAGGAGACCTGATTAGTGAACCATTTGCCTTATGGACTTCAAACTGAAGTGTAATAATTTCATAAACTCACATTGTAACAACCCTTACTAACACTGTTTGATTAATTATTACAGGGTTTAGTTTAGTTCAAAGCATTGTAGCATTAATACTTTGTTAATTAAAACATTTGTACTTAAATTTTAGCATAACATGTGTTATAAATACTACATATCATTTTCATGATATAGGTACAACTCCAAAGAAGTTTAGTAAAAACAAAAAGTAGAGAAGCTGTTAGTGGAAAGACATCGGAGAGACAGAGCACTGCTATTCCATTGGTTAGATTAACCAGAGATGAATTACGACATGGCTTGTTAACTGAAAGACAGAGAACTTGGGCTGATGGGTTCCCAAATGACCCCTATGTGGAAAATCCTGTTCTTCATAAGTAAGCATTTACCTTTGGTTTGATTGCAAAAATGAATTGTTATACTAGAATTTGTGACCAGAAAACCTATTTACGATGATTTTTTATTGATAGACAACTAGAGATAAATTAGTCATTTAAAGTGTGCTATGATATTTAGTTTGCTATCTTCACTGTAAATATTTTATAGTATGGTGTGTCATACTTTTCACTTGTCTTGCATAGCAAGTAGTCTACCTGTCCAAATGAAAATGTCTCTAGTAAGAAAGTTGAATGTCATTGCATAAAATTGTTGTTTTATAATTATGTTTTAAATGCCATGACTTTAGATATTGTTGTAAATGTATCATAGTACTAATACAGACCTTTTTCTATGGTTCCCACGGGGTCAGTATTTGAACCCATTCCCAATGCCAAGTGCATGTATTTTTTCCCAGTTTGATGAAAAAAATTCCCAATTTGGTTTTGAAGCCATGGCCATAATGAAAAAAAAACAATAATTTAAATGGAAATGCAATTAAAAAGAGATTTCATTACATGTATTTAGATTTCCATGTGTGCAAACAATTTTTCCCAATATTACACAAATTCATCTTAAAATTCCCATTCGTGCTGCCAATGGCAGTTTCCCAAATGTTGACAGAAAAAGGCCTGTAGTTATAGTTTGAGTTGCACATCAACAAGCTGTTACCACTGTTAACAGATTAGATACTCTTAGTCAATTACACCTGGTTAAAAATGGAATCAGACAATTAAAAACAAAGTTATTATTACAGATATTCAAATGAAATCAGCATTGTTATGATGGATATTTATTATCTGGCAATTTTAATTGACCCATTGGACAAGTCCTAAGTAACTTAAATGCCTGGCCAAAAAAGGACAGATATTGGACAATGGTACACATGTAATTGTTTACCCCTATATTAAACAATTATTTTTCACTTTACAGACAGTATTCTGAGTTTGTCAATTCGAGACTTCGCGAAAGTGACAACAGCCTTGAAGGAAAAGAAGTTCGTGGATTACCAGATGTTGTTGGTAAGTTTAACATGTTCTGTAGCACATTTATATTTAGTAAACAAAGAAAAAAGTATATATAATATCTATAGCTCCACAATATCCAAGGTTATTCATCTTCCAAGAATATATGTTTGCCAAATTTTAGCCCTATGGAAACTATTGAAAAAACGCTGTAGATAGAAAGAATTTGTAACATTTTGAATCAGAGATATCACTGAATATGTGTTTAACAATATCAGAATAAATTCTTGATTAATTTGGTAATTTGCAAACTGATATTAACACAACATTTTGTGATTTCAGTACCAGCCAAGCAGGGTTCAGATATTATTGACAGAATTGCCGCCAGTAGACAAGAGAGGTATGTCACTTTACTGATTAAATAAATCACATTTCAAACTTGAGGTAAATTGTAATTTTATTCAATATCAACTATCACTTTGATCTTGAGATAAATTTGCTTGAAATATGATTCAATTCATACAAAAGTGTGGTTGAAATAAGGTTCAGATTTGTAGAGAAGTTAAAAGTAAGCTCAAGTAAACAATGTTTGGACTCAAGTGGTAAATTGTGTGTTCAAATTATTTAACTCATGTGCACAAATTATTATTTTTTGCACAAATTTTATCATTTTTGACATGACACATCAGGCCTTCAGTACAGTCCTCATACAAAATTTACTGTAATTGTTATGTGCACTTTTCAGACATGAAGCTGCAGTCGAAGATATGCATCAGGAGCTGAGTGTGGTCAATGCTGTAAGTAAAAGTCAAATATGATGAAATTAGATTGCCTCTCAGAAAATTATGATACTATGTTAAAGAAACTATGTCTATATCAAAGGGATTTATGTCAAACAGATTCAGACATTTCATTTGATTTCTATAGCATGCTGTGTTAGTTTGACAATAAAAGCTGATTTAGCTTGATTTGTTTGACTCCACCTGTATACTGAGTACCAGTAATTTTACATGCTGGAGAGCCGGCCTGGCTCAGTCGATGGCATGCTCAACTCTTGATTGTGAGGTTGTGAGTTCGAGTCCAGTCGGCGGCAGGTTGGTTTCCTGTCCTTTTTAATGAGACAGTAAAAACAGAGGTCCTGTGTCACAGTAGGTGTCGGCATCCTCACTGATCAATGGCTGTTAGTGCCATGCATAGGCCAAAATTTGAAGCCCTTCACCAACATTTGGTGACGTATCCATATGTGTGAAAAATTCTTGAGTGGAGCGTTAAACAACAATACAACTACAACAACAACATGCTGGAAATTTGTTCAAAGATTTCAAGCCTACTGTCCATAATAGACTCGTCCTAGACAACAAAAAGAATATACTACTCGGATACTCCAGAGTGAAACGGTTGAACAAACTACTGGTAATATGGAACCAATTTGTTTCTATGTCATTTGTCAAACGTAATTTTGGCAGATCCAACACTTCCTGGTATATTGTCCTAATAAAATTCACTCAAGTGTGAAATTCTACTTTAACTTGATCTGTCTTGTTTGATGCAGGATCTTGAACCATTGATTATGCAATACAGTGAAGACTTGTTACGCCGCATGGAGAAAGATGACAAAGAAATTGAGATGTTGTTGGCAAGAATTGAAACAGATAAGGTGAGAAAGTCTGTAATTTGATAACTTATACCTCTTTCAGGTCATAGGTACCCAGACTACTGTAAATATGGATAGTTACCATGGTTACCTGTGTTGTTAATTACAAATCAAAACATGTTTTTTTACACAATGTCACATCCTACTCTGAGTAGTCCTGTATTAAACGATAATTCTGAGCACAACTGTGGGGACTTGTACAGGGGAAGAAGGGGGGATAATTAACTTTGGGGAAGAAGGGGGGGGTAATTTACAGGAAAAACTCTTCATTGCATATTTAGTGTAAGTCTCCATGTTTACAGTATGTGTTCATACATTGTGGGTACATGAATTAATTAGATTTTCTCTCTATGAATGTAAGCACTTGTAAAGTTCAGTTCATAAAAACATAGGTATGTACCATCACAGTACCAAGTATAGGAACAGAAAACCAGAGTCAGTCAAGTGTATAGCATTTCTATCTTGTTGTATATCTTTTTCCTTTTACAGGATTTACTGACGTATAGTTTAGATATTTTACACGAACTTTGGAATGAGGTGCAAAGTCACTCTGTTGAAAGACAAAAATGGATTCTTGAATTAGATCAACAGTTGACAAAAGCAGAGGATGACCGAATGGACAAGGTATGTCACTCTAAAATAAAATTTCAAACCAATATACTTAGATAGAAGTTACTTAATTCAGTATTGGGCATCTTTTCTACTGTTTTATATTTAAATATTTTGCAGTTTAGATATAAACACAATTTTACAGTCAGTATTTGTATGCTTTACATTATCTAACAATAATAATTTAAATCCAAAGCATAAAAAATAAAACTCAATGTAGAATTTGACATGAGCTTTGATCCTTTGTGAGGAAGTTTATTTGAACTTCAAACCTGTGATGCCTTATTTCAGTGCAGTAATATTGAATATTTATGAAAGTGTCAAACAAGAGTTATTGCCCTTTATTCATAAGTATTTATTACCATTTGGTTTATTATTTTACATGTCAGCCTTCATGTATATTTTCTTATTTTTTATTTGGTATATTTCTCAATCTTCACTCCTTTTGGTTTTTCTTTAACAAAGATAAGGGATATTTTCAAGTCCTATTCCAAAACTCTGGAGAAGATTTCACATCAAATGCCTCCAGACCTGCAGAGAATCATGGATCAAGAATCACAGGTTAGTTATATCAATTGTTACCATGGTTATAATCAAAATTTTTAAAGCCAGTTAAAATGAAAACATGATTTCTGAAATGTGTTTGTTGAAGAGAATTTATTTTCTTGTGAATTTTTATAATGATTTTTGGTAATGACTCACAGATATGGGTCATGTATAATTTCAGTTTCCATTAATGGAACTCTTCAAATTAAAGGTGCATTTAGTAATGCCTCTGGGACAGATTGTAAACAAATGAGCATGGCGGCAAATACAAATTACCGCAGTTTACAATGCACTTCTTTAGGCCAATTATTAAAGTCCAAAGGAATTCAACATTCGAGTATTAGAAATTTCTCTTTTCTGCTATCCGAGGTTCAGTCTACTGCAATGCACTGCATGTCTCGCAGGCATATATGACCTCCATTTATCAAGCTACTAGTAAAATGCTTTTATTTATATGTTGCCCTCTTAATTTCTCGAGATTTGTGGTATTTTTGTTTTCTGCGTCACAAGAGTGATCAAAGGGCGATAACTTTTATAGAGTGGTAATAATTAATATTAACCTATCAATACTTTCAGGATGCTTGTTTATGATGATTTTAATAACTTGTTTGTCTTCAGGTTGTTAACCAGACCATGTTAAGTAACAGGAGAGCATATTCCGACTTACATGTACGACTCATGTCATCCGACATAGAGCGTGAGAAAGCCCAGCACACGATCTGGAAGAGAAGAGTTGAAGACTGGAGAAGACTCAACACAGAGCTTGCTGTGCAACATTTTTCGTAAGTTCACTTCAACTTTTTGTGACGATATCATATTGATTAAACTGAAGTTTGGTCGTAGTAAGTTTGATTAAAGGTTTTACTATTTTTTCATAAAAAATTGTACATGTATCTCAAGGTATTGAATTTTTGAAAATTTTAATTTGCCAATCTTTTTGTAAAAAGCTTTTTTTTTCTTTCACATGAAATTTAGCTTGAACTTTATATGTGACCTTTACATAAAATTTACGTATGGCCGAATGTGAATAAGATTTCACATGACAGTAAGATGAATAAAAATTTTGCCATGTAGACTTTGGCTTTGAATTAAATCTCATTTTTAACTTTAATTTAATTTGTACATTTGCTTTGATGTTTTACAATGACCTTTGACCTTACCAATATTACTACAGGGAGTACATGAACGAGGAGAAGATTATAAACCCACTTGGTGCTACCAAAGTATTACATTTAATGGCCGCTGAGCAGGAATCCATAAACAGTAAACGTAAAGATTTGATTAATCAATTATGGTAAGTTCTTATCTAAACTATAAATATCAAAGTCTGTCCTAGAAATATAGAACCATACAAACATGAATCAGCCCAGTCAATAAAAAGGCAACAAATTCTGTCAGCCGTTTTCATGAAGCTAACTTGTCTGCTACTCTCTTCTATTTAGAAAAAAATTGCTGATATCTGTCTACACAACAACACAACAATACCTTTTTTCTGACTACTTTGCATAACTTATCTCTTGCTCCATAAGTTATTGATAGGGCTGTGAATATTAAATAATTCTCTCATACTTAAGCCGTTTTTGTATATTTTGAATATTCATGCATGTTCAGAAAAGTTATACTGGATTTTGTTAATGTAATTTGTCCTTTGTTATATCTGATTAACACTTAGACAAATATACAACATTTCTAATAACAAATGTTTTTAATCATTCTTATGTTTTAGTTAATCATTAAAATTAATATTCCTCAATTTGTAGCGATCTGAAACCACCATCATCAACCAAGACCTCAGTCTATCAGTGGAACAAAAGTGTCACAAATTTATCTAAAGAGATAGGTATGTTTTACATACATTTAGTTTGATATGAATCTGCCTCTAAAATAAAGAATTATGCAAAAAAATTAGTATTGAATTTCTGATTTCTTCATGTTCTCCTGAAAAGCTTACCCAATATGATGGGAAGATGATCTCACCATATTTTCAATATACATGTACATTGTAACTGATCAACTTTTGATCAATCAATTGCTTATTTTCCGCAATAATCTATGGATTGATGGAGTCTGTGTCTTTGCCTGTCCATATAAAAAACATTTTAGGTTTTATATTTAGCTCCCTTGTACATGACCTGATTTGAATATCAGGGTTGTTCTCATTTTGTAGGTTAACCATGACATCATCTTTTCTGTCAAACTCTCTTTTCATATGTCTCAAAATTTATAAAAAAATTGAAGTTTTTGCTTTCATTTTTACAGATTCCTTGAACCAGATGCACTTGAGTAAGCTTCATGGAGAGTATGAAAAAATTTGCCAAGAATGCCTGGAGAAAATAGAATTTATAAAGGTTTGTCTGAAACTAAATTTGAATACAAACTTAATAAAATAAAACAAAATTTGAAAATTCAAATATTTTTCCTGGAATATAGATGGTAAAACATCAATTTACATGTATAAACGTTTGTACATGTTACAATGGTATATAGAATGTACAAAGGGTATGAAGACTATCTCTATGTTATAACAAATGACATATAAAGGTAAATATTTTATGGGTAGATGATGAAATGTTTTTACATGAACAATGTATGTTGATATAATTAATCATGAAAGTAACCAAACTTTGTAAATATGACAAAATTTGGCCCCAGAAATTTTATAAATATTTGGTATCAAACATTTCCACAGTAAAGGATAACAAAATTGTATAATGATTGACTTTGGAGTCAATGGATTTATGGATGGGTTTGGTAGTCAGTTGATACAAAAATGTGAATTACCTGATCCTGGGGTTGAGGGATTTATAGATGGGTTGGTTGACTCAGTTGATAAAAAAAATTGTGAATTTCTTGTTCTCTGGGCCGGTCCACGATCAGGGGATATATAGACAGGTTGGGTGACTCAGGTGAGATATAAGATTCTTTTGGAATCTTGTATACTTTATTATCATTATTATTTGAATTATTTTTCATTATTTTACAGAAAACTCTGGTAGAAGATGGTGTTTGTACTCCATCTAGAGCCCAGCTGGTTATTGATGAACAAATGCTACCACTTGTTGGTGAGCGACAGAGAGTATTTGAAAGTAATCTAGAAACTATGGAGGTTAGTAATAAAAATATTATCAACATATGTGCGGGGGAGGGGTGGAGTGGGGATGTATGTGTGTGTGATTCTGTATATGTGTGTGTGTTAATGCGTGTCAAAATATTATATATAGACAATATACCTATACAGGAGTTTTCCTAGGCCGTTTTTGGATCCAATTACAGGACCCATTCCCGATGAGAAAATGGCTTGTATTTATCCAATTTGGAATTTCAAAATAAAGAATAAAGTATTTTCAAGCAAATTTCTCAATTACAGTCTTTCTGTTTTAATTAAGGTGCACCCCAAACGCTATATACAACTTTTCAAAAATTGTTAGTTTAAGATACAAAAATGTATTTGTCGAAAACTTGAAGTCGATCTGACGTCTCATTCCGGAGATATAAGCCCATAAAGTTGGTTTTTTTTTCACCTGTGGGGAAATCCAATCAAGAGAAATATCTGAAAACTTCTAATGGCCGTGATGTCATCCAAGGAACACTCTGTACAATAGCCATTGGCGGGTATAGAGAAAGTTTTCTAGTTCAGAATCCAGTTTTGAAGATAGATGTAAATGTCATTTACAAGTGAATTAAAAAATGTATTTACCCAAATTTTAATGGAGTGTTTATTATCTGTTTTGAGAGAGAGAGAGAGAGAGAGAGAGAGAGTGTGTGTGTGAGTGAGTTCCGTCGTTTTATTCAGCAGAAATTTTTACTACAAAATATTTAAATATCTATAAAGACTATTTATTTTACATTATATCAGCAACATATATAACACTTTTTAAGCAGAATTATGAAAATTAAGAATGAAATTCTGCTATTCAGGTTAATGTTCAGGGATTTTTTTTGCTTGATGAAATATTTTTACATAATTTGATAGAAGCTGTCATAATTTACAATACAACATGCATTTTGATGCAAACATACTAACAATAACAAATACATTTTTACTGTGTGGTATTTCTTAATCCTTTAATTTTTGTGAATTGTATAAAATATATTTTTTAAATAACTTAATAAAAATGTAATAGTAAACTAAATACAATACATTTGAACCGAAAATAAGGAAATTCAGGGAGAAAATACTGTTTGTTGTTTTATAAATTAATTTATTAATTAATTTATTTATTCATCCATTTATTTATTTATCTATTTATTTATCTATTTATTTATCTATTTATTTATTTACTTTATTTCGGTATAGTTTTTTAAATAATGTGTTAGGAAATGCAATAATTCACTGTTAGGTGTTTAAACATGTCCCTTCATAAGCTACATCTGAAACCGGACAGATTTGAAAATCAGCACGTAATAATTTTACGAATCTAGTCCTCAACTGTCTTTAAGTTATCTTTTTATCTTTTGGAAATTTGTGAACAGCGGGACCTGTTTAGATGTATTTCCGTACCTCGCTACAATGCACCGATTAACCAAGACTGTTTTAAATAATCCGCCAATATGTTATCTCGCTATACTTGTAATACTGTAGGCTAATGGCTTTCACACCCTATAGTGCCTGACCTCTTCCTCCGATGACGTAGCAGACCTAAAGCTGTTCATGAGAATTTTAAAGGTGTGCAAACAGGATTCAGTTACTTTTTGCTAAATATTTCGGGAATGAGACATTGGATTGACTTCAAATTTTCGACAAATGCATTTATGCATCATAAACTAACAATTTTTGAAAAGTTGTATATAGTGTTTGGGGTGCACTTTAAAATATTTTGTATATTATCCCAATTTTTTTTAACCTGGACCCAGAATTTAGGGGGAAAGAAAATTCTTGCTACAGATAACTTTTTATTTCAGTCCTGGAACAACAGAAATGTTAAAATCATTTTTATTCAATCACAACAGTTGCTCTTCTCAATCTAGCTCTTTTTCAGAGGTTGAACTTGTTAGTATAATTTCTGTATTTGTTGAGAACAATTACACAACCTAATGTTACACCATATGTAAAGCTGGGCTCATATTTAGCTTTTAATTTTTAAAACAATAGCTGTAAACCATGATTTATTATTTTAAGCTCTTCCGAATCTGTCATAATGTCATGTCATATGCAAATTTCTCTCTTTTTATTACTGTAGAAAACAATCGAACAACACAACATCACAACAATTGAGAAGCTGAAGTCTCTGTTCAAATATGCTCAAGGATCTGCACATGTTTGGGATGTTCACGAGATTGGTCTGGCTAAACAAGAACGAGCTCTGCAAGAAAAACTAGAGCATTGTCGCCAACAGCACGACAACCAAAATCAGGTGTGTTGATTGTACTTAGTGGAGGTGAAGTGATAAGGAAACCATTAACTAATTTTACAGTGCAGTGAATTAGTTTCAGATTTTCTGCCGCATCTAAGCCAGCTGATGGCTTCTTGTATTAAAATTAAGATCATAGATATGTGATTCTAGACTTGAGTCCAAATTGTTATCCTTTGCTAAGTTTCAGTTATTACATGCAAAATATTAAGGATTTTCATTATCCAGAGTTACCACGCCTCGTAGCAGGTATCGATTGTGATGTCATTTATTTGTGTGTAAAATGAGAAAAATTATGACTTGTGACGTCATATGTTTGTGTGAGAACGACGTTTTTTCACGTAAAGAGATGGTGTCACTAGGGAAGATGGTTTTCTAATTTTCACAGAATTGCGGACGGAATCACGGAATCAGACTTAAAAAACGGAATCACACTATACAATTTCCCCAAAAAGTCAAAATAAATTATAAATGTATCAATTTATCATTGTAATACATGGTAATTTTAACAAAAAATTAAGTATCCACATTTCTTTTTCATAAATACAATTATCATGGAAGGTAAAAGTATTTGAATAGTTCCAGTGATTTGGGTAAATTAGCTTGACCCTGTATTTGTGTTGTGAGCTAAACCTGCTGTCCCTGATGTTTATTAATGATTTCTTAGTTAAACAATTTACAATACACACAAATCACAGAAAAAAACGGAATTGACCTAATGCAAAAAACGGAATTCAGTTGAAAAAAAAATGGAAAACCATCTTCCCTATGTCGCAATTGATACCTGCTGACATGGGAAATAACTCTGACTAGCGAAAAGACAGATACCATCCCATGGCAAAAGGATCAGACCTAATACCCTAAAAAGAAGGCAATAATAATAGGTATCATAGTGTGGGTAATCTGAGTATAGCCAAAGCAGACTTGAGGCACAGCATCTCTCATTAGATCTACATATGATAATGAATGCCTGTTTTGCTGATTTTGAACAAGTTATAATTTGATCAATTTAATATGTTTCTAATTATGATCATAGCTGTTATAATTTTATCTGTACATAAACTCTGTTCCTGCAAATATATATGGAGATTTTGAGTTTTGACTAGAGTGAAACTTGTATATAATGACCTCCTTAGGGACACATGAAAACCGGTCTTTATAGGGAGGTGGTGTGTACTATTGGTGACAGCAAAAAAGGTCTTTGTGACTAGGTGGTCTTTGTACACAGGTGGTCTCTAAAGCAGGTTTTACTGTATTTAAAAGAGATTTTAAAAGATCTGAGTAGAAATCTAGATGGGATAGTCTCCCTTTATTCCACAGTTGGTTTTCTGACTTTTTGTGATACTTTCTGTTATGTTTTTTATCTTCAGTAGTAGAGTACATCTTAATTACAGTATAAAGGTTGTTACAAATGGGGAACGTGAGCTTCATCCTGAAAACAAAATTTCAATATATCAATTTTACAAAGTGAATAAAACAAATCCCTGATTAGAAAAAAAAATGTTGTAGAGGATGAATGGGTGGGTGTGTCTCTTATTGTCCAAAGATGCACTTGGTGAGTGGCCTTCGATTGGTATATATCTTAAAATCATTCAGAACGTTACCTTTAGTATTTGTAAGTACTTGTGTACTTAGCACAGATACCTGTATAACAGGATTACTACTACAGGTATATTTATAAACTAGCCAATCAAAACTTATTTTAGGTTGTTATGTATTTCATGATTTATTTAAATGTTTTTTATGATTGAATGATTTATATATCTTGTATTTTGATATTTTATCATTTTTTTGTTTGTTTTATAAGGACAAAGAAGCACATTTAGATATAATAATGGACAGAATGAGACAAGATGCCAGTGAGAAAACACTGAAGGACAGTTTAGACAAAGCTCTTGATATGCTTACCAAGATTAAAGAGTCGTAAGTAACTCAATAATTGTCTCTGTATATATACTTGATACATGAGATTAAAGGTTGAAGGTATTTAGAAAAAAGATGGAATATGGTTCACATTTTGAATCTTGGTGTCTTGCATTGAAACTTTGTTTACAATTATATATAAAAGATTTTCACGGAATTAATTCTTCAAAAAATTAAGCTAAAATCCCTGTGAAAGAAACTACATATTGTTCCAGTGCCATACCATACTGATTTCACTTGAAGGTCTACAAGAGATACTTGTTTAGCACATGTGTAATATCAGGTAACATACTGAATTCCCTTTATCGTTTTAAGTTAGAGTTATCTCCCTTTTCCCAGATATGATGTGTTTCATCAGCAACAGTCAGAGATAGTGAAGGAGTATCCAGATATGGTGAAATCAGAACTAACAAACTATGACAAAGCTGTGTGTAAATTCTTCGCTGTGGACAGGAATCAGCCAGAGGTAAATAATAGAATATAACTTCATATATCTGTCACTGTCTTCTGCCTCTCTCTCCCTCTCTCTCTCTTTCTCTCTGTCTCTCTCTCTCTCTCTCTCTCTCTCTCTCTCTCTCTCTCTCTCTCTCACTCTCTCTCTCTGTCTCTCTCTCTCTCTCTCTCTCTCATATACACACACACATATCTCTCTCCTCTCTTTCTCTCTCTCTCTTTGCATGAATTTGTGTGTGCTAAAGTTAGGAAATATTTTCAAACGACTGCTGCTTATCATGGTTGGAACTCAGATATTGACCTTAAAATCTTCACAGATGTTCCATGAACATTCTAAATTTATCTGTGATCATTTTGCAGGGAAAGAAGAAAAGTAAAATCAGAACTCCTGTAGAAAAGAAACCAAAGGAGAAGCAGGGCACTTCGGTAAGTACAGATTTTTGTATCATTTCACCAGTTTTCAATGTATGGTCTTGTACTGCAGTCATGATTGTAGATTTATCATATGAGTAACTGAGTTTGAGTCAAATTCTTATGCACAAGTAACTGAGGTTGAGTCAATTCTCATACTTGAGAAACTAGGTTGAGTCAAAATCATACTTGAGTAACTGAGGTTGGGTCAAATGTCATATTTCAGCAACCGGTTTGAGTAAATTATTATACATGAGTAATTGAGGAATGAGTCAAATTTTCATACTTGAGTAACTGAGGATGAGTCAATATTTCATACTTGAGAAACTGGGTTGGGTCAAATATTATACAGGAGTAATTGAGGAATGAGTCAAATTCTCATACTTGAGTACCTGAGGCTGAGTCAAATGTCATACTTGAGAAACTGTGTTGAGTCATATATTCTCTTACACTTGAATAACTGAGGATGAGTCAAAGTATTATACTTGAATAACTGGGGTTGAGTCCAATCTCATACTTAAGTACCAGAGATGGGGATAATTTTTTATATTTGACTGAGGATGAGTCAAATTCTAATTTTTGAGTAATTGAGGATGAGTCAAATTCTTGTGTTTGAGCATCTGATGATGCATCAAATTCTCATTCTTGAGTAGGATAAGACAAATTCTGATACTTGAGTAACAGAGGTTGAGTCAAATTCTCATACTTGAGTATCCAAGGATGAGTCAAATATTCATATCTGAGTTTTTAGAGTTGAGTCAAATTTTTATTCTTGAGTAACTGAGGATGAGTAAAATTTTCATACTTGAGCAGTTTAAGATGAACCAAAGATAAATTTTCAAGTTTTACATTTTTGACTTTGGTTTGATAGCACATTGATATTTCATTGTTACAAACCTGTACATATTGTAGCATGCTGTTCCCATGTCTATTATACACGTACATGTTGATGTTTGAATCTAAAATAAAATTGCTTATTTGCTCCAACCAACTCAAAAATAGACCCAAACATTAGTATTTTAATATTTAGCAATCCTGCCATTTTTTACTTGACTGTGAAGCATATTCCTGTCTATGTATTGAGGATGTTTGTCCGTTCATTTGTCATGCTGTCTGTGTTTATGTCTCTCTGTGTTTCTGTCTGTCTGTGTTTATGTCTGTCTGTGTCATTTGGTTCAGTTGTTGTGTTTAACTGTGGTATTAGAAAACAATATCAGATTGTAACATTAAATGAGATTGAAAATGAGGACACAAGTTGAATATGACCTTCATTTTTACCTTGACCTTGAAATTCAAATTTCAGACGTATTAACATGATACAGTGGTTTTGAAACTCATTGCTTTGCAGTTCAGCCATTATAGTGTCTATAGCCATTCCTGTCTTTTCTTTTCACTCTGAAACAATCTGAAATTATATGTTTATTCCCTTAAATTGGATGAAAATAAGAAAAAATCAATGATGATCCAAAATTGATCAAATTTAGATGGATATCATAAAAAAATTTGGTACAAGAGAGCAAATTGATTTATTACAGTATGATAAATATTTGTGATAAGTCATCAAAGCATTAAAATTTAGAAACATAAGATCGTTATGAAGAAAGTGATTAAAATCTGACTATAGGAATAGAATTCTACATGCCTATTATCTTGTATTGATTTTTATAGATCACATCAATTTCTCTGACCTAATACATTCCTGTCTGTCATCCAGTAGATGTGCATCATGCATACGTTGCCAAAACCATTTGAACATTTTATAGTTTAACTTTTAAAACATGAGTTTATCTATCTTCAAATTTTGTATGTTAGTATGGAGTATTTCAAGGACAGGAAGAACAAAAAGTGAATTTGATTTAGTAGATTGGGCACAGACTAGTTATAGGATGACCTTTCACCCCTCATTCTTTATATGTAAATTTTTTACATTAAACAACTTGCTTCTGTTAGTGGAATACACTTGAAATTGTAAAAGTCATAAAAAAAAGTCAATTGATTACGTAACCAGACAAGTCAAACCTGAATTGATCATATAGTGTGTCCTGATAAAAAACTGAACCTGTCCAACAGGTAAATCATGCTACTTATACCTGTGTTTACCTGTACCTTATATAAATAGCAACTGATCTCTTAATATATTTCTAGAGTTTAAAGAGGAATTTATCAATTCATTGGTATTCATATTCTTTTGCGAAGATAAGATATAGAATTTTGTGCCGGAAAGTGTCGCAGTATAATATATATTGCATATCTTGTGTAAATATATCATAAATTTTGTTGAATGTTCAATTGCTTCTAAGTGATTGCAAAACTTTCTTTTTTGTTTTGGATAAGAAATAAAGTTTTATGTATAGAGTTAGATTGTAGATCATGTAAACGCTTTCTCATGTCTATTTTTAGATTTCTAAGTTAACTTAGTCACTCAGTTTTCCTGTTTTAAGCAATGGACTTTTAACTTCAATTAATCCACTTACTTTTTTGGTTAAACCAAAATAGGTAGTTTCACTAAAGTGTGTTAACTTGCTGGATCATTTTAATCTACATTTTCTTTAAAGTGGTAACCACTGAGCCAGTGGGGGCCTCCTTGGCTGAGTGGTTAGAGCATCACGCTTTGAACCATGATGTCTCTCACTTCTGATGCACAGGTTTGAACCCAGCTTGAACCTAAGGTGATTTTTGTGAGAAAGTTTGCCAGTTTACTTGTGGAAGGTCAGTGGTCTTGTGTACATTGTAACCAGGCTCTATCCTCCACCATTAGAGACTGGCCACCACTGATATGCGGTGTTAGTGGTCAGGTTTTACTGTAGAGTGGAATCTATCTTCAGAACCTCACATCTGCTATGGAAATGTAATAATTCTAAGAAATGTGATGTCTTGAAAATACATTGTTTTGGTTACATTTTCAGACGTGGTCTTTCAAGGCAGGTGTTTGCTCCTGACGGCTGTTTCTCAGGACATATTCTTAACTGGGTGTACAAATTGTCAAGTCTGTGCATTCAGATCTTACAGAATGATTTTGTATAACAATTCTATTGAAATTGATTTTATAGTCCTTAATCAGTTTCTCACAGTTGATACTGATTTGAGCATTTTCTGTAGTATCTGTAGCTAAATGACATGTGGAATGTAATGAGCACCCATTGAAACCAAATAGCTTTTTAAAATTTAAATGAAATTCATATTTCTCACAGTGGTGTAGTTTCCCCATTTAACAACATAGATTCAATGAATGAATGGGACATTGGGTGCCAAATAAAACACCTATAGATCTTACCGATACACAATTATGTAAATGATATTAGAATTTTTGTCACTTTCATTTCTGTCATTTGGGGTAAGAATGATTTGGTAGCATGAACAAATTATACAACACCTGAGAAATTTTCACTCGTGAAAATTGATTTTGGAAAAGTTCACACCTACTGCGATGTATGAGTGGCAAAACGTTTTGATGAAGTAGGTCTGTGGTATAAATTAAAGAAAACAAAAGTACAAATTGTCAAAGTGCATTTTGTCAGAAAGTTTGCCACTTTACTTACGGGAGACTGGTGCTAACTTCCCACTGACATTATGACTGGGTTCTCTCCTCCACCACTAAAAACTGGCCGCCACCATATAACTGAGAAATTGTTGAGCGTGGTGTTTGATATAATTCAATTTCAAAATTCCAACCAGAATTGCTTCACCTGTCGAGACTACTAATTGGATGTCATATCATTTTATTTGAGTTTAAAAACTTGAAACAAATCTTTGATTATTTAAACTTCATGCACACATAATGTAGATATTTGGTAGATAAGGCTTTATATATCTATATTGGAAAAGCCATAGAATATTGAATGTCTGAAGGGAATTCATTTTTTGAAACTGCAAAATAAAATGTGACTTAAACATTTAACAGAGTACAACAGGAGGAATATATTAACTAAAGGGTTTTTAACACGCTTTGTGGAACCATGTATATTGAGTGACCACTCAATCTGCGACTTATTTGTGGTCAGTCTGGATTGTGGTCTCTTGTGAAAGGTTTTATTCTAAGATTTTTTCTGCATGGTACCGAGTTGATTTCTAGACATTGGTATTTATCACTTGGCAGGTGGTCTTTCGTGTCAGTGGTCTCTCAAGACAGACTCCACTGCGGGAAGTGAATGTGATGTATTAATAAGTTGCTTCATTTTGTAAAGCTGTGTGAATTCAGTTTGACTTTCCTCCATATCAAACTAGAAACTGTCAAAAAAGAAACAAGAAAATATTACCACCACCCTCCCCACCCTACCCACTACAGGAGAAAATGAATAAATAGATAAATAATACAAACAAAATAATAAGATGGAGCCAATACAAAAATATAGTGACTTTTGTGAAAAGCAACATTTTTCTTCTCAATCATTTACATACTGTGTAAATGAAAGTACAAGCTACTTAAAGTTCAGTGTAATCTAAATTAATCATATTTCATCATTCAGATGTCAATCTATGGATCACATGTTTTGTGAAGCTGTCTGTGTCAACAAGAATTTAGATTGTATGTTTTAATCTGTAGACTGTGTTTATATATATAACATATATATAACATCTAGCAGCTGGTTGTACAATGTATATAAAGCTTGATTGATATTGACATTGCTTTGTAAAAAAGTGTTAAATATATAAACTGTATCTATTTTACAAAGATGAACAAACAACTTCATCAAGTTCATGGATTTTACATAAATGTGTCTTACTGGTTCTGATGTTGTCATGATGGGGGGGGGGGTACTTAAAATGTACTATGAGATTAAGCAGAGGTACCTTGATAAAATAAAACATTTGGCGACCACCATGCCATCCCTTGTATTCCTCTCTTCAGTTCAAAGATTGAACCTGTGTCCCAATTGTAAGAAGTGAGCAAATTAAGCACTGTGCTACCTGGACACATTGTCACTTATAGGTACAATGTAGTGCTGTTAGTGTGCTACCTGGACACATTGCCACTTGTAGGTACAGTGTAGTGCTGTTACTGTGCTACCTGGACACAATGCCACTTGTAGGTACAGTGTAGTGCTGTTAGTGTGCTACCTGGACACATAGCCACTTGTAGGTACAGTGTAGTGCTGTTACTGTGCTACATGGACACATTGCCTCTTGTAGGTACAGTGTAGTGCTGTTAGTGTGCTACCTGGACACATTGTCACTTATAGGTACAATATAGTGCTGTTACTGTGCTACCTGGACACATTGCCACTTGTAGGTACAGTTTAGTGCTGTTAGTGTGCTACCTGGACACATTACCACTTATAGGTATAGTGAAGTGCTATTACTGTGCTACCTGGACACATTGCCTCTTGTAGGTACAGTCTAGTGCTGTTAGTGTGCTACCTGGACACATTGCTTCTTGTAGGTACAGTGTAGTGCTGTTAGTGTGCTACCTGGACACATTACCACTTATAGGTATAGTGTAGTGCTGTTACTGTGCTACCTGGACACATTGCCTCTTGTAGGTACAGTCTAGTGCTGTTAGTTTGCTATCTGGACACATTGCCACTTATAGGTACAATATAGTGCTGTTACTTGTCTATAAAGTATCAGCTAGATGAACATTGAAATCAAATCTGTATTTACATCAGTCTGTGGTTGACATTTATACACTGAACTGTGACTTGTCTGAGTCAAGTAATGATCAAGTCAACAACCTCAAACCTCTAAAGGATTGTACTTGTAATCTGAGGAGAGGGTGTTGACCTCCTTACCATGTATCTACACCAGTGCCCTGGAGTGGGGGTTGAAACATATTCTTAACAATGGCCATGTGGTGTACAGAAACAAAAGTAGTCTCTCTGTCTGTCACTTGGGCATATCAGTTTACATAAGAAAGTTTTAAGTTCTTATATGAAAATTCACCAAGCCAATTCAATTGAAATACTTTACACATTTAACCTCTAATGTGTAAGGGTAAAAACTAAAAAAAGAAAATTTAAGTTCCATGACCCATGAACCCATAAGGCCTAAGAGATTTAGCCCAAACTTAAAACAAATATGCAATTTTGAATCATCTTTACTTTTCTTATGAACTTGTGGAAAACAGTCTTGATGCATGTAGTTATAACAAGTAAGTAGGACTTAGGAAACACATTATTACCCCATGGTCAGGGTGTTGTAGATAAGGCAGAGATTCAGGTGACTGACCCCTTGACCTCTTGTTTTTGTTTAAATTCTATTTGTTATTGAAAACTTCGCTATGGATAGAAAAATGACAAAACAAAACGCTTGAAATATATTGATTTTTTATAGTACAAATATAGTAATCCATTTACTTGAAAATAATGAAACCATTTTTTTCTCTCACTATTATGATATTGACAAACTTAACACTTAAAATCACTACAACACTTATACATCAGTAATCCCTTCTTATCATCGCAGACCCTGTGACACATATTTACCAATGCATCACTTAGTTTGCACTTTTGCTAATATGATACATTAAATAGTTTATTTAAACCCTTTTTTGGGGGCTTTTTTATATATATATAATACATTCAGAGCTTGTATTTATTAAGATAAAAGTGCTGAGCAATTATGTTGTATAATTGTAATGTATGTGATTTTGTAATTTATTTGCTTTTGTTGCTATTTGGGTGTGTCTTGTTTATTTTGTATAGACTGCCAGATAATGATGTGAACTGATCATATATGACATTTTCCATACTTCACAGATTAACAACTTGTACTGACGTTTTTTATAATTTTTAGGTATTATTAGTGATAAAGTGTATAAAAACCTTGTACAGCATTTTATTAATTGTATCCATATTAAATACCGGTATATGTCAGGAAATTTTCACTTGAAGTTAAACAGATATATGTACATACTGGGTATTGATTTGGCACTATCTGTGATTTTAGAACTTGTATACTGTGGAACCTGTCTTGGGAAAACCACTGTCATAGCTAGATGTTTACTTAAATTCTTTTGAGACTACACATTATATTTAGCAGTTTTACATGTGATGCATTGTCAATGTACCACATCACACCCAGGGGGACAACATTCCACTGAAGCCCTTCATCGGCATTTGGTGACGTCTCCATGAGTGAAATATTCTTCAGTGGGTCATTAAACAACAATAATCAAACAAACTCAATGTGACAATTACACTGTTGTCTTATCATTTAACCTATTCTCCCCCACATATACATTTAGACCAGACCTTCTGATTGATGAACAGTTAAGAACATTGATTTTCAGGGGTAGACAGGTGTTTTTTCTTAAGACAGATATCTGATTGTTACATATCCACCCTAGTCCTTTTTATCTTTCAGTACATTATTTTTTGATAGATTGTTTGGACAAATTTGATAAATTCCTTTTAGGCATATTTAAGCAAAATGGACAAACATTTTCATTTATGTGAAATTTGGTTAAAAAAAAGATAGAGATGGCTTTCATATGATACAAGGATAAATATAACACAATGCCCACTTTATTACATGTTTTCCTTGTTTGTTTTATTGCTTTTCTTTTGATCTATTCAACTGAAAATGTTCCTAGCTAAGAAGCCAAACTTAACAAAAGTTTGTAATTTAAGCTAAACTTTCATATTCAATAATTCCCAATACCGGCAATAGTTAACATGTTGTGTTATACATTATTCAACAGTTTGACAGTGTTTGGGTTTTGATTGGTAAAGCTAAAATACATGTTGATCTGTAGTCTAAATATAAGTACAAGATAAAAATCAAATTTGAAAACTTTAAAATATGAGCTGTTCTTTTACCAAAGTGTGATATAGATTGCAGTAAACTTAAAACGACAATCAAAACAGAGGTTGATTTACACAACTTTATGTTAAGGTCAAGGACATTGTAACATGGGACTGTTGTATCAAAAGAGAAGAAAAACAAAAGTTGTTAATATTGAAGTGACAGGACTCATCCAGAGTCATCCGACATTGACAGTGCTTAGCAGTGCTTTTGTTTGATGTGTTAAAGCCATAAATAATCAATGTCGAGTTTTGCTGCAGGCGGTGAATCTTCTACAAAAATGCACCACACTTTTACAAAAATGCACCACACATAGAGAGTAGCGTTGACAGTAATTAATACAACATTATTTTGTCAAATGATCATGTGACATAAGTTGTAACACACGTGGTTATAACTTGTCACTGTAGTATGTACCTGTAAATACTACCCCAGAATTACTATGTGATATCAGTATACATTGTATTCATCTTTTAGTTGTCCTTGCCAAAGGCCATTGGTCCCTTCCTTGGTACATAATGTAACCAGGTTCTTTCCTCCATCACTGGCCAGCCACCATATGACTATTGTTGGGTGTGGTGTAAAACACTGTTCAAAATTCAAATTTGCATTGTCTTAGTTGCCTGTGTATAATACATGTATACTACTGCACTTGGATACACAAAAACCATATAGTGGTAATGAAATTAAAACAGTATAGAGTACATCTATAGATATGTAATAACAAAAACCCTAACTATACCACATGAATGTTGAGATTATAACATAGGTATAAATTTAACGCACATCAAATAGGTTACAGGGTATCTGACTCGGTGTCAAGAATAACGCACGTTCTGATTGGTGAGAAATTAAAAAAAAACTTTAGCCAAAGGTATTACATAATTCATCAGATGAAAAATATTAACATGATATTTACATAATATTTACATTATATATATATATATATATTATTCATCATGGCATCACCAAAACAAACTATAATGTTTGTGGTAGAATCATTGTCATTTTCCTCACAATATCATAAATCGAAAATGAAATAATTTTTTAAAACCAACTTTGAAAACATTAAGTGTAGTAGTGGAATGGATGTTGTTGCTAAGAACAGAGTTTGCAATTTTGTTTTCATTGTGATTTTGTTGTCAAATTTTGTAGTTATACAGGAGAGGGTAAAGATTATGTTGGTGTGGTTGGAGGTAATAACTAGATTGTCATCACAAACCATCTATGATCTAGTTCGTAAAATTTTAAATGAAAGGTTTAATATTAATCCACCTTTATATTCAGATATGTAATTGATTTGATAACATTAAAAAGGAATTGGTTGAAATATCTGAAAACACCTGTATATCATATGGTTAATAGATGTTTTTATGCCCCTGGCCTTAAAGGTCCGCTGGGGGCATCTAGTGAGTAGTGTTTGGATCGTCCATCTGTCTGTTTGTCCATCTGTTTGCATGTCCATAATTCTATCCCTCTTACATATATAAGTGCAATATTTCAAGTTTGGATTGTGATACAGTAACCAAATTTAGACTGTAAGTTCATCTAAAGTTTGCTCACATTTCATGCCCCTGGGGGTGGGGTAGGGTCAAAATGTAGTACGTTGCAAAAATTTGTTGGGACTAGGATCATTTGTGTTTCACAAACACATCTTGGTTTTTTTTCTACAATTTTAAATAATATAACGGTTATGTACATTCTATTTTCTGTTTTACTGAGTAAGTGAGCTGTCCATTAACTTTAAGTTATTTCTTTCAACAGAGATAATAAATGGCTCAACAGCTGTACATAAAATCAGTTAACAAAGGCTTTTGAAATAGTGATACACATGTAGGCGTCAGATGTTGTCATTGACGTAGATTGTGAAATGTACGTGATGTCACTCTCTCTAAAAAATGTGCATTTATTTGTTATCAGTGTATTTTGTGGACTCTTTTTCCCTACAATCTATTAACATGTGAAATGTGTTTTGTCTGTTGAAGGGAAGTTTTAGTTGAGAGAGATTTTAAAATAGAGCTGGCATGATTAGTATAATTAATTTGACCTGTCCCCAAATGCCTGACATGGCACCTTTTGGTAAACTTATCCATTATGATTTCATAATTAAATGGCCCATCAAACACTTGTGTGATGTCAAAAAAAGCAAATGGACAGCCATGTGTCAGACACTTGGCGATAGGTCAATTGTTGAGGATTTGTGTCAGTCCAGTTTCTGAAGTGTATAAACGAAAATGTGAGAGTTATGACAGGCTAACAGTGACACATAAGGATAGTGTATTTCTTACTGTAGAGCCAGTTGTCACAGTGGGCCTACATGTAGAGTGGAACTTGTTTTTAGAGACCACCTGTCTTGTAACACCACATTTCAGTGACTGATGTTGTCTTCCAAGATAGGTTCCAATGAACTTGTACTTTTTTCTTTAACCCATTCATCCCTAAGCTTCTAAAATGGATTTCTAGTTTCTCAATTTTGTTTCTGTTGTTTAGACTAGTCCACTCTTTTATTTAGGGTTGAAAAATTCAAACTTTTCTCTTCTAAAAACAGAATGACAAATAAAAACTTGCTGTCCGGGCTCTCCATTGGTACTAAGTTGAAAAGCTGACGTCATATACAGTACTTGCCAAAAATTACTAACCCTGACAGCTTCTGAATATTTTAAATTTTTGACAAAATTTTAAGTTGAAGTCAACATACAAATTTGGTTTTGATTTATTTTTGTTTTAAATCCTACCAAGGTTGTGATTTGTCAAAGGATTAAGGTCATTTGATAGACGAACCTTATATTCAATTTTAAGGAGGTTTTGAACAGTGAGCTTTGCATGATACATTTTGTTTTATTATACATTCTTATACTCATTGTCACACTATCAGCAGACATTTTGAAATAAAAAAAAATTAATGGTCAACCGGACCAGTGAATAAAAGAATTTCACTGACACTGGTCAAAGAAATTTTTTACTGGTCTGTAAATATACACAATTGAAATAAAATGGAAAATTACTGGTCATTTGGACCAGTTATCAAATAGATTTCACCGGACTTTTGTAAAATTCACTGGTAAGACCGGTGAATTTAAAAAACTCTGCATCAGCGATTTGTTAGCTTTATATATCGCTGACTCCATGTACAAAATCTTTGTGTGGGTACTCATTTTTTAAGGTACTGTACATGTAAGCATATACATACCCATTTATAACAGCTTAAGTGTTTGTTTGCTTTGATGGTTTCTGGGTGGCCTATATCCTGTCTGACTTCTAGTATCAACATTGCACTTATACTTTTAATGAAAAGTATCAAGTTTGTTTGGAAAAAGGGCAAGTACAACATGTTTGAATTACTGATATGCTGTGCTTGTTTATTGTTGCATCTAATGCAGTTTGAACTGATTGTAAGGTGCATAATCTCTCTCTCTCTCTCTCTCTCTCTCTCTCTCTCTCTCTCTCTCTCTCTCTCTCTCTCTCTCTCTCTCTCTCTCTCTCTCTCTCTCTCTCTCTCTCTCTCTCTCTTTGTCTGTCTGTCTCTCTCTCTCTCTCTCTCTCTCTCTCTCTCTCTCTCTCTCTCTCTCTCTCTCTCTCTCTCTCTCTCTCTTTCTCATTTTGAACTTTGTGAAATTCAAATATGATCCTCCAGTAGATCATTTTCAATAAATATCAAGGTCATAATGTCATTGACCTTCACCATGACATTGACCAAAAATGATAAGCTTCTATAATTATAGAGCCCATTGTTTCACCAACATATTTTGTTTAAATCATGAATTTGCAGTTTTTGACATACCTTAGATAATTCATTGTGCATACATATTGATCAAAGCTAGTGAGTTGAAATATGTAATTAAGATGCATATGACCATGCAGTAAACTCGTTGTCTTTGTCTCGGTGATTATACATGTGCGACAAAATGTGACACAGAGATATTTGGCTCCATAAATCTTTATACAAGAGACACTTCCTGCACCATACAAAATCTAAGCTACATGCTAATTTACAACGTCAATGAAATTTATTCAGAATAATTATAATACACCAACAAATAATGGATTTTATGTTTGCAATTTCTTTTTTTGCTTTATTTTATTTTATTTGTATCATTTTTTTTTGGGGGGGGGGCGTAATTGTGAAATATTTATTAGTGTTTAACATCTAAGATATATCGATCGTCTACAAATCATGTAACATGTATAGACAGAGCTCAAACCATTGCCACAAGCTCTTCAATCATACAGTGATTTTATTCAAGATAAATATTCTCTTGTAGAACATGAAGTTGTGCAGTACAGAAGGAATTGAATTATTTCTCTTTATGTTCCATTTGAAAGGCATGTCTTAATTGTAAGAGGCATATCAGATGTAAACGATATGTTTATAAACACAGGCATAGTGTATATACAATGGGACTTTGGTAACTGGTTTATCATTTAAGTATAAAAGGTGCTCTATCATAGGGCCAAAACTGTGATTATGATTTAACTCCTTCAGTGGGACTGTGATAACTGGTTTATCAATTCACTATAACACAGGCTCTATCATAGGGCCACAACTGTGATTATGATTTAACTCCTTCAGTGGGACTGTGATAACTGGTTTATCAATTCACTATAACACAGGCTCTATCATAGGGCCAAAACTGTGATTATGATTTAGCTCCTTCAGTGGGACTGTGATAACTGGTTTATCAATTAACTATAACACAGGCTCTATCATAGGGCCAAAACTGTGATTATGATTTAACTCCTTCAGTGGGACTGTGATAACTGGTTTATCAATTCACTATAACACAGGCTCTATCATAGGGCCAAAACTGTGATTATGATTTAGCTCCTTCAGTGGGACTGTGATAACTGGTTTATCAATTAACTATAACAGGTGCTCTATCATAGGGCCAAAACTGTGATTATGATTTAGCTCCTTCAGTGGGACTGTGATAACTGGTTTATCAATTAACTATAACAGGTGCTGTATCATAGGGTGAAAACTGTGATTATGATTTAACTCCTTCAGTGGGACTGTGATAACTGGTTTATCAATTAACTATAACAGGTGCTGTATCATAGGGTGGAAACTGTGATTATGATGTAACTCCTTCAGTGGGACTGTGATAACTGGTTTATCAATTAACTATAACACAGGCTCTATCATAGGGCCAAAACTGTGATTATGATTTAACTCCTTCAGTGGGACTGTGATAACTGGTTTATCAATTAACTATAACAGGTGCTCTGTCATAGGGCCAAAACTGTGATTATGATTTAACTCCTTCAGTGGGACTGTGTGATCAATTAACTATACACTGGTTTATCAATATAACTATAACATAACAGGCTCTATCATAGGGCCAAAACTGTGATTATGATTTAGCTCCTTCAGTGGGACTGTGATAACTGGTTTATCAATTAACTATAACAGGTGCTCTGTCATAGGGCCAAAACTGTGATTATGATTTAGCTCCTTCAGTGGGACTTTGATAACTGGTTTATCAATTAATTAAACACGGGCTCTATCATAGGGTGGAAACTGTGATTATGATTTAGCTCCTTCAGTGGGACTGTGATAACTGGTTTATCAATTAATTAAACACGGGCTCTATCATAGGGCCAAAACTGTGATTATGATTTAGCTCCTTCATTGGGACTGTGATAACTGGTTTATCAATTAATTAAACACGGGCTCTATCATAGGGCCAAAACTGTGATTATGATTTAACTCCTTCAGTGGGACTGTGATAACTGGTTTATCAATTAACTATAACACAGGCTCTATCATAGGGTGGAAACTGTGATTATGATTTAGCTCCTTCAGTGGGACTGTGATAACTGGTTTATCAATTAACTATAACAGGTGCTCTATCATAGGGCCAAAACTGTGATTATGTTTTAACTCCTTCAGTGGGACTGTGATAACTGGTTTATCAATTAACTATAACAGGTGCTCTAGGGCCAAAACTGATTTAACTCCTTCATCCTTAAATACACATTTGGATTGGTCTATGTCATTGATTTACAGAAATATATAATTTGACATTTGACTACAGGGGTTATATAGATAGCTAATAAGTCCATGAATGCTGGTGTTATATATAGATATCTAATAGGTCTGTCACTGCAGGGGTTATATATAGATAACTAAAAGGTCTATGACTACAGGGGTTATATATAGATAGCTAATAAGTCCTTGACTGCTGGGGTTATATATAGATAGCTAATAAGTCTGACTGCAGGGGTTATATATAGATAGCTAATAAATCTGACTGCAGGGGTTATATATAGATAGCTAATAAATCTATGACTGCAGGGGTTATATATAATATAAGTCTCTATAGCTAATAAATCTATGACTGCAGGGGTTATATATAGATAGCTAAGAAGTCTATAACTGCAGGGTTATATATAGATGGCTAATAAGTCTATGACTACAGGGGTTATATATAGATAGCTAATAAATCTATGACTGCAGGGGTTATATATAGATAGCTAAGAAGTCTATAACTGCAGGGTTATATATAGATGGCTAATAAGTCTGACTGCAGGGGTTATATATAGATAGCTAATAAATCTATGACTGCAGGGGTTATATATAGATAGCTAATAGTCCATGCTAAGATAGCTAAGAAGTCTATAACTGCAGGGTTATATATATAGATGGCTAATAAGACTAATGACTGCAGGGGTTATATATAGATATAGCTAATAAGACTATGACTGCAGGGGTTATATATAGATAGCTAATAAATCTATGACTGCAGGGGTTATATATAGATAGCTAAGAAGTCTATAACTGCAGGGTTATATATAGATGGCTAATAAGTCTATGACTACAGGGGTTATATATAGATAGCTAATAAGTCTATGACTACAGGGGTTATATATAGATAGCTAATAAGTCTATGACTGCAGGGGTTATATATAGATAGCTAATAAGTCCATGACTTCTGGGGTTATATATAGATAGCTAAGAAGTCTATAACTGCAGGGTTATATATAGATAGCTAATAAGTCTATGACTACAGGGGTTTATTATAGATAGATAGATACTGCTATATAAGTCTATGACTCCATGACTTCAGGGGTATATATACATAGCTAATAAGTCTATAGCTAATAAGACTATGACTGCAGGGGTTATATATAGATAGCTAATAAGTCCATGACTTCTGGGGTTATATATACATAGCTAATAAGTCTATGACTGCTGGGGTTATATATAGATAGCTAATAAGTCTATGACTGCAGGGGTTATATATAGATTTCTAATAAGTCTATGAATACAGGGGTTATATATAGATAGCTAATAAGTCTATGACTTCTGGGGTTATGTATAGATAGCTAATAAGTCTATGACTACAGGGGTTATATATAGATAGCTAATAAGTCTATGACTGCTGGGGTTATATATAGATAGCTAAAAAGTCTCTAGTTCTACTGTAATAACGTCTGGTGAAGAACAAAGTCTTCAAATATTGACTGCACCAAACTAATTAGTTCTACTGTAATTACATCTAGTGAAGAACACGTACAGTCTACAAATATTGACCGCACCAAATTTAACAGTTCTACTGTAATTATGTCTGGTGAAGAACTCAGTCTTCAAATTTTGACTGCACCAAATTTAACAGTTCTACTGTAATTATGTCTGGTGAAGAACTCAGTCTTCTACTGAGATATATGGAATATCATATACAAAAATAATCAAGGTTAGAAGTTTTAGAGTCAATGTTTGATAGACCAGTTTATCCAAATTACAATTTTGAAGCAAGAACATGCATCTTGTTCAGGTGTTTTTCAGCTCAGGTGTGAACTGTTACCTGTATAAACTGACAACTCCTGATGACTTTTTATATATGTATTTGAGCTTTCATATTTTAAGTTTTATTACATTATTCAGTGTGTGACATAGATCTGTTTTATTTAGGTACAGTACATGAAATACAGGGTGGGGGCCAACAAAATCCAAAATGGGTTTTTTTAGGTGTCAGGTGATTTTTAGTCTTCTAAACTTAGCTTGGAATAAATAAGTTGTGCAAATATTTATTGCGAAATACAATATCTGTCATACAGAGTATTTGAAAAAATGTGTTCAGTTTGTGTAATATAACACTATGGCAGTCAACCAGAAATTTTGTGTTTAATATGACAAAAAATAGCTGCTTCTGCTCCTGACAGGGAGGTGTAGTATTTCATAAACACATCTTTTTATTTTGAGAAAATTAATGGATTGAATATCTTTATTAAACGTAATCTAGGTTGGGGCTTTTAGAGATCGAATCAATATTTGATAGACCAGTCTAACATTTGATCTACAAGAACACAGCCATTAGTTTACCACTGAAACCCACCATTTGCATGCTAGGAATTACCCTTAACCATATCACTTTGTAGCAAAACTTGATATTTTCTTACTTTTCTTTGTGAGTTTAGTATATTACCAGTTTTGTAAAACTTTTATAGCATTCATAATTAGAATACTCATGACAACATGCTCAAGATAGCTTTTAATCCTTTATATATAAGTAGTAAACACACTCTTTTCTGTTTTAACTCGTCAAGTCCTGAAAAAGAATGAACTCTTTTGTAACTCAAAGACCTAGACCAGTCCAAATGTGTCTTTTGGGGTGAATGGATTAACAAGATGTTTAATATAAAATACACCATATAACAGCTTGAATAGATATATCATTTTTCTATTTTCTATTTTCTTGCGGAAGGTCGGTGGTCTTTACCCGGGTAACCGGGGTTTCTCCTCCACCAATAAAAACTGGACGCCATCATATGACTGAAAAATTGTTGAGTATGGCGTAAAACAAAAAATCAAATCAAATCAAATCATCTTTCTATAATGCATGTACATGATGTGTGCATCAGTATTTGACAACATGATAGTTCAGAGGTGGATCCATGATTTCTAAAAAGACAAAGCAGCAATTTAAAGGCACCAGAAAATGATGACCTGGATCTGGCACCATAAAACTTAACAATCACTTTAGTCAACAAAATTTAGTAAACTATTTGGCAAAGCCTGAAATTTGATTGGCTGAGCAGGTCAAGCTGAGAATATTCTTAGACTTAAGTAAATTCTCAAGTTTAATGGTGCTGGACCCTGATGTACATGTATATTCAGTATATAACCAATCTTCGGGGCTTAATTATTTCAAAAGAAAAGAGCACAACCCTTAAGCCTGTAGACTGCACCATGCTGTCTTGTGCTGTTTATGGTGCAGAGAAGTTTTGTTTCTGCTTATTAATACGAAGCTGTACTTAGCCTTAGCTGATGTGCTATAAATCTAGTAGTAGGGAGGCTTATCCCACATGAAAAGGGGCAGTATCCATGGATACATATCCAGCATTGAAAGTTTTAAATGTTTCATCATCTGTTGAAAACGCAGTAAGGATTCTTTTAGTGTACTATGGGATTTCAATGTGATGTTTCATTTTAAAGACTTCTGACTTTCATCTTTGTAATACCAAGCACCATCGGAAACAACCTAGCATTCATTAGTATCGTAGTGTCACCTAGATTCAATCCCCAAACCTAAATCTTGTAAGATGAACACTCTAATACGATCAAGCTTTTATTGAATTACATGACAGTGAACGGAATTTATTATTATGGTGAATGTAGTCATCTATTTCATCTTGACTGATGGATGATTTCCATGTCATGTGTGGTTAGTTCAATATAGTTAGTTTGTCAACAGATCCATTATATAATTATATGCTCATTAACTAAGGGGTCCAGTCATTCATCACTTTGTTCCACTTAAATTATGTTGGTCAATATCCTGTCCATTTGTTATATAATTACAAATATTTGTGGGAATTGTCTAAAAGCATTTTACAATAATTTTGTTGTATTATGTCTGTTATATCTGTCAGTTACAATGTTAACACAATATAACAGTTCCATGTTGATTTTCCTACAGTAAGGAAGGCTACATATTGTTGGGTTTTATTACTTTATAAGTTTCTGAACAATCAAATATGCATTGTAATTTTGTTACAGAATGTGGACATTTGACTAGTGCTAAATCAAGCATCTGTACAAAAATTATAAGAAATTTGAGCAGAAAATAGAATTTATATTTTCTATAAACTGCATATTGTAAAAAACCTCCGATTTCATTTGCTGTGTATAAAATGTGTGTTACTGGCCAGATAAAAGACTCGCTAATGTTATTTACATGTGTAATACTAGGAGAGCTGTTACAGTCAAACATCTCTTGAGAGATCATCCAATTAGGGAAATACAGACTCTCAGGACAGGTGCTCCAACTGGAAAGGTCCTAATCCAAAAACTATTTAACAAACAAGTTTTCTGTTTGTGAACTTTCAAGACAGATGGTCTTTGACTCATCCTGTGGTCACATTTAGACTCACCCAAAACAATAAATGGCATGGTCTATTGTCAGAATTTAGGAGTGAACAAGTTTATATTGCATGTGAAATTGTTGTAGAATTTGGATTCTAAATCCTATTTATGACTGTAGACTTTACCATTCTTTTGAAGTGGGTTAGTCCAAATGTGGCATGATGGGTAAATGAGTTGATGACATTGGTCTCATGTTCCATCACAAATAGTCTCTGACTCCAAAAACTATTGAAAGGGCTGCTACATACGTGCATACAATATAATACAAACTGTTTTTAACCATATCATTGAATTTTTATGATTTAAGAAATACTGAAGGCAAAATCATTTGTGTATATTCTTTTTATGTAGTACCTGAAGAACATGTCATATGCCATGTATACAGTGTATGTTTCAGAAGTAGGAGACACAGAGAAAGATTAGTTCTCTGTTACTTAATTTTATACAATTTACAGACAATTATTTAGATAATGTATAAGCAAGGCAATATATCATATTAGTTTTTTTTTCAATCTATGTATATACATGTATTGAACACATATCACTAACTATCATAAGTTTGTCATGTTTCCTATAGCTGTTAAGTAGTTCCCAAAATGGCAGCACATTTGAATCACATAATTACTAATCACATTCTCCTTTCATAATTTTGTATTTTCTATAATCTCTGGAAGTTCTTCCTCAGAGAATTTTCTTTGTTCAAAACGCCTATGTTCAACATTTGTTTGAGCTTTTTCGAATATGGGGTTTATCATCGTTGACTCTGGTGAACGCAATTCAGGTATAATTCCATCATGCCACAGTTCATTCTGTTGTTCATTATATTTATTGTCCGTAGGTTCTGTTGTCGGGAAGTCTTTTATTGTGGTATTCCATTTCTTATTTATGTTACCTTTAGTTCCATTGGCTGGTAGTTCCAGACCAGCAGGATGAGAACCAATCAAAATTGGTAGAGTAAGCATAATCTCCTTTCCGCCAGAAGTTTCCACTCGAAATTGAAATGTATAAGAAATTTCTATAATATCACAAAATTCTAGGCCAGTTTCTGGTATGTAGGGTGGGATTGTTAATCTTACGTTTTGCCATCGTCTACCGTCGCCTTTCATTAGTTCGTATTCGTCACGACGTTTGTTCACAATTTGACGGAATGGTATTGCACGCTGCCTTGCATGATATAAACTGTTCATTATTATGCATGCTTGAACTGCTGTGACACGTACAGGGCTTCTATTGGCTACTTCAGCATCAACAAATATGTCTTCCCCTGGGACAGCACCTACTTTATTGATTTTGATGTTAACTTTGATTTTGCCTGTTGAACACATTGCCCAAAACCTTTTGTTAGCGAAACTGGTTGCTCCTTTTCGACTCATCTCAGGAAGTGGCACATTGCGTAGGATAAGAAAGGGTTCACTCGTGATACTTGTTTCTCCGGGTTTTTCTCCATGCACCACTGCTTTTAGTACATATGTAACACTTCCATATTTTCCAATAAATGACGATGGCAGAGAATCTGGTAAATGATATTCAAACGGAAACTTGTGGCGTCCTTTGCCAGGAGACAAAGGATCATATTCTGAATGCTGTTTTATTACTTGTGACGCATTTATGTATTCTTCGTTAGCTTGGAAAGATCCGTACTCCGGATCTTCCCATGCCACTGCTCCTTGTCCATATACACCTATTGATATTGTGCGAAGTATCGTTGGTTTTATTATCACCATGGTGACCTGTCCACGGACAATTTCTCCGGGTTGATACTGGTATTGTTCATCAATGTCATGTTCCAAACTAATGGATAAATCGTTAACTGATGTACCCATATTTAAATTGTCATCACTTTAACAGTAGAAACCTCTGAAGCTCTGTGTAATTTCAGGTAAAGTAAAATCTGTTAATTAAATTCCTGGGACAACTACACACCTTAGTTGATCACAGATAGGTAATATTGTCAGACTCATGTAAAGTTATCTTATAAAACTTTAATATGGATCTTCACAGAATGCTCTCATTCAATGTAATATACAGACAGCTGCCTGGATATATATAATTACTTCTATAACTTGTAATTTAATTTTGTTATGTACATCTCATTCTTCTGCAGTTTTAATCATCCTATACACAGATAGATCTTAGCTCTAGCATCCAGGATCTGAAAATAATGAAAATCATTCTCACATTATTGTGAATATTTGATAAAGACAGAGATTTATGTACATCATTACGACTGTCAAAAGTGATTTTACTATACTGCCTGTATAAATATTTCATTATATAGGCTACTTGTAATATTCACAAAGAATATTTTCCTGGGGCATAGGTGATCTTTCACATTAATTTCTTTTATACAAATTTTACTTAAGCAGTCCAATCTTATAACATGATTCATACTGTGTTCAGAATTAGCATATTTCTGGTGTAACTATATGGCAGGTAAAACTCATTATTCTGCATGAACATGATGAAGGAAAAACACCTTACTGGGTGTCATACCCACTTTACTGGGTGTCATACCCACCTCACTGGGTGTCATAGCCACCTTACTGGGTGTCATACCCACAAATAAAAAGTATTGAAATTACAAAAGAAAATTAAACCTGTTCCTAGGTCATATATTTTGTGTACATCTCAAATATTGCGAAATTCCAACACAGTGAATATAAACCTCACAGTTGTCAGGTGATCTACGTGAATTAGAGGTATATCAATACTTAAGTACCCATGATGCCCTTAAAACGTGGTCCATACCGTTTTAAAGATTCATATCTTTCTGCAGATGTCAGATTTAATCGGTCATTTAAATAAAGCTTTTGTTTGTCAAGATTTAATTCAATCTTTAACTATGTTACCTTTGAGAAAAAAAAATTTGAGAACTTTTTGTTTAACAAATTATACTGGTTTTGAAATACTATTCAAATAGCCACGTCACGGACAGTGTCACTCTAGAAATTCATAAAATTCCATCTGTATTTGTAAGTACATCAGCCAGTTCATCATGCATCACCTTTATAAAAGATCTATTTAGGAGAAAACAAGTTTAATTATATGTGTTGTTGCTTAGGGAACATTTTGCTCACCAGGCATAATATTTTTTACCTGAACTTGCACATATAATGAAAAAAAAAAGTTCTTAGCATTCATCCTTTTCTTTCAGAGTTCTTCAGTTTGACCTAAAGTTTGTTTGTAATTAAATGAACTTGTCGGCCATGCTTAATTTTGATAGATATGATAAACATGATATATACATGCATAGTTTTGGGTGACAGATGACAATAATCTTAATTGATTTTCTCTCATCGGACTCTGTTATCTTAAATACTCATCTTTAAGATCATCGAGCGGTTTAACAGATCTGTACACACAGTGTGCAGTATTGTTGTTGTGATTGGGTTAATATTGATTTCCAAATGTCAAGATTAAATAAACTAGTGGTAAAGATATCCAGCTTGAAAGAAAATATGTTCAGGTAAACCAAATGTTTAACTGTACACTTTTCAAAAAAATAACTTCAGGTAAAGAACATGTTTACACTGATTGTCTTTAATCAATAGATGTGTTCAAACGGGTACACGATTGATCAAATTCCGAGTTAAAGTCATTTATTGTGCCATACTTCATTAAATAACACTTTGTGTTCTGTAGTTCCCAATTGTGTTTAGACATAGAAATGAACATTATTTATTCTAAACTTAACCATTTGTTCATCTGTTACAAATTCTAAACTTAAAGATTTTGGGTTTTTTTGTTAATTACTGTTAATTGAACACTTTCGTTTTGTTTTGTGATCTCATTTCTCAATACATGTAGATCACAATATGATATAAATGGGACAGACTTTTTATAAGATTTGTGTCAGCCATTATTTTGTATTATTAAGTTCTTTAAAGTTCAACAGTATACAGATTTATTTTGAGTATCAGACTCAGATCATTGCCGTGGTTACACTTTAAACAAAACAAAATCAGATATCCATATATCTATGGCTAGTTATATTCCTATCTATGTATCAGCAACAAGTTTTTAAGGTCGGATTCTCAAAGTTGGAAAGTTGTATATATAATATTTAATGAAAATATGTTCTGCAAAAAAAAAGATAAAAAAAGATTTTAAATGAAATAAAATGAAAACAGTCGTGAGCTATCAGTGTACTGACAAAACAATCATCAGTTTATGTACTTTTTGATTTTTCTGTTAGACTTTATATGGAAAACGAAAGAAAAAAAGAGTACTAGTATTTATCATTAAAAAAAAATCTTACCTATGAAATGTCTATTTATATCTATAATTTGTTAAAATCCAGGAAGTTGAAATACCATTCTGCTCTGGCAGGTTTGTACTTAGGAAACAATGTTGTGCATAGTTCCTGTTGACTTGACCCTCAGTATTTTGTTCTGGACTGAAATCTTCTCAATTTGTTTAAAATTAAATGGAAACTGATGTGACTGTACTCATTGATTACCTTACAAATGTTGATGTATACATGTAGCTCTCACTTATAAACACTGTCAATAAATATATTTCATCAGTATTAATACAGCAGGTAAAATATGATATCACAACCTTTACATGACCGGCACAGTATGTAATCCCTGGCTAATAACAATTCCTTCAGTTCTTGTCACTGTACTAAAGCCAATTGTTAGCTGACGTACATTTCACCAGGTAAATCCAGACATCCAAGGTATTGAATGAATGTTCAAACAACATTTGTGGTTTCTATTTATACAAAAACCAGTTTTTAAATGTAAAGAGAAGATTGTTAACGGTTGGCTGGCAGTGCAGGTAATATTAATAGGGCCAATGTAAAGGGATATTCCACTGAGGAATTCTGTAAGAAGGTAGCATATTTTTTTTCTGGGTTGATAATTACACACGCGTGTAAACACGTAAGTATACTTTCATGGTTTATATCACATTCGTGTGGGTGTTTGAAAACTTCAAATATTGACAGAGAAAGGCGGTAATCAATCTCTATACAAATATCAGGGCTGTCCTCAGTGATACTCTTAGCTATTTTTTTTTATAGCTTATAATGAAAAGAGTGCACTTTTATTGGTTTTTGTTTTAAAAAATAAACTTGTCATATCGGTATCGTTAAGCAGAAAAGGCATATCATTTGGAAATGTATTTGTAAACTGTTCTGAAGTCTGCAGGATTTAAGTTTTCAGAAATTTTCGTTGCTCAAATGACCAATAGACCCTTTTCACATACATTGTAATTGTGGTTCTGTAACTGTGGATGACAATACAATACAAATCTGCACAAAGAGACATCAAGGAACAATTATTTTGCAGTGCAATGTTACTCCACAGGACTGCAGATAAGTGAAAATGGACTTTTGGGATACATCGCCAATCATGTATCACACTATCTGTAGCATTTTATCACATGAAATCATTAGCCCATTAGGTCAAAGAATTACATAACAAAAATTGTAAATCCAGAATTTCGATAAAAAGATACAGTCTATAAAAAAATATTATTATTATTTTTAACACTTTGGAACTGACATAATTATCAAGTAAATTTGGCTCTTGGTTATAATAAATAGATAAGTCTATGTAAAAATTGTATAGTTGACCCGAGCTGTTGGTCAGGGGTTTTGTAGATAGACTGGGATCTCTAATGATATACATGGATTTTAACTGACCATTTGGTAACTCAAAAATCCTAAAAAGGTTTCTATATATTTACAAGTAATATGAAAAAAATCCCTTTCCTGTTTGTGAACTTTGATAAGGTCAAGGTCAAAGTTAGGTTTAGAATCTCAAGGTTAAAGGTCAGTTGTATGTTTCTTTCCTTTGTGAAAAGGCAAGATAAAAATTTCAATTTAAATTAGCTGCTACAAGCTAAGACTTTCTGATTATTTTAAACACAAAGTTTATATTCCCCGCTGCTATCCAGATCAAAGGCTGCCTTATACATGTTATATGCGACAGTCTTGACAAGTTTTGATTTATAAAAAGCAATTTATATTCAAATTCTGGAAGCAAGTTTTATGTAATAGATGAGACGTATGTATTTTGTTGTATAAAAGTTTTAATTCTCCATGACAACACAATGAATCTTGAGAAATATGACTGACGTCTCACCTGTGTATGATATTGACATTTCATTAGATTGTTGATTACCTGTAGTATTAGCATTGTTTATGTCACATATAGATAAATTAAAATGTATTTATACAAGTGATATAGTAATTAGCTTTATGATCAGTCTTCATTTCTATATTTACTGATACAAAAGGTGTAACCAAATTAATTCCTACTTAAAATGTATTTGATAATTTTTATTAATCATTTCTTATATTATTTTGGCAGGTAAGCTACCACACCTGTTTCTTAAATGTATTGAATGACTTTAAAAGAAATTGTAAAAGTTCAATTCACTTATCAACCATCAGGTTGGGATATAGGGGCACTTCTCCTGCTTCATACTAAAAAATGAGTTTAAGAGGTTATCCCCCCTTCCCCCTGAACAAAAAAAATTATAATTACGTAATAATTATGTGTAGAAAATGAGTAGGAAACAAGATTAACTCAGCTGAGGAATACATTTCAGGATTTTTTTATTGTATAAAAGCAGACAAATGCTATTTCTATGTTGGAATGTTGAAAAAGAAGGAACTGAAATAGCACACAGATTTTTCCATATGAGTAACAGTCCCTATATAACAATGCTACATGTATACATACATGTATTACTAATTGTCATTATTAAAATTACTTTTCTTTCCAATACTTTGGCACTTCATTACTGAAAAACTTGAAAATAATGTGAAATGGTAATTTAGCATCTATCCAGATTAAACTAATATACAAAATGTATATTAAAGAAATTACAGAATCTTTCATAAGATTGACTACAAAATGTAGTGCAGTGGTAGAACACATGTCATAACTAATGAGTGTTTTAGGTTAGAATCCAGATTTTAAAAAAAAAACCCAGAAATTCAATGATTTATAAGTCACAAATGAGACAAATTCAGACCTTGGTTCTGCACCATTACCAGACAGCAGGGTTTTTATACAGAACCGTCGCTGTATAATTGGTGTCATTCCTTAGCACAGGTCCATATTTTTGGTGGTGCAGTTTCTATTTAATGTAACGAAAAAGTTCTACAGCCACATCTGACTTAATGTTATAAAAGCAGAAAATGCTAAGATAATTGATCAGTTTTACACCTTACAGTAAGTCTCTTATCCATCATGTGATACTTCATTAAATGTTGATGTTAGATATTTATTTATCACTATACTATGTAAGGTTTTTGTGTACACAAAGCACAAGAAATCTACATAATATACTGTACACAGGAAGAGTAAATAAACACACACAATAAGAAATTCAGTGGTTTTAAGTATTATAATTCTTAGCTGACTGAATTCATCAGGTGTCCTACTGTAGTCATGTGTCAGTGTGTATGTAAAACCTGCTGTAGCAATCACCTGTGTATAAAGACCACCTGGTCACAAAGAACATTATTTTTGCAGTCCCCAATAATACCATTTGTGTACAAATCAACCTTTATTTAATGACCACCTGTCTATAAAAACCAGTTTTCTTGTGTCTCTAAAGAGGTCGTTATATACAAGTTTCACTGTATTTGTGTGGGTGTATGTGTTTGTAAATGTGTGTATATATAGGTGTGTGGGGGGTGGTGGGTTTTTTTTGGGGGTTAGTGTGTGTGGGTGGGTGGTTTGGTTGGGTGTGTGTGGGTGTTGGTGTGGGAGTGGGTGTGTGTGTTATTTGTGGTGTTGGGGGTGGTGGGGTGGTGTGTGTGTGGTGGGGTTGTGGGTGGTGGTGGTTGGTTGGGGGGGGGTGTTGGGTTGTGAGGTGTGGGGTGTAGGTTTGTTGTGTGGTTTTGGGGGTTTTTTTGGGTTGTGTGTGTGGTGTGTGTTAGGGTGTGTTGTGGTTTGGTGTGTGCGCTTGGTAGTGGGGTAGTAGGAGTTGGGGGTGGTGTTTGGGTGTAGTTTGTTGTGCTGGGGTGGTGTGTGTTGTGGTGGGTGTGAGGTTTGGGGTGTGATCGGGGATGGGTCGGGAGTGGTGTGGTTGTGGGTGGTGTGCTCTGGGGTGTGGTGGGTGTAGATGTGTTGTGTAGGTGTTTGTGTTTGGGATTTTTTTGTTGGTGGGTGGGGTGGGTTGGTGTGTGTGGGTGTGGGGGGTTGGTAGGTGTGGGGGTGTGTGGTGTAGGGTGGTGTGTGGTTGTGTGGTTATCGTGTGGGTGGTGGGTGGGGGTGTTTGTGGGTGTTTGGTGTGTTGGTGTGTGTGTTAGTGTGGGTTGGTTGGTGTGGTTTGTGTGGTGTGGGTGGTGTGTAGTTGGTGGTGGGGTGTTGGGTGTGAGTGGTGTTGGTGGTGTGTTGTGGGGTGGTGGTGGGTTGTGGTTGTTTGTGTGTTTGTGTGGGTTTTTTGTGAGTTTGTTGTTCGTGGTGGTGTGGGTGTTGTTGTTGGGTAGTGTTGGTAGTGTGTGTAGTAGTTGGTTTGGATTTTGTGGTGTGTGTGTTGTGTTGTGTTTGTGTGGTGTGGTCTTGCTGGTATGTGTGTGGGGGGGTTTGGTGTGAGGGTTGTTGTGTTGTGTGTGGGTGTTTAGTTGTGGGTGTGTTGTGGTTGTGTGTGTGTTGGTCTGGTACGTTGTGGTGTTGTGGGGAGTGTGTGGTAGTTGTGTTGTGTGGGTGCTTTTGTGTGTGTGATGGGTGTGGTGTGAGGGTTGTGGGGTCTGGTGTTTGGATTTGTGGGGTGGGTGGTGTAGTTGTGTGGTAGTGGCTGTGGGGGTGGTGGTGTTGTGTCTATTGTGTGGGGTCGTGCTGGTGAGTGGTAGGGGATGTGGTAGTCGGTGGGTGTGTTGTGTGGTTGTGTGTGTGGGGGTGGGGGTGTGTGTGGGTGGGTGTGTTGGTGGGTGGGGTGTTTACGGGGGTTTGTTTGGTGTTTGTGTGTTTTGTGGTTGGGGGTGGTGTAGGTAGGGTGGTGGGTGTGGGAGTTGGGTTGTTTGGTGGTGGTGTGTGTGTTGGTTGGTTGTTGTTGTTGGATTGTGTGTGTGTGGTGGGTGTGTGCGTGGTGTGGGTTGTGTGGGGGGGTGTTGTGGGTTGTTGGGTGGGGGGTGTTGATGGTGTGTTGGTGGTGGTGTGTGGGGTGGTGGTGTGTGTGTGTTGTGTTGTGGTGTGGGTGTAGTGGGGGTGTGGTTGTGGGGTTTGTGGGGTGGTTGGGTGGGGGTGGTTGGTGGGTGTCAGGTGGGTAGGGTTGGTTGTGTGATGGAGAGTGTTGTGGGTCTTGGTGGTGCAGTTGTTTGTGGGTGTGGTGTTTTGTTTGTGGGTGTGGGTTTGTGTTGGGTGTGTGTCGGGTGGGTGTGTGGTTGGTTTGTGTGGTGGTGTGGTCGTGTGGGGGGGGGGGGGTGGGGAGGGTTGTGGTGTGACTGGGGGGGTTTGGCTTGTGTGTTGGTGGTAGTGTTGTGTGTGTGGGGTGGGTTGTTGGTGTGAGGTGTTGGAGGGTTGTTGTGTTGGGGTGAGGTGGTGTGTGCGTGGTGAGGACGGTGGTGGGTTGGTTAGGGGTAGTGTGTTTGGTGCTTTGGTTTGGTTGTGGGGGGGGGGTGTGGGGGGGGGGGTTTTTGTGGTTGGGGTGTGGTAGTATAGTGTGTAGGGGTGGTGTGGGTGGTTGTGGTGTGGATTAGTTTGTGGTTGTGGTTGTGGTACTGGTTGTTTGTTTGTGGTTGTGTGTGTTGGTGTATGTGGTGTGTGTTGGTGGTTGTGTAGGTCGTGTGTGGTGTGTTTTGTGTTGGGTTGGGGGGGTTGTTGGGGGTCGTGTGTGGGGTGGTTGGTGGGTGTGGTGTGGGTGTGGTTGGGTGGTCGGTTAGGTGTGTGTGGGGCTGGGTGATGGTGGTTGTTGTGGGTGTGTGTGTTGGCTGGGCCTTGTTGGGTTGGCTGTGGTGTCGTTATGTGTGGGTGGTGTGTGTGTGTGTGTGTTGGTGGTGAGTGTTTGGGGGGGGTGGTGTGTGCGTCTTGTGTGTTGTATGGGGGTGGGGGTGGGGTGGGTGTGTGGTTGTTGTGTGGGGTGTGGAGGTGATGTGGTGGGGTGTGGGTTATGGTGTGGTCGTGTGTCGGGGTATGTTTGTGGTGTGTGGGTTGGTGGGTGTGGTGGGTCGGCGGTGTCGTTGTTGTAGTGGGTTGGTGTGGTGTGGTGTGGTTGTTTGGTGGTTGTGTGTGTGTGGTGGTAGTGGTGTGTGTGGTGTGTGTAGGGTTGTGTGGTGTGGTCGGTTGGGTTAGGAGTGTTGGTTTATGTGGTGGGTGGTGGAGGCTGTTTGGGTGTGTGGGTGGGTGTTTTGGTGGGGTGGGGTGTTGTGTGGTGGGGAGTGGTGGGTGTTGTAGGGTTTGGTGTTGTGTGTGGTGTGGGTGTGTGGAGTGTGTTGGGTGTTATGTGTTGTGTTGTGTTTGTGTTTGTGGAAATGGGTGGATGTGGTCGTAGTGTTGTGGATGGTGCTGTGGGGTGTGGGTGTGTGAGTTGTCTGTGAGGGTGGTCGGGTGGTGTTGTGTGGGGGTGTTGGGTGTTGTGTGTGGAGTGTAGGTGGTGTGTGGTTTGGTTGTTGGTAGGTGTGTGTTTGTGGTGTGGTGGTGTGTGGTGTGGTGGGTGTTGGGTCGTTTTTGTGTGAGGGGAGTGGGTGTGGAGGGGGTGTTCGGTGTGTTGTGTGGTTGTTGGTTGTTGGGGTGGTTGTGTTGGGTGTTGATGGTGGTTGTGTGTGGAGTGGTGTGTTGGGTGGTGGGTCGGTGTATTGTGGTGTGTGTGGTTGGTTGGAGTGGTGTAAAAGTTGTGGTTGGGGTGTTGTTTGGGGTAGGTTGGTGTGTGGGGTGGTTTTGGTTGTCGTATGTGTCGGGGTGGTGTGGTGTGGTTGTGGTGTGTTTGTGTGTTGTTGAGTGGGGTGGTTTTGTGTTGTTGCAGGTGGGTGGTGGTTTGTGTGTGGTGTGGTTGAGTTTGTGTTTAGGTGGTTGGGGTGTGGTGGCTGTTGTGGAGGTGTTTTGGTGTCACAGGGTTTGTGGGTTTGGTGTGTTATGGTGGCGTGGGTGTGTAGGTTGGGTATGGTGTGGTGGTGGGGGTGTGGGATGGTTGGTTGTTGTGGGCGGTGTTGGGGGTGGGTGTGTGTTGAGTATGGTGTGTGTGTGTTGTCGTTGAGGTGGTTGTGCGGCGTGTGTGTCGGTATGTGGTGTGGTTGTGTTGTGGTTTGGTGTTGGTTGAGGGTTGGTGTGGTGTGGGGTGGTGTCGTGAGTTGTTGGGTTTGTGTTTTGGGGGGTGTGGGTGTGGGGGTGGGGGCGGTATGTGTCGGTTTGGTGTGTGGTGTGGTTGTTTGTTGGGGTGGGTGGCTTTGGGTGTGGTGTCGGTTGTTGGGTTTTGTGGGGTGTGAGTTGTATGTGGTGTGGGGCTGTGTGGTTGTGATGAGGGTTTTGTGGTGGGTGTAGTTTGTTTCTTGTTGGTGGTGTGAGGCGGTGTTTGGGTTGGGGGTGGGGTGGGGTGTTGTGGGTTTGGGTAGGTGTGTCTGTTCTTGTGTGGGTGTTGGTGGTGGGGGTTGGTAGGGTGGTTCGTTGGGTGTGGGTGGGAGGTGGGAGGAGGGTTGATTTGTTATTTGTTTGAGTGTGATGTGAGGATGTATATGAGGTTTTTGGTTTGGTTATTGTTTGGATGTAGTGTAGGGGTGTGGTCGTGGTGTGGGTGGGTGTTGGTTGGATTGGTTTGTGGGGGGTGTAGTTGAGATTGGTGAGGAGGGGTTTTAGTGGGATAGAGATAGATGTCGGGCGTGTGATATAATTCAGACCACCTTATATAATTTTATTATATATATTATTATTATATTCGTTATATATTATATTATATTAAATTATAGATTTTATATTATATTATATATATGATATATTATTATATATTTTATTAATTTGTGTAGAATTTTATTTATTTTATAATTTTGTTATATGTTATACTGTTATATTTATTATTTTAATATATTTTTAATTATTTATCTTTATTACTGTAGGTGATATTATAACTTTATTATTATATGATTTAAATAGGTGTAAGTATTAATTATAATAATTTTATTAACTTATATATATTTATTTATTAATATTATAATATATTTTTATTATTGTTTTACTAGTATTATTTTAATATAATATTTATTTATTTTTTTTATTATATAATGTATATATATAATTATTTATATTATTAATTATATATAATTATTATACATAATTTTACAGTTAATTATTAATTTAGTAATATGCAAATTATAATTTGTTAGAATATTTTTATTAATTATATATTATATATACTTTATTTGATATTATATTATATTTATTTATAATAGTTTTATTAGTTATTAATTATTTTATTATTGTTATAAGTTATTATATTATAATTTTAATATTTTATATATAATTAGTTAATATTTTTTATTTTAATGTTTTTTTTATATAATTTATAATTTTAATTTGATTAATTATTCATTTAGTATTAGTTATACATGATGTCAAGTGATAATCGAGTATAATTTATATATATTATGTTAAGTTTTGTTTATTTCTGAATTATATTAAATATATTTTGTTTTTTTTATTTATAATTTGAAATATAATTTTTATGTATTTATATATTTTTATTAATATTATTGTTTTATACAGGATTATTAATGTTATTATTAGTAGATTTATGATTAGTATAGTTAATATTAATAAGTTTATTTGTTGTAATAGTTATTATTAGTATTATATATAAATAGATATTTATAATAGTTGTATTACTTATATTTTGTATTTTGATTTTAATTATTTATATATCTTAAAGTATTTTATTATAATTATTTATATTATTTTATTTATATCTAGATTATACACGATCATGTTATTAGTAAATTATTATATTTATAATATATTAAAGAATTTTTTAGGGATATATATATATACGATATTTTAGACGTTTATTTTTTTAATATATATTAATGTTTTTAGTTAGTGTATATTTATTTATTTTTTTTTATAAATTAATTGTTTTTTATATTTTATATAATTAGATTATTATTATTAAGATTTAAATATATTTTTATATAGTTTTAAATAATATATATATATTTTATTTTGTTATTATTCATGTTATTTTATTATTTTATATTAATTTTTAATATATTTAAATGCCTTTATATTAATATTATATTTTATTTTATTTATTATTATTATTTATTATATTTTCTATAAATATTTTTTAATATTATTATTTTTTATTTTTTATAATAATTTTTTATTATAATATTTCAATATATATTTTATATAATAATTCTATAATTTATATAATAATATATTTTTAATAAATTTTTAATTTTTAGTTATTTTTTATTATATTAAATTTATATAGTATTATTATAATTATTGTATTAAATTAATTTTTTTATTATTGAGTTATAAATTTTAGATTTATTAGTTTAAATATTAGTTTTTAATATTTTTTATATATATATTATATTTATGATATTGAGATATAAAATTTTAGATAGTATTATTTTATTTATAGTATTATATATATAATTTTATATTTGATTTTAATTATTTAGATGATAATTTTTATTAAATTTTACTTATTATTTCGTTATATATTATATATATTTATTTTTATTTTCTTTTTTATTTAATACTTTTATTTTTATATTTTAGATTATATGTAATTATATTAATTTATTATTAATCCTTATATGATGTTTTATATAATTCATTTAGATTTAATTTTTATTTTTTTTATTTTATTATAGTTTATTATGATATAATTTATATTTATTAATTATATATTATAATGATATTAATTAAAATACTTTTATATTATTTATATATTTATTAATATATATAATTTATTATTATTAAATATTATATATTATTCTATTTATATTATATTAGTATATATAATATATATATATTTATTTTAATATTAAAGTTTATTATATAATTATTTACTATATATTTTATATATTAATTTTATATATTAGATATAATATAATTATTTAATAAAATAATTTTTTTTTTTTTTTAAATTAATTATTATATTTATAATTTATTTTTATTCTAAATTATTATTAAATATTAATTATATATTATTAATATAAAAATATTTTATATATTATATATAATATTATGATTTATTAGCTATTATTAATATTAACTATTTAAATATTATTAAACTATGATTAATTATTATATATTTTATAAAATAATATTTATTAATTATTTATTAAAATAATTCTATTTATCTATTATAAATTTATTTATTGTATTTTAATTATGTATATAATTATATCTATAAAGTATATATATATAATATATATTATTATTTATTATATTTATATATTAATTATTTTTTTTAATTATTAATTACTATGTAATAATATATTTTATTACTAATATATATAATATTTTTAATATACATATTATTTTTATAGTGAATATAATATAGATTACTTTAAATAAAAATAATTATATAATTGTATATTTAATATATTTTTTTTATATACATTTATTATATATTTTTATAAATATTTATTATATTACTATTATATATTATATATTTTTATAATATATATTATTTATTATATATATATATTATTATAATTATATATTTATTTAATATATCGATATAATATTACTATATTTAATATTTATATATAATATATGTTATTATATTATTTTATATAATAATATATTATTATATATATTTATTATATATATATTTATAATTAATTATAGTATAATATTTTTAAATATATATACTTATATTTATAATTTACTTATAAATTATTATTTTATTATATAAATATATTTATATTATTATATTATTTATAATTAATATTTACTCTATAATATAATTAATTACTTTACTTATTATTATATATATATATATATATTTATGTGCGTATGTGTACAATGTGTGTGTGTCTTAGTGTGTGTGCATATTTGTGTATGTGCATGTATGTGTGTATGTGCATGCATGTGTGCATATGTGTGCCTCTAATATTTTTGAATATTTTTACCTTTTTCTAAGTACAATGTAACTCATTGTTCAGTTATCTTCAAGTTTTTTTTTTATAGCACTGTAGGTATTGGTGATAGATATTGTGAATTTGATGGCTAACTGTAAGGTTTTACAGTTAGTTTTCCAATAAGGCTGTTTGGTCTTTTATCTCTTGAGTCCATAACTTTTTAATTTGTTTTAAAACTACACAAATTCAATTCCTGCACACAATTTGCAGTGTATGCAGTTCATGAGCTAAGGTTTAATATACTGCAATATATTGGAACAGTAATAAAGTATGATTTAAACTTCCAAGGTTAGGAAAGCAAAAGTAATTTTATTAATACCCTGCAGACAAAAAGTTCTGAAAAGGTTGAATTTTCTACTTTGGTGAATCCATTCAGCTCTCTAGCTGTAGGTCAGAATTAAGGCTTTATTTTCAATGGCTTTTATCATGGTATGAGTAAAACATGTATATACTAATACAGTAAACGTCTTAGGACCTGAGTATAGTAAAACATTAGACGTATGTTAGAACAGTACATGTACCTGTAATTTAGTACTTTATTTCCCCAGACATGTATGTCATTAAGTTGTTTCTATTTACAGAAAAATATAATTTATTGCATTGTTTACATATTTGATATTTATCAAGAAATTTCAAGAGGCTGAATGTTTATGGTCTTAAAAGCAAAGTGGTTTCCTAAGCCAGATGGTTTCCTATTTGAGGTGGTTTCCTAAGCCAGATGGTTTCCTATTTGAGGTGGTTTCTAAGCCAGATGGTTTCTTATTTGTGGTGGTTTCTTAAGCAAAATGGTTTCTTATTTGAGGTGGTTTCCTAAACCAGATGGTTTCTTATTTGAGGTGGTTTCCTAAGTGAGGTGGTTTCTTATTTGAGGTGGTTTCCTAAGCAAGATGGTTTCTTATTTGAGGTTGTTTCCTAAGCAAGATGGTTTCTTATTTGAGGTGGTTTCCTAAGCAAGATGGTTTTGTATTTGAGGTGGTTTCCTAAGCGAATTGGTCTCCTAAGTTAGGAGGTTCCTTATGGTTTCCTTGAGGAGGTGAGATGGTTTCCTAGGAGGAGTCTCCTAAGAGATGGTTTCCTAAGTGAGGAGGTCTCCTAAGTGAGAAGGTTTCCTAAGTGAGGAGGTCTCCTAAGTGAAGTGGTTTCCTAAGTGAGGAGGTCTCCTAAGTGAGATGGCTTCCTAAGTGAGGAGGTCTCCTAAAGTGAGAAGGTATCCTAAGTGAGGTGGTTTCCTAAGTGAAGTGGTTTCCTAATTTAGGAGGTCTCCTAAGTGAGATGGTTTCCTAAGTGAGGAGGCATCCTAAGTGAGAAGGTATCCTAAGTGAGGTGGTTTCCTAAATGTAGTGGTTTCCTAAATTAGGAGGTCTCCTAAGTGAGGTGGATTCCTAAGTGAAGTGGTTTCCCCAGTGAGGAGGTTTCCTAAGTGAGATGTTCTCCTAAATGAAGTGGTTTCCTAAGTTAGGAGGTCTCCTAAGTGAGATTGTTTTCTAAGTGAGGAGGTCTTTAGACAATGTTCTGCTATACATTGTACATGTATTTATATATTACTTTCTTTTTCAGGGCAGAGACAGTACACTGCCAGAAGCTGTCAGTGAGATTTTGTCAACAGAGAAAGGAACTGTCTTCTATGTACTCACAGAAGCGGGAGAGTATGGAATACCTCCGGAAAGGGAAAAGACATCCGATGAAGGAACATTCATTACAGAAGTTGAATCTCCAGAGCCAGAATATATCCAGAAAATTAATTTGGAAGATTCTATGCTTATTGATGTCAAGAAAAGGTACTGTATACAGGATGCATTCCCCTTCCTTGACATTTTTACCTTTAAGATGTAGTAGAACATATTCAGTTGTTGTTCAGTTAGCTCTAACTTTATTTTTCAAAGTGTTAAAAAATAATTTTCAAAATTTTCATTTTCATTTTAACACTTCAGATAGTTTGTCGTCTATTTTATTGTAATTTTCTGGTTTCACTTCAGAATACGGCTGAATTTTCTGAATCATCTTGAAGAATGGGTTGAACAAGCCAATCAGAGAGCCGAGAGTGTTGTTGTTGCCAAGGTAATTTTGAAATCAAAAACATGACGTATCACCTACCCATATACTTGAGCTTTCAATATTACATAATTTACCAGTTTCTTTTTCATCTAAATATTCATTATAATCAGTCTAGTACTGTATTTTGGAATTGTCCGGAACAGACAAGTACATACATGTATACTGTGATATACATTGTTTACATGTGTACATCATCTCATAAACACAGCTAAACAAAGTCACACAAATATTGTACACATTTATACAAACATCAGCATTATTAATTACCTGTAAATGAACTCAAATATATACACTAAATGCTGTGTGTGTACAGTGAAACCTTGATATTAAACAAACTCACACAAACTGTACACAATTATAAAAATACTAGTAGACTCTACATCTATTTATCAATTACCAGTAAATGAACACAAAAACAAGTACACAAATTTCATATATATAAACAAACTCGCAGAAATAAAGTACAGTTACAAAAAACACCAGTATAGACTCTACATGTATTGATCAATTACCAGTAAATGAACACAAACAACAACACAAATGTCATATATATAAAGTGGACTCTTGCTAATAAACAAACTCACACCAATAAAGCACAGTTATAAAAACGCCAGTATAGACTCTACATGTATTGATCAATTACCAGTAAATGAACTCAAAAACAAGTAAATGCTATACATCTACATATTTTGTCATCATTGATAACATTTTTTAATCTATTCCTTGAAAAGTTCTTCTTAATTCAAATTTTTATACAAGAGAAAACATTAAATTAGACATTTGTTTTACGTACAAATATTTGATTTCATTTTAGTGTGAGGAGCTGAACAGTGAGCTTGAACTCAGATATCATCTGCACAAACCCAGAGCAAGACGGGCAGAGCTGGATGTACATAATGTCAGAGCTGGTATGTCGTCATCTGATATATTTAAGATCTAGTTAAAACCTATCAGAGCATAGCATGGCTGTAATCTCACAGTTGCCTTGGGGACCATAGCTTTTTGCTATGTTTTAATTTGTCCCTCAGTCTTTCTGTCCATCCATCCTTTTGCTTTGTCTGGGTCATATAATTATCGTGATTTCCTCAACTAGGCTCTCTATATTAGATGCAGGTATACATCTTCAGATGTCACATTTAAAAGATCAAAAATTTTATTTTGAGAGTTATTCCCCTTTCTTGATTTTAGCTGTCCAGGCCATATCTTTGCCATATTTTCACTTAGGCTCATCATATTTCATGCAGTTATATATATATATTCAGTACGTTGTGAATCTTGAAAGAACTATTAATATGGTGCTGTGTGTCATACAAAAATTGTGATCCTTCCACTCTTATTTAAAAAAAATATTGCATAAAAAATACCTGAGTCTTGTAGTTGTCCTTTTGTCAATATATCTGCCTAGATACTGTCTTTACAGTATTTACAAAGTTAAATAAGGTTATCCCTGTAAAGATTGCAATGATAAAGGTAGCAATAATGATGAAATGACATATTGCACATGCATTTGTGTAATGTACATGAGAACCATTCTGCATGTTCTACTTTCATTTTGTTTTCTCCTTTTTCATGGTGATTGTCCTGAAGTTTCTTTCTGCAATGTCCACCTGTCTGTCCTTCTGGCTCCCCACCATAATGCCAACTTATCACTTCCACATATAATTGTATTTGTTGGTCAAATTAACTGCAAGTTTTTATCTAATTTTAGCTGAACTTGTCATGCATTCTGAGAGAGTAACTCGGCACACGAAAGGCATTACACAGGCTCTGGCGGAACTTCGACAGGGATTCACAAAAATGACCCACGAGCACAACAAGTTGGCAGTCAAGTTCCGTGCAGACATAGAGGCTTTAGAAATTGTGTTTATCAATGCAACTAAGTCATCTAAGTAAGTACTGTGTATGACATTCCATGCTGACTTTGCTTTTTGTCCATGATAATCAGTTTAAATTTAATTTTAGATCACACTACTATTTTTAGTTAGGGTCACCTTGCTAACACAAGTGACCCACTAGATATTTTTTTTTCGAATTCTAAAAACATCATAGTAACAGCGCTCTCCTTCTTTAAGATCCAATTTTTTATCTATCCTTAATAGGGTAACAGGAACAAAATTCTAAATTTCATTGCGATCCCCTGCCCCCGCTCAACATGGACATAAAGACAAAGTACTGAGCTCCCAAAATGTGCAATTTTGACAGAATTTCTGTATTCTTGGATATGAAGAAAACAATCTTAGAATATAGTTATAATGAGTAAATATGTCTTAACAAAAACTGTGAAAATCCATTTCCCCAGGATGACTTTTGTTGATATGGGAGGCTAAAGATAAGACTGGTTTCTTTTATTAATTTGTATCATTATTATGTTTTATTTTAAACTTCAAGTTTGTCTAAACATTTTAGATTTCTCTACTCTCTATTCATTTTTTGTCTCTTTGCAGATTGATAGCACTGCAGACACAGCTGGGTACAGAGCTGACAAATTTTATGGAAATCATCCGTACTTCTCTGAGGCAATACAGGAAACATTTGGACAAAACACTGCAGATGTTGAGGGAATCCAATGCCAGATTCATTAAGTCATTTAAGTATGTATTTTACTGGAAACTTACACCCCTAAATGTCCACAATAGATGATCTCTTTAATTGTTTTGGATCAGTCTACTATGTTCTAAAGGTTAAAGTATTTGACAAACACCAGTATACAGATAAACCTTCATAATCATTGAAGTTCAGATTGGTGATAGCATAGACATATGTATTCATTCACTTGTGTGGTTTATAAGCAGAATTTCTACTTGTCATTTATTTGAATTTAAGACAGTTGAACCTGTATGATGGAACCACTCTCATTGAAAGACCACCTGTTTTGTAACACCACATTCTGGAAATCGCATTATAAATGAAATGAATCGTTAAACCAGCACTAAAAATATTGTGTTCTTTGACCAAGGTTTCCAGAAGCTGATCCATTCACATATTTCATTTAATCAGATAAAATTTCAGTAATATAAAGAAAATGGGCAAATCTGCATCAAAAGATGAGAGACCTCATGTAACAGGATGGGTTGGTCTTTAGGACAGGTGACATAGTATTCTGTTTTAATGTTTGTATTCCACTGCTAGAAATCAGTGAAGTTCAATGTCTGCAGAATATTTTCATATTGTATGGAACTGTAAACTTTTTCCGTCGGTCATAGATTGTTTGGTATCTTTTTATTGTTGTCTTTTTACAGGGTTTTCTCGGATGGTGGGAATTTCTGCCCTGAGGAAATTGATGATTATCGTAAAAGATTGGATAAAATGTCCAAGAAAATAGATGAGGCCGAGGGTGCCATAATGTCTGACTTGGAAGACATTGAGAAGAAGCGACTTGATCAGGCCACAAAAGTGGCCTCAGAATTTGAAGATAGGTATGTTTTCGTAGTGAATTAGTTTGTGCTTTGTTTTATCATGTTTATGAGTGTTTTTTTCATATTGGGGTGGGGGTTAGGGGCAGGGTATTTTGCAATTATTTCATTTCAAAATTTGAGTTCTACAGATAGTTTCTCATATGATATTTATGATTTGATTTCAGTTACGTATCATTTCATAATCTTTATTCTTTTGACCACAATGTAAACCTACTTTTTTGTATTTAGTGTTAAGCAGATATTGTGACCGATTGAAATCAATGCAATCAGTTGCATCATTTTGTGGGTGCATAAATTTTGGAACATTTTTGACATCACAAAAGCTACTGGGCCAATTCTTGACAAATTTAGCATCTATGATAAGGACAACAAATGACCCCATGTCTCAGGGATTTCTTTAGGTGACCAATATTGTCCATTTGACATCTTCTTTCATAATCTTTATGTACCTTAGAAAATAAAATATTTCTTAAAAAATTTCAGGTTCAAAAATCACATGGTGGATCTTGTGTTCATGGAGAAAATTGCTCGTTGGTTAACCAACACACAAGTCAAAATAAAGGCTGAAGTTGCCAATAGCAACATGCAGGCACAACGTCTAGCACAGCATTTAAATGACCTTGACCGCAGAATTGATGCATGTGAAAGACCAAATTTGGACAAAGAGGTAAAGATTAGTATTAAAATAATTTGTCAGGCTACAGTCCAACTGTGACATGATAAAGTGATATATATATTTCAGCAAATGTATAAAAGTATCAGTTTTCCGTGTAATCATTTTTAAATCTTTATGTATCAAGAAATTTTCAATATTGGCAGGGGTCAACAGTCATAAACATTTCCACTTGTCTTGCAGCACAAGTTGTGTTGATATCTACTTGTGCTACAGCACAAATAGTATTGAAATCTTCTTGACATGCAGTAAATCTACTTGTCCTGCAGCACAAATAGTATTGAAATCTTCTTGTCCTGCAGCACAAATAGTATTGAAATCTTCTTGTCCTGCAGCACAAATAGTATTGAAATCTTCTTGTCCTGCAGCACAAATAGTATTGAAATCTTCTTGTCCTGCAGCACAAATAGTATTGAAAACTACTTGACATGCAGTAAATCTACTTGTCCTGCAGCACAAATAGTATTGAAATCTTCTTGTCCTGCAGCACAAATAGCATTGAAAACTACTTGACATGCAGTAAATCTTCTTGTCCTGCAGCACAAATAGTATTGAAATCTACTTGTCCTGCAGCACAAATAGTATTGAAATCTTCTTGTCCTGCAGCACAAATAGTATTGAAATCTTCTTGTCATGCAGCACAAATAGTATTGAAATCTACTTGTCCTGCAGCACAAATAGTATTGAAATCTTCTTGTCCTGCAGCACAAATAGTATTGAAATCTTCTTGTCATGCAGCACAAGTAGTATTGAAATTTTCTTGTCCTGCAGCACAAATAGCATTGAAAACTACTTGACATGCAGTAAATCTACTTATCCTGTAGCACAAATAGTATTGAAATCTTCTTGTCCTGCAGCACAAATAGTATTGAAATCTACTTGACATGCAGCACAAGTATATTGAAATCTACTTGTCCAATGCAAAAATCACTGAATGCAACATTTAAAGATCGTATATTATATTCTGTTTAAACAAGTAATTTTTGTTGATTTAATTTTTGTCAACAATATTTTCACTTGTCCAATGAGACAAGTGAGAAGTAACATTTACTTGTGTGACTGTACATGATCTTGTTCCGGATAATCGGACAAACGTGATAGTTGAGCCCTGATTGGTGAATATTATTATCCTCTTTCTTTAACTGATGTATTGCCTAATATTATCATATCACATCTATCTCTCCTCAGCTGTCAATCAAATCGGATGGGGTAAATTTAATTCTGCATGATGCTATTATGAATATATCAATACTGTGAAGAAATTAATTGTTTAAATCATAGTCATGTTACATAAGTCCTTTGTTTATACTGAGGTATCACCAGCTTAAGGTGAAGTGCCACAAATATTTACTTGTGATATGGACTGATGTCAATGCAGTCAGGGTTCTTTAAAGGCTCATCTGGATGATCCTTGACTTTCACTTCTTCTAAAAGTCTTAGGTATGACCTAGTACTTGATACCCTCCATTTGCGAGTCTAAACTCTTCCACTAGACTACCACAAGCGGTTTCAGACCTTGACCTTGGTCTCCAGCAAGTTAGGTTATGACATTGTATGATGATGATTTGTCTTGCCATCATGTTCTCTCATATCGTGTCAACCATATTGATTATTGGTAGAGTCCCCCATCACTGGATGGTGTGTCAGGTAAAATGTGACAACAGCCGCCTCGGAGGTCAAGGTCAAAACATGTATCAACTTAGTATACACGTACATCACTAATTTGCTGTTGGTTAGCATTGTAGATGTTGGTTGCCAAGTTAGATGAGAAGCCTTTGTGACCAAGATTTTAAAGCATGGCTTCTCTCATCTCAGCTCCAGTCTTTTGAGACTTTCCGTACTGGTTATATTCAGCTTATTTTACTCTTGTATGGTGGGTGCTCTGTTCATTGGTGTATCATACACGGATCTCCTCCTCAGGAAGTAAAAACGGGCTGTCACTGTATAAGTGAAAAATTGTTAGAATGTGGAATAAGACACTAGTTAAACAAAAGCAAACAGTGAATTAGATGAAGATCTGTATATAAATATTGATGTTGTGGTAGTCAATTCCGTCAAAATATACAAGATTGATATATAGAGAAGATCTATACTGTTAGACCTTTAAAAATTGATGTACATTGCGTATATAGAAGATCTGTGTTGTAAGACCTGCATGTTTTGTTGTTATGAAAATGCATTTATAATTTTAAAGAATAACAGAATAAAAGATATCAAAATAATTCTAATACAGGTCAGAAATGACTACGCTGTGTTCCTACTTCCTAATCTAAATTTGATTGCATTTTCTTGAAATATTTTTTGATTTTTATGATATATCTATGAAAATATCAAATTAAAAGAATGTTTTATTTAAAAACTATCTGAATTAGTTTAGCTATGAAAGTGGTAACACAAAATCAATTTTCAAGGCTACAATACCAAATAAAGGAGACATTTTTAACATTAACTTTTACAAGTACATGTAATTAACAAGCATGACTTTGAATCACAAACATATAACTGTTGGAGAGCCTGTGACCACTGTATGAAGTATCATGGCTAGAACCTGATATATTTCACCCATAGATAGTTCCACAGTTTAGTAAGCATGTGTTCATATCTTGTTTACATTGTCAATCTTCAGAATAATGTGTATTGTAAACACTCGCTTTCATATTAACAAAATACAGAATATTTAATTTAGAATATAAAGTGACAGATATCTTTATTGTATGTTGAGTTGTAGATTCTTAAATATATAATCAGGTCTTATGACTCACTTCAGTCTATTGTCAAAATTTACAAAAACAATATTTGAAATATCAATTTAGATAGTTTTAAGAATATCGATGAAAGCATTAAATAGTAGAAATATATACATGTATGTACACGTATTTTAAATGCTTGCTGGCCATAGATATTTACATTTGTATAAACTTATGTTGAGATTTATAAATGTTTGATTATTTATTCATTTTGTACTGAAAAATCTTTGAAGAATGGTATTTTTTTTTTTTTCTGATAAATACTTTAAGGATAGCAAGCAAATATTGCCTTTTTTATCATCAGTCTGTATTTAACTTTACTTTTTGACTAAACTGAAAAGTTTCTGTTGAACAGTTGGTTTTTTTTTTTTTTTGTAGCAAATTACATCTCGCCAACTAAATGAAGCATTGAAGTTGGTCTTTGAGGCCTTTCATGATAGAAGCTTATATCTACATAGTGTTAAAGACCCAATACCAAGACCTGTGTCCGCTATGCAAGGTCCCCCTGCTCTGGGTAAGTGTAACTGTTGCCAGTCTGTGTTAAAGTTCAGCATTTATTTTGTCAGAGTATCTACTAGTAAGCCAGGCATGGTTTGAACTTAACATGCTTATATAGATGCGTGTTTGGAAAAATTGTTAAGAGAACAAATAGTTTATAGAAATGTTTACTAATGAAGAAAAGTTAGGAAGGTCTGGACCCTGTTTTTTGTCTTTTTCTCCCTTTTACGACAGAAAACAAATTCTCCGTCTTAATGTTGCCCTTAATTACGAGTCTCTTAGATGTCATGTATGTTTGTCCTTCACTTATTTGGCTTGAAAATTTCACTTTCAATTTAAATTCACCCTCTCATCTCATCTAAGACCAAAAATTCCAAAAATTCAACAGAAGTGAAAATTCTCAGGAATACAGTAATCTGTGAGGATACACATAAATCATTTGTTTATCACAGGGATCAAGTTAGGAGCATTTTAATCGACATTTGGTTTAACCAGTTGGATTGCCAAGCAAATATGAGTCTGATGTAACAAATCTATTCATTCATCCGTCTGTCTGTCCATTCCTTCCTCCATCCATTCATCCGTCTGTCTGTCTGTCATGTGTCAACAAATTGTTTTGTTTGTTGTGTTTATCTCTGTTGTAAGAGATACAATGCTTCACAAATCACCCATAACCGTCTTTAAAGATTTCTTGTTTTACAATGTATTCATTTCTTGTTTTGAATTTCTAAATCACTTCAGTATCCAAGAGTCTTGCTAGGAAATTGAAGTTCATGAAAGCAGCATCTAAAAAATCTACAGGTTTAAAAATAAAACTTGAGACTAGCACCTGTCATATCGTCCTCTATTTAAACCCTGAATAGCAATGGAATCTTCTGTAAATCAATGACTTAGACCAGTCCAAGTTTGTTTTTAGGGATGAATGAGTTAATGTCTTGAGGAAATGTTTTTGTAGATAAATACTCATTGCTCATCCATCTAAACATTCTTAAAATTGCCAAAATGGTCAGTTCTCGGAGGTGTCAATTGTAGACAGGAGCTGTTTCATGATAATTTGTTTAATTAATTTCACTTGTCATTCATTCCAGTTCTTTCATTGTTTCATTTCTTTTCTGTTACTGTTGATTGTCATTTGATTAGCGTTACTTGAAAATTTTGTTGATAACATTTCCAAGTCATTTTTGTTTGAAAATAATTGGGCTCAGCTTTATATCAGTGTAAATACTCTTCATAGATTTGACCGAAGACAAATGAAGAAATTTGTAAATTGATTTCATTTATCATTTTGAATACAATTTTGTTTTAAAAGTACATCAATATGGAAACCAAGAGGCCTAAAACTACAATTTTGTTTTAAAAGTACATCAATATGGAAACCGAGAGGCCTAAAACTACAATTTTGTTTTAAAAGTACATCAATATGGAAACCGAGAGGCCTAAAACTACAATTTTGTTTTAAAAGTACATCAATATGGAAACCAAGAGGCCTAAAACTACAATTTTGTTTTAAAAGTACATCAATATGGAAACCGAGAGGCCTAAAACTAAATTGCCTTCCATATTATTGCCCTTGTAATTTATGCATACATGTGTATATCAAAATTTTATTTTTTAATGTTTTTCTGTCCAGATAATTAAGAAAATTTCATCTTTTCAGTATTCATAGGGATTTAATAATTACAGGATATATTCAAGTAATTCTATCATTAAAAACTCGGAAATTATTTCAATGAGAAGAATCTCATTTAAGGGTGTAAATAATGAATCTTAACATTTTGTCAATTCACATGTATATCGAACATCAAAAGAACTGAGTTAATTATTGTTTTTGTTATTATCATTTTACAGCAGGGACTCGTGTTGGATTCACAGCTGAAGTGCAACCGACCCCTATCAGTAAAATGGGTAAACAACCATCAGAGGACCCATCAGTTGGTGTTATCAAAAGTATACTCAAGTAAGTTGTCATTTCGGACTTCAGAATAAGATGTTATTTCAGGATTTATTTAAGTGTACTCATAGATTACATTGCTTTACTATATTCTGTTTTGAAGAATTTAACAAATAGGGGACAATGATCAACCATATACTGAATAATTGTGCCTCCCCCCCCCACCCCACTCTTGGGATGGGGAGACCTTTTGGTTTTGCTTTGGTTGTCTGCCTGTCTGTCTGTCACAAAATCTTGTTAAATTTATAACTTTCCACCCTCGCTTGGATTTCCATTCAAACTTTGATATGATATTGTTCATGACCCAAAGGTGTGGCATAACCTTAACCCTGGGTCATATCTTCAAGGTCACAGTGCACCAATGAACAGAAGGGGAGACATGTTTTTGTTACAAAAGCAAAATCTAATTTCTAGTTTATAATTCTTTTTTTATTTTGACAAATCTACTTTAAGTAACCTGCAGGTGCTTGATTTGTTCTTTCATATCTTTGCCGCTGAGATCGATGGTAGGGGTCAGGACAGATGAGGGGCAGGGGAGCATGTTGCTTTGGACTGTCTTGTGTACAACATTCTGATTTCTGTCTAATAACTTGCTTCTTTCCTCCAATCTTAACCAAATGTTTTATGTTGCTTTAAATAGATGAAATCTCAAATGAGTTAAGTTAGGCAATTTGCAGTTTTTGAAATCTACTGTGAGTAGCAAACTTAAATGATGGTTTTTTGATATTGTAATGATATGCATAAAACAGTAGTAGAGGAGACAGGTAAGTTTTGTTTATTTGTTTTTTTTCTCATATTACATGTATTATCATTATAGTTGTTGTAAGTTTTTCACTTTTCCAACAAGTTCATCTTGCTTTTAATGATTGTATGCTCTATCAGAAAAAATTAAGGAACTAGTAACATCCTGTTTTTGTTTTTGTCTATTTTGTTTTGTTTTTGTTTTTTGTTTTTGTTTTGTTTTTTGTTTTGTTTTTTGTTTTTTGTTTTTTTTTTGGTAAGGGGGGGTCACAGCATGCAACATAATATAATATCAATCAAGTTTCATCTGCACTAAAATATGATCTCACGCACATGATTATTTATTTAATTATTTGGATAAAAAAAGAAAGGGCATAAATTGTACCCTCACCATTTTCACTAACAATACAGCCAACTAATCACATTCTATTTTAAGCATGTGTTCCTGTCTTTACCAAAACCATAATTATAGCTAGCTACATGTAAATTGTAACTTAGTATTTCAAATTTGTCAGTTAATGTAGGAAGTAAAAACTGGTTCATTTACTGGTTACAGGTGCCCCTGTTTGGATATTAATTATAAATATTGTACCTGTTCACCTGTGCTAACTGACATCAAACAGAATTGTAAAAATTTAACAACAATTTCGTGCAATCTAGTGTTGGACAGTTCACAATGGTCTGTCAATTTAAAGACAAAGAGAGATAACTCTAAAATTTCGATCTTACATTTTAGTCTACTTTAAGAACAAATATTTCTTTGCCGCATAGCTGTATCAGTATCTTAATTAATTTGTTTGGTTTGACCACAGTTTATAAAAGCCAGAGATGGACATATCACCTTGTTGCAAGTATAGAAATATTGCCATCCTGAAGTACTCAGAGGGCCTCTGTGGACAAATGGTTATAGAGCAATAGAGGCTTTAAATGGCCATCAAGTTTCTCACCTTTTGTCACCATGGTTTACTTTCAGAAGAAGTGTGATCATTTCTTCAGTTACATTGTAGCCAAGCTCTCTCCTCTGACATTGAAAATCTGGCCGCCACCATATGACTGAAAATTGGATGAGTTGGAGTTTAAAACAAAATGGCGTCACAGCATCTGAATAAGCATCATCTTACAGATCGTACATGTATAAATGGTCTGCTACATAGTAACCGAGGTTTTAATATCGCTGTTGTACAATGATTTAATTAAAATTGATCTGATTTTTACCAATGTTTCATTCTTAGGGCACAAAAGAGTAAGCTTAGATTTGGAATTGATGCAGACTTGGATGGAGATACACCTGGTGAGTTATATAATATCTTAAAAATGATGTATTTATTTTTCCTTAATTTTAATGTAATATATGAGAATCAAACTAGATGTATAGCTTTTAACCATATCTATCTATCTATCTATCTATCGATAGATACAGAAATTTTTTTTCTGTGTATATATCTGTTTTATATTACTGTTATTTTAAAATCACTTATTTTTAAAAGTTTTTTCTCTTCTCAAGGAAACAAATGCACTACTGGTTCTACCTTCAGTAATCAAATATTTATTTAAAGCATGTTTACATGACAGTATTTTGCTGTTTTTAACCATGATGACACAAACATTTGTTGCATATTTCCATATTTTTATTTCCTCATATTTTTGTTTCTAATATTGTGAGTAAATTTTTCTTTGCCATTTTATTGTTTCATTTTATTAGGACTTGAAATGAGGGAGAAAATGAAATCCTCACTGTCCACAACAACTCCCTCAGAAAAATCCAAAGTTCAATCTAAAAAAGCAGTTTCAAGTCTTGGCCAATCGGATACATCTCCGAAACGAGTTCAGTCTGGGTTAGTATACTGAAAGTCACTTCTCTCTAGCATGTGCTTCATCTATATATACAATGAACATATAATTATAGCCTTTCTCTTAGCATGTAGTTTACTGTTTCCATTAATTCATTTATACACAGTATTTACCCCATACATACTGTATAGTTGTTTAATTTTGTGGGGAGAAAATTTTGTGTTTTTCTGAAAGGAACTTAATCACGGGTATAGAATTTCACACAAGATCGTTTCCAATACTGAAATGTTATAAGAGTTGAATTAAAGCTGATAAAATTTTGTGATTCATGTATATGATGGGTAGTTATGAATTTAGATGGGTAAAAAAAACTTTATAATTTCTATCGCAAACATATTGTCTTTTTTGATACTTCATAAGTATAAAGTATTTCATTCACCGGTTTTTAATTTCGCAGTATTTTCTTTGACTGTGAACATAGCGAAATTAAATCCCCTCGAATAAAAGCAGCCATACAGTAGATATCTAAAATATTTTGCATTTCATTCATTTTTATACCATATATATATGTATCTCTACACATTGTCTCATTTCATCCAAGGTCTATAAAATAGTGTAAATTCTATGCTAAACCTTTTAAATTTTCATATATCTTTAAGTAAATTGTCACATTGTCTTGACAAGTCTTATTGTGCTCTCAGAGAAATTCTACTGTATACATGGATACTTCCACTGTCATTTAATTTTCATCATTTTCGCAGTTAGATTAAAGGGTGAATTTAAAATGGAAGTAAAATTTTCACACAAAGTAATTAAACCTAGATGTACATGCCATTCCTGAGACTCTAGTGATTTATGACAAAGACGGAGTGAATATATATTCTGTTATAAAAGGGCTAAAAATAATCAGGGGCAAAACTTTTCCTGTATACAGTAATTTGCATGCACACACTGAATATACATTTCTGTTAACATTTATGATATTGATGATAAAGTTCAACTGAATTTTGTTGGTGTTACGGAGAACCTTAAACGTTCGGCTATAAATTTCATATTTTCTGACAAGCCTTTCAGTCTGATGTCGGCTTACAGCGAAGAAAATATTCAGACAGCTGACATTTCCTATGCATCAAACTGAAAGAGACCCGAACAGTCAACACCATTCAGTCATACATAATCTTGTAGATTAGTCAAGAAAATATTTTTGGTTCTTAAAAAATATTTCACTTAATTAAATGTAAATAAACAATTAGTGTATGATATTCATAATTACTTATTACATATACTTGTCATTTAGTGTTTAAAAGATGAAATGTGTTAATAAAAAAAAAAAAAAATTTTTATTTAAATCTTTTGCAACTTATTGAAAAAAGAAAATTGTTACTTCTTTGTATTTACTAAGGAGAATCATTGCCATTAATTATGAATCCTCCCAACCTCACAGACCATTATAGACTGGTCCAATACAGTGGGAAAGATTATACCAGGGTTAGGGTTAGGGTTAAAAACAACTTTAATTGCTTAGAGAGATGTACTTTAAACCAAAAATATTTTCTTCATTATCACCAAATTCTGTTCTTTGCTTTGCTGTTTTTTGCTATTTATAGATCACTTAGATTATCTGCATGTCTACAATATTGCTGCCAAGTTTGATTTTGACCAGATGATTCAGCATGTCTTATATTCATATCTTCTTTCTGTAAATTTAACAGCATGGATCCACAACATTCAACTCCATCTATGCCTCGGTATGATATTATGTATATGAGTTATTTCCCCTGTTTTTGTTTGACATAGAATTTTTGTGTGTGTTTTTATATGGAGCTGTGTGGGATGGTTTCTCTAACTTTTATGTGTAAATCTTCATGCACTTACATAATGATAACATTACAGTGAGAACAATTTGTTGTTTTATCAACAATATTTGGGGTTTTTGAAGGTTACTGTGTAGTCATTCAAATGAGCTATTGAGATAAGGGACTGGCACCATAAAACATGAGAATTTACTCAAGTCAGATTATTCTCAAATTGGCCTGCTTAGCCAATCATATTTCAGGATTAGTCCGATTTGAGTAAAATTTTTAGAATAAAGTAATTCTTAAGTTTTATGGTGCCAGGCCCAGATCTCATTAAATTTTGTAGATAAGACCTACAGGGCTAAAATAAGATAATTCATCAATTTTATGACCTCACAGTGAAGGATTTTGTTCATAAGACCTACAGGGTAAAAATAACTTAAATTATAAATTTTATGACCTCAGGGTTAGGGATATTGTACATAAGACCTACAGGATAAAAATATAACATAAATTGTATATTATATACACCAAGGGTCAGGGGCTTTGTAATTAAGGGTTCTTTAGGATTCATGATTTATATATATCACTTTTAATTCTGTCAATGTTTAATTGTTACTTCTACCTGTATGAAGTAATCTTAAATATCATTTGATCTAACAAAGATTGACAGAAGGTGAATTAACTGGGGTTTTTGTTGAAATATGATTTGATAAGAACTGGCTTAATTGATTCCCTTGACTCTGTGTGCTTTAATTGCTGTGACCAGAAACAAATAATTTCATAAAAATTCTTATATCCAACCCTAATTTCTGTGTGATTGTGTGGTGCACCAACAGGAGTGTGAAACAACAATATAAAGTGTACAGATTTGATAAGGGAGAACTTTGTAGTTACAATATAAAGTGTACAGGTTTTATCAGGGAGAATTTTGTAGTTACAATATAAAGTGTACAGGTTTTATCAGGGAGAACTTTGTAGTTACAATATAAAGTGTACAGGTTTGATAAGGGAGAACTTTGTAGTTACAATATAAAGTGTACAGGTGTGATTAGGGAGAATTTTGTAGTTACAATATGAAGTGTACAGGTTTGATGAGGGAGAATTTTGTAGTTACAATATGAAGTGTACAGGTTTGATGAGGGAGAATTTTGTAGTTACAATATGAAGTGTACAGGTTTGATGAGGGAGAATTTTGTAGTTACAATATGAAGTGTACAGGTTTGATGAGGGAGAATTTTGTAATTACAATATGAAGTGTACAGGTTTTATAAGGGAGAATTTTGTAGTTACAATATGAAGTGTACAGGTTTGATAAGAGAGAATTTTGTAGTTACAATATGAAGTGTACAGGTTTGATAAGGGAGAATTTTTTAGTTACAATATAAAGTGTACAGATTTTATGAGGGAGAATTTTGTAGTTACAATATAAAGTGTACAGGTTTTATGAGGGAGAATTTTGTAGTTACAATATAAAGTGTATAGGTTTATAAGGTAGAAACTAATATTTGTAGTTACAATATAAAGTATACAGGTTGATGAGGAAGAAACTAATATTTGTAGTTACAATATAAAGGATACAGGTTTTATAAGGAGAAACTAATATTTGTAGTTACAATATAAAGGATACAGGTTTTATAAGGGAGAAACTAATATTTGTAGTTACAATATAAAGTGTACAGGTGTTATAAGGGAGAAACTAGTATTTGTAGTTACAATATAAAGTGTACAGGTGTTATAAGGGAGAAACTAATATTTGTAGTTACAATATAAAGGATACAGGTTTTATAAGGGAGAAACTAATATTTGTAGTTACAATATAAAGTGTACAGGTGTTATAAGGGAGAAACTAATATTTGTAGTTACAATATAAAGGATACAGGTTGATGAAAGACAAACTAATATTCAGTATTAGGTTATGATGTAAATGTATGTCATTTCAGCGTTGGCCATCATCATCACCATCATCAGGATAATAGAAAGTTATTGTAAGATATTGCACGATTGGTTTTGGGTTCACCTGTTATTTGTTATTTTTTATTTGGATTTATTGATTTGTTTTCTATCCATATTTTCTTCATCTTTTTTTTATCTCTCTTTCCTTCTTTTCACCTTGTTCAATAAAATGTTGTCATGTTTGTATTTTGAAATTATGAAATATTTCTGAATATATTCCATACTTAATCCATCCCTTTTCTGGAAAAAAATGTTCCTGAAAATATCCCCTCCTATTGAACTGTTTCAGACATTTAATGTTTGATCAAAGAATGAACACAAGATTTACCTATCCGGTATTGCATGTTTTTTGTAGTTTAGATTTTTCCTTTTATTCGTAGTTCATGGATTTTCTTAAAACTGTGTCCATTTTATAGCATCACATAGAATGAACATGCTATTGTAGTCATCAATATTGTATACAGATTCATACTCGAAATTTGACGAGATCTTATTCCAAGTGATTACCTGTACAGGTATAATGGGATTTAGACTTTTAGAAAATATTTGTTTAGAGTGAAATTATGCATGATAATGTTTTGTTTCGGAGATGTGAACACAAACTTTAGTGTAATATAGCAACTTTAAAGCAGGACAAAAACTAAATTTCAAGATCTTATTTCATGAGCTATAAATAGTAACTACATTTACAACAAAATATTTTCATCTTGTTAAATCTGAAATAGAAAATTATTCATAAACAATATACCAAAATTGACAAATTAGGAAATATTTAATAATGATTATATGATTACTTTATGTACAGGCTACGCCGAAGCAGCAAATCATCAAAGTTTGACAGAAAATATCTGATTTTTGGTGAGAAAGATGAGGAAGGGGAGGACAAGCACCTGCTGGGCATCATTAAGAGAACACTGCGCGAAGCACTTGATGGACTTTTAACTAATTCTGAGGTGATTATATATAATTGACTCTAGATCAAAGCATATAGCCATATGTTAAATAAAACTAATGAAAATTTGGGCTAAAGAGGACTTGATTGGTGTAATTATTGAAAATACTTAGAGAATACATGAAAAAAACTTGATTTTTTTACTTTTTACAGATGTATTATAGAGCCAAAGGGACACGCCCTGTGACACGCCCCCAAGCGCTGCAAGAAACTTTTGAGACATGCGCTGATGTTATCGTACAAAAGTTGCAATCCTATTTTACCCAATCAGACGAGTACCACAATCAATGTTTACAAGGTAGGTGGTCTACAATATAGGCTGGGAGATGAAAAATTGGCAATGATTTCAAGTAGTCTAACACTATTATTAGGCTCCTAAAATAAAATAATTATGACCAGATTGAAATTTATGAGTCCAACTTAAAGTCTGCTTACCCAGTACTTTCAGAATTAATCAAAATTTTATTGTTATACATTTTTTATACACTTTATGAGTACAATGTATATGTGTAGACAAATCTCAGAATCTAACACTTTTATATTGGTAATCTGGTGGGGATTTATTTGTCTCCATTGGAGAGTTTAAATCCTGCATCAGTACTCTTGTCTCTAGATAGCAAAGAGAAAAACATTGATAATGTGCACAGTATTATTAAATTTAAGATATTTAAGTTAATCTTGGAGGTGTTCTCTCTCCAAGATCTTTTCACAAACAGTATGTAAATATTCAGACAGTATGCATATTTGTAAGTGATCTAGGGGAACTAATGAATGCAGTATGATATAGGTACTTATAATATATCTGACTTAAGTCATCAAGGGTCAAAATGAATGATACATTTCAACTGTCATCAATGGTCAAAATGAATTATACGTTTCAATTTCAGAATTCCGTGGACAACTAACTCACTTGGAAAAATCAGTTGCTCATGTACCAGCTTTACTCATTCAAGATTTATTACAAGATGAGCTTCAGAAATCTCAGGCTTCTCGTAAACAATTATCAGAAGCATTCTCAGACAGCCTGAAGGAATTAGAGAAAAGACAACAGGAGCATTCTCATCTTCTCCGTCCAACACTTGGCCATCCACATAAGAGTGAAGAGCTTGAATCTCTGTGTAAAATAGAAAAAGAACGTCATGATGATTACTGTGCTGCTGTAGAAAAACAAACAAAAGATTTACAGGTAAGTTTGTGACTGAAATTTGCTGCAGTAGAAAATCAAACAAAAGACCTACAGGTAAGTTTGTGACTGAAATGTGCTGCAGTAGAAAATCAAACAAAAGATTTACAGATAAGTTTGTGACTGAAATGTGCTGCTATAGAAAAAATAAATAATAGATTTACAGGTAAGATAGTGATTGAAATGTTCTGCTGTAGGAAAACACAAAAGATTTTCAGGTACACTTTTGACCAATATGTGTTGCTGTAGAAAAACAAACAATAGATTTACATTTAAGTTTGTGACTGAAATGTGCTGCTGTGGGAAAACAAACAATAAATTTACAGGTAAGATTGTGACTGAAATGTGCTGCTGTTGGAAAACAAACAACAAATTTACAGGTAAGATTGTGACTGAAATATGCTGCTGTAAAAACCAAATAAAAACTGAAGTCCACACAACAATAGAATGATTATCAAAGTGTGTGTATTTGACCTAATGGTTGAGTTGATAAAAATATTGAATTATGTTCTAGTATGTATGTGCAATCGGTATATCAAATAAGAGTTGATATCATGTAGAGTTTAAAATTTGCAGTACCAGTTAAATACATTTTTTTGTATTTATAATGACATCACATCAGTACTGAGTTAAAAAAACAGTGATTGATATTACTTATTGGAAAAATAATTTATACGGGAACTAAATTTAATGATGAGTGATATTTTGACATTTCAACTTTTTTCCTAGGATTCAACAGTGTCACATGGCAAGACCTTTGTGGACCTTTTAGCTCGAACAGCAGAAAATCAGCTAACACAATATGATAATCTCCTGGTCGTAGATGACGTGGAGAAAGGACGTAAGTGTCGTTAACTGGCGTTCTTATTATTATTTTTTTTTTTAATATTATTTTTTCTATTTTAAGATTTTATTGTTGTTGTCATTTATTTACAGAAATACAAAAAGCTAACAACAAATCGAGTCCATTCATTTCATTTTGTTATCAAAACTAATCTCCTGTCTTTATTCATTTGGTAATTGTTAATTTTGGTAATTAATTTGTTATTACTGAAAAACGTGATTAGATTCAAATAAATCAAAATATTTGCCAAACATTACTAAATTTAAACATATGATTCAAAATGTTTTAAATCATATTCTAAATGATTTCCTAGATATTTCTTCCAGACCATGGGATTTATTTGGTTTTATGTTCATACCAAACTTAAATCTTTATTTTATTACTGATATTGATTTAAGATTAGTGTAATTCAGTATTTGTACACTTAATCTTTTAATTCATTTTTCTGTTTCTAAGTTGGGTTATATCAAATTTGTAATACATTTTTCCCAGGTGTGGAGCCTAAGAAATATCCAACTAGTGAGTTACTGAGGAGGAAGAATGCTGGAAATCCTCTCCAAGATGATGAGGACAAAGATGCACTGCCAAGAGGGAAGAATGTCTGGCAAGGTAGGAAATGCTTGTGATTGCTTAAGGGCGAATTTGTTCTACAGAAACTGGTTTAAGTTTTGAACCAGTTTTGTAAACTTTCCATTGTTACAAATACTTGTTTTTGAACTAAAACTGGTTTTTCATTTGTTTATCCTAAACCCAAACTAGTTTATCAAACCATTCAAACTGCCTCTTGGAATGGTTTAATAGGTTAATGCAAGTTTGTTGCTACAACAACATGGCTGCAAAAATATGGACCAGAACTAGTATCGGATACCTTTTATGTCTTCTGGACATTTTATGTACTGGGGTAGAAAACTGTACTCATAATGACAGACAGAGGTTTTACAATGTTAAAATGGTAAATTGATGAATTCAGATTCCAAATTGATCAGCTGTCGATTGTCATTTTGTTTATCATGTTTTTATGTTTTTATTTAACATGGAAATTACCATAGAGCGATTTCTACTTCTTAGCATATTAAACCCCAGCAATTCAAAAAGTGGAGACATCATAATCATGGTTAATAAATATCGCAATAAAACTCTTTTTTGTATAATTGGTATTATTTTTGCCTTTATTTTTACATCCCATATAAAGAGCAACTGTTTACTTCTTTCTGTAGGCCTACCCCATTTTGGTAGTTTAAACCATTTATTTGTTTAGTCATAGGAAACCAGTTTTAGTTTCATAACTGAAACCGAAACTAGTTTATTTGCAACAAATTCGCCCTAAGATCAGGAACCATAAGATTGAGGAGTTACTTCCCTTTTAATTTTCATTCAGAGTTTATATCACTATTCACTTTCAAAGTCAAAATTGTATTAACAATGACCTCAATTTCACAGCAATCTGTGTCTTTCACCAGGGCACTCCCTCCACACCTTGGGCATCAGTAATGTTTGACTATATATGTTTATTTCAGTGGAGTATTGCTTAAAATTGTTTTTTTTATATATTTGAAAATATGAACTATGAGAAAATTGTATTATAATTGAATAAAATAAAAAAATATATATATATACAACAAAATTCAAAAAGATACTATGGTGAAAATTACAGAATTTCTAAAGTGCTTAAGTTCTTTTTATCTTTGTTACAGGAATGCCTAACAATGAACTAGTAATAGGAGAAAAGCCATCCAAACCAACCCAGACAGCCTCAGTGACCACAGCTAAAACTACTCTCGGACACAGTGCCACAGTCACGGCCAGAAATAGTGCTTATGAGGTAAACTGACATGGTCTAAACACGATTCTTTATTTTATTTGTTTACTGACTGATTTTAAAATTTGTCTAATGCTAGATGATATTTCCAGTAAGGGTAGGCTGACATAAGTACACCTCTGATCAGTGTCAGCTTGAGCCATGCTGGGATCTAAGGTGATTTTGTGAGGAAGTTTACTTGCAGAAGGCTGGTGGTCTCTTCCCACCCCGGTGCATTGTGACTCCTCCATTAAAAGCTGGCCACCACTAATGAACCCAAAAATCAAAAGTGTCTCTTGTTGAATTTGTAAGTCTTCAAAGACAAATGTGATAATAATTTGATGTCATCCAGTTTATTTTGCCACCAATTTTCCTTTTCCAAAAAACAAATATTTATAACTAATCTTGGGACCAGTTGTTATACTTTAGCACATTTTTCTAAGTAACATTTGACATCATGTGTTGTTTGTAAACTTTTGGACATTTGATTAGTTCTTAGAGACACATTTGGACTGGTCTAAGTCATTGCTTTACAGAACAGTCCATTATTTTTCGGGGGTTGATGAGTTACAGACTATTTGGCAAATTTTCAAATTTAGTATGTAGCTTTTCTAGAGAAACATAAATACTATATACTGGAAATTTTCACTTCCCTTTAATTTTCGTCCCTAGATGAGAGGCCGAATTTAAATTGAAAGCCAAATTTTTAAGCTGAATACTTGAAGCACAGACATACATGTCAACCATGAGACTCGTGATTTAGGGGGGATTAAAGATGTATTAAGCACAGACATATATGTCAATCATGAGACTGTCGTGATTTAGGGGGGATTAAAGAGGTATTAAGCACAGACATACATGTCAACCATGAGACTGTCATGATTTAGGGAGGAATAAAGACGTATTAAATACCTTTTTGGTCAGAAAAGGGTGAGAATAACTAAGGCGAAAATTTGCTGGTATACAGTATGCCACCCTTGTTAATCTAGGATGAAATATGAGCAATCGATGCCCCTTCTGTTTCTTTGCATCAAAACAGTATGCTGTTTGAACTGTACATGTGTATTTTTGTTGCTTTACCTTGCAGGAATACAAAGTTGAATTTCAGAAGACATTACAATGGATTGAAGATGAACGAGAGAAACTTATGCATGCTGAACAGAGATGGGTGGACAGTTGGAACACTTCGGTGGATAAAGTCAAACAATTGTATTAATTACTGTTGAATTTAGAAAACAATTCCGCCATTTTAAAAATGAAAAATTGATTTTGAGATCACCATCACATCCTCACAAAACGTATGTTATCTTCATTTGGAGAAGATAATCTTTAATTTATTACCTGTACTTCAGATGCCTTAGACTAAGCAGGTAAACAGTGATTGGCTGTTACTGTATTTGTAATGTTGATTTCATCAGCATCCTTTATATGTAATATTGTACAAAATGTGTGTGCTTCAGTTCCCATGACAACTGAATAAATGTGAATATGTATGTTTGAACAATAGTTTTTATATATGTCACTCTAGAACCTTTATTGCAGATTAAGCATTTACAATAGGATGCACTGCTTGATAATAAAATTATTTCGTGAAGATTTGGTTTATTAAGTTCATATTAGTTTATTTACTTATAATTCCATATCAGAGAGTGTCACTGGACAGAATATTTATATAAAAGTATTAAATAATTGATGTCAGATGTAATTTTACTGGTAAAATTCTTTTTAATTCTTTTAATTATTTTCCTCCTACTTGTTTTTTGTTATAATGTATGTTACATAAAGATGTAATAAACATGATAAAGTGCAACAGAAGATATACAAAATAACTCTATCACCTTTTGTATACCTTTTTCTTCATAAATTGCCATTTTTGTATATGTCTGACTACATTTTCCCTAAAACATATTCAAACACTTTTTATTTTTCCGACAAATTAGTAGATTTATGTTCCTGTGATAGAACAAACCACTTCTCGAAAATAAACACATTGTGTTCCTCGTAGCATTTCCAAATTTCTGAAATTCTTTATATAAGTATGAAAACCTCTCAAATGTGTTATAGATTAATTCAAATTATGCTATAAATTTATGGTTAGTGAGGGAAGAACGTGATAATATATCTGTATTGATGTTTGTATATATCAGATTTTTTGTAAAGATTACATACAGTGCAGATAAGATTTTGTAAAGATAACAAATTTGTACAGATAAGATCTTTGTAAGATATCGTCATTGTGTCCTGATGTTGACTTACAAGCTGTGATATGTGATACTTATTGTACAACAAAAAGTTTCAAATTAAATGAAGTATGTGATTTTATGAATTTATAGTTTGCCTTTTGTTTTTATTTTATTTGGATCTTTAAAATGGTCATGTTACTGTGGACTGTCGCACAAAAATGTCAGTTTTAGGCTACGGAGTCATTTGACCTATTTGTTGACATTTATCAAGGGTGTTTTACTGCTATGAAGGGTGAGAATTGTGTAAACGTTTCGTAGTGTTGTAAAAACACTCAGCAAATACTTTTAAAATGTTCTATATATCATAAACTTAGTTACAAAGTTGTAGTTTTAAAAAAAGACAAAAATAAATGCTTAAGCCGATTTGTTTTTGCCAACAAGACTTTAAAATCAGTTGAGCAGTAAATTTGAAATAGATGCATATTTCCGAAATAAAAAGTGGTGTCATACAAGGTCAAATTCTAAATCTAAATGTATAGCCAAATCCATACATGGAATCCATGTAAGAGTCCTATGTATGAAGATGACTACTTTAGCTTTGGAGCAGTTTAAATTTTAAACAATGATGCAGGAAATATTATTTCGGTATAGAATTATCAATTGATTTTGAAATACCAATTACTGGGTTTATAATATCACTGGAGTACGAACATCAAACGTTATCAATTTCAGACCCTGTTGTCAGTTGTTTTGTTAGCAGGACAGAGACTCACGCGACCAAATATATATGTTCATGTCCATACCTCAATTAGATATAAAGTGATGATATTTAGTTTTGTAAAGTGGCCATACATATATATGTAACATCAAATTATGTTACAACAATGAATGTAGCCTAAAACGGATATCATAGTATTTAAAGACACCATTGTGAACAAAGTATTAACATCAGAATAGACGAAATACATGACATAAAGTATTCAATGAAATGTATTTAACAAAGTTTGATTATCAAAAATATATATTAACGAAGTAAGGAACAACTGTGTATGTTACTGGTGAAGTTGCATGTCTAACAAGCTATTGATCAATAATATCCTCATACCGGACTCCTAATGCAATTTTAATCTTGGTTTACCTGAAATTAGATACTTCACACACAATCTGTTTAGAGTAAAATGACATTTGTAACGACAATACATTGTAATTTGTGTATAATACGGAACAATTGTGTTAAAAAATATGGTCTTCATTTACAGTGGAACATCACTATTAAAACCCCCTAGTAACTGACTCAAACTGGTCTAATTAGTGAGGTGGTCTCTTCTCTTAAGTGCGTGTCTGTACTTATTATACATTTATAAAAAAAATCTGGAAATTTATGGTCAGAATTGTAAGATGGTATCCTAAGTAATGTGGTCTTTAGGCGAGGTTCCACTGTATATTGTAAGAGAGATGTATATTGTATTGCCCAGAACACTAACAAATTTTACTCTTGATATTTTGTTTCAAAATACATCTATGGAATAACATTTTCGGAAAAAAATATTGGATGGTATAGAATACCACGACTGAGGTTCATGGATCAATATATAAAAATCCTCGGATACCAAAATATAAATAATAAGGATGTCCAGGACATAGATAAAAATCTGGTAGAAATGGACAAATACGGACTTTTGGAAACCAAGAGGTGGGATCAGGTGCCATGGAGGAGTAAGCATCCCCTGTCGACCAGTCAAACCCGCAGTGAGTCCACAGTCAAATCCAAATGAAATACGTGAGGAGCCAATCCTCGTCACACCTTGCACAGAGGTCCGTGTTTGTCCATTTTTACCGGATTTGTATCTATGTCTTGGACATTCTATTGATTTATACTTTGGTATCTGAGATTTTTTGTATTGACATATGTATTAAAATTGTCATTATTAATTGACAAAACGTTGTCGATATATCTAAATGTCAAATTAAAGGACACTGCTAACTTTTTTCTTCTTTTGATTCAGCAGTTTCTGAATAAAGTCTGCTTTGTAAGAATAAAGGAGCAGGTCAGCCAATAAAGGGGCACAATTGGTTCCCAAAGGAATTCCGACAGTCTGTTGAAAGACCACGTCTCCGAACATTACAAATATATTTTCTATTAGAAATCCCAGCATCTTTTTATATCAACTTAAGTGTATTTATGTGTAGAATCAGAGTGGTGTTGGACAAAATAAGTATCATGATAACCAATCACTAGATATTTAAATTTTCGGGTACTACCTTTAGTGAAAAAAACCAGTTGTAGATGATGCTAAAAGTCTTTCTTTTAATTTTTTATGTGGAATAGTTGTGTAAAGAGTAGATAAGTCGTATGTTTTGATACTGTGAATTTGAGAAAAATGAACTTTTATGTTTCCACATCTGATTTACACCGCTTCTGGAATAAACAACTGTACAGTATTTTTGAAGCTTCTTAACGGCTGTCAATATCTTGGTAAGGAGTAAAGATAAAGGTGTGGTAGAACATTTGCTGGATCCTGCTATGTATCTCTGCTTATATGGGGTATCATGAAGTTTAGGTATCCAATATAAATATGGTAGCTCAAAATCGGTATCGGTTGTAGGTACATCAAAAGAGCGTAATACGGACACATGATTTTGAAGGATCTCGTCCTTTGAAAGTGAGCTACGTGCGTATGTAGGATGTTTAATTGATCTCCAGCTGTTGCGACTTGTAAAAGGAGTTTTTTAATGATATCGCCACCAAGTGACTTCGACAACTAATTGCTTGTCTGTGACAATTCTGTTGTCAAACACGGTATTCAATAATTGTGCATTTCATTTCTTATAACATTGTCCCATGTCCTTAAAACTGAATAATTACTAATGTCCACCATTCAGTGACAGTCACTGAAACTCCCTAGTCAGTTCATGTTTTCATCCACAGCGATACGCCGTTAACGACAATGGTTGTTTTACGTGTTTAAAGGGGAATTAACTGTGTTTACTTCCAAAAAATCTTTCCTTCGCTACTTAGATTTATATTCAATAGCAAAAAGAGATAAATACAGGTATAGAAATTCTTAAATTCCTATATATTTTGTGAAACTTAGTTTGACAATTATTCTTTGGCAGTTGATTAATTCAACCTTACTATTTGTATATGCATACCACGCAGGAACTGATCTTATTTTAACAAACTATGTAGGAATATAAGAATTTTTATACTTGTGTATATCTCTTCTTTGTTATTGTATATCAAGTTTAAGTAGTAAAGTAGAAAAAAAAATTTTTTTTTGTAAACACAATTAATGCCCCTTAAAGGAGAATTAGCTGTGTTTAACAAAGATATTAATTCAATTTTTTCTTCTTTCAATACTTGTTCGTGATATCAATATAAAAATCTCCGATACCAAAGTATAAATCAATAGAATGTCCAGAACATAGATACAAATTTGGTAAAAATGGACAAACCAAGAAGTGGGATCAGGTGCCATGGAGGAGTAAACATCCCCTGTCCACCGGTCACACCCACCGTGAGTCCACAGTCAAGTCCAATTGGTACAGACGTCTCAAAAACTGCCAACGAAAAGGCAAGTCAACATTTTACCCAGCGAAACAGAGTAATCGCACACAAGACTATTATAACGACCGCAAAATTTGAGGAACGTTGACATTAAACGCGGTTTTCGATATCCCTGTGTCAATAATTTGTCAGTGAGTAGTTTACCTCTGAAAATGAAATCTTCATATGTTGTACACGCCCTGGCATATCGGATTATTTGTGAAATATAAACTCCATATGCGGGTGACTGAGGGATATTAGTACTTAAATGTGGAAAATTTACGATGGGAAAGCCGAAATCGTTGCGTTTGTCGTATAGCTTAGTAGCTAATTTCCCGTCTGTGTCTATATTAAGTAAAATGTCTAAATATGAAGCGTGTGTGATTGATTCTGTTGTATCTTTAATTTCTAGTTATATAGAGAGATAGGGATATATCGCATTGACATATGTATGAAAATTGTCATTATTAATTGACAAAACATTGTCGATATATCTAAATGTCAAATTAAAGGACACTGCTAACTTTTTCTTCTTTTGATTCAGCAGTTTCTGAATGAAGTCTGCTTCGAATGAATAAAGGAACAGGTCAGCCAATAAAGGGGCACAATTGGTTCCCATAGGAATTCCGACAGTCTGTTGAAAAACCACGTCTCTGAACATTACAAATATATTTTCTATTAGAAATTTCAGCATCTTTTTATATCAACTTAAGTGTATTTATGTGTGGAATCAGAGTGTTGTTGGACAAAATAAGTATCATGATAACCAATCACTATATATTTAAATTTTCGGGTACCACTTTAGTGAAAAATCAGTTGTCTTTGATGCTAAAAAGTTTTTCTTTTATTTTTTTATGTGGAATAGTTGTGAAAAGAGTAGAGAAGTCATATGTTTTGATACTGTGAATTCGAGAAAAATTGTGTGCTATCAAGTTTTCTAAAAGCTGTTTAGAATTTTTTAGTATCCACATCTGATTTACACCGCTTCTGGAATAAGCAACTGTACATTATTGTTGAACCACGTGTCCGTATTACGCTCATTTGATATACCTACAACGGATACCGATTTTGAGCTACCATATTTATTTTAGATACCTAAACTTCATAAAACCCCGTATAAGCAAAGATGCATAGCTGGATCCAGCAAATGTTCTACCACACCTTTATCTTTACTCCTTACCAAGATATTGACAGCCGTTAAGGAGAAACTTCAACAATACTGTACAGTTGCTTATTCCAGAAGCGGTGAAAATTAGATGTGGATACTAAAAAACAGCTTTTAGAAAATTTGAAGGCCCACAATTTTTCTCGCAACATAAATTTGTATCTATGTCCTGGACATTCAATTGATTTATACTTTGGTATCTGAGTTTTATATATATATATATATATATATATATATATATATATATATATATATATATATATATATATATATATATATATATATATATATATATATGCTTCATCAAATGAGCTCAAAATAAATCTAAAGTTCCGAACCAAAAAGTGGTATTATACAACGCCAAACAAAAACTAAATGTATTTGTAAATCTGTCTAAAGAGTCACCACGGTAAAATGGTGTTCTAAAGATATAAGAATTTAAATTGTATTGTTTGTGACTATTATTTGGCAGATGTAGATCGTGTTACCGGTGATCTAGCTCACGTAAGTGGAGTTATCAAAGTTTTTGCAACTGTTTGTGTTTTTAGATTTACATTGCACAAAGCTGGGATGCGATATTATTTTCTTGACCTTTTATCACCAAATGTAACATAATTTAACCTTTTTGTCATAAAATGTCTCCATGAATTCAACTTTATCATTCAATTTATTTTTTAGAAGTGTACCATTCCCATTCCGGTTAAAACCCCCATGGGCTAAGTACAGCTATATAATCTTAGACACTTTGCATGGTCGATATATATATATATATATATATATATATATATATATATATATATATATATATATATATATATATATATATATATATATATATATATAACAATACAAACAAAGGTCGTATTACAGACTTTCAGTCAACCATCAAATATCATCTTTCTTACAGGGAGTCACTGATTCAGATAGTATCATTTGTGATCCAAGGTCCATAGTAAATGTACAATGTTGTAGTGATATTTCTTCTTTATATATACTTGTATTTCTCTACATGCATTGTCAACGGGATACTCACCACTATCGAAACATTTATTTGTGTGAATGCGTAGATGGCCGAGTGTTTAGGACGTCGAGCATAGGAGCCAGACGGTTGGTGCCGTAAGTCGAGAGTTCGAACCACAGCCGGGAAATTGTGAGTCCGTAGGTGTCTTGTTATATCTGCATTTGTTCATGATATATATAATATGAGGGAGAAAGATAGAGTTTACATTAATCTTGTCATCAGTATTTCACTTTGCCCGTAAAACATGTGCTATGTTCATAGTTTAGAATAAATTTTTAAATACTTTGATCTATTTTTACATATGTAATATTTTATGGGAAAAATTGTTCTAAAATTCGAATAAAACGTCTTTGTGTAATATGAAACTACAGTAATAAACAAATTGTCTATATTCAGTGTCAAGCCAGCCGCCAACACCAGCCCTCAATAATATTGATAAGATAAGGCGCGTTCGCATCAAATTTTCTTGCGGGGTATTCTTTATATATTTCCACTAATTATTTTCTATAATTATAAATTATTTTGTTGTACAATTTTAGTTTATGACTTTTTTAGTATTATTAATGATTTTGTTATGTTGCACGTGCATTTCATTAAAAAGAAGAATAAAATTAAATGACGTTATAAAGGGCTGTTATTAACGGTTGGATTGTCGCACGGTTTTTATGACCAAAATTTTTTTTTTGGATGCCTGGGCTTACCAGTATTTTCTGAACGGCGTCCTAGGTATGGGAAGTAGAAGTGAGTATGACCTCTCACATGCACCCTGCCATATATTCCCTAGAGGTTCAGGAAGGGGGCATAGAGGGTAAATCGGACAGCTGGACTGTTATTGTCTGCTGGGCTTACTGAGAATTTCTCCAAGGTATGGCAGGTAGAGGTTAGCATGACCTCATAAATGCATTATACCCCCTTCTCGAGGGTACGGGACAGATATGAAATAGTGCATGTAAGAGTTCGCTCCCATTTCTACTCCCATACATTAGGCGTCCCTAAGAAACTCCAAATAAGCCCAGCAGTCAATAAGAAATTCAGTCCCAAAATGTCAGTTTTACCCTCTTTTGCCTCCTTCCTGAGGGTCTAGGGCATATGTGGTATAGTTCTTTTGGAAGTCATACCCATCTATAGCTCCCATGCCTTGGGAGTCGCTCAGAAGATTTCCAGTGAGCTCAAAAGTCATTAAGAAATGTGGTCACAATTGTCCGTTTTACTCCCTGTGCTCCCTTCCGGAGGGTCTGGGACATATGTGACATAGTTCATGTAAGAGATCGTGCCTACTACTGCCTCCCATACCTTGGGCGTCACTTAGAAACTCCCAGTAAGCCCAGCAGTCAATAAGAAATATCGATCAAAATAACCCAGGTGTCAATCCATCGGTCAAATATCGCCCTCAATAACGGCATTCATACATAATTTTTAATGTAATCCACTAACAACATAGCAAAACAAAAAATTATGTATCATAAACGAAAATAATTAATTGTTATACATAAAGAAAACGTTTTGAAGCGAACGCGCCTTATGTAAAGGTAAATCACGAAATGGTGTTGTATAGTTAGTACAGAGAACATACCACTCGAGGGTCGTGACAATAGTTAATTTATTACTCAGAATAAGTTTAAACTTTAATAAATAATGTATTAGATATGGAGGAGATTGACATAGAAAATACACAGTATGCCTAATTTGGACTTGAAAGATTCATAATTTAGTGATATATCTGATGATGAAATATTAACAGATAGAATTGATTTTTAAGGAGTCAATTCTAAAGAAAAGAAAAAGATACCATTACGAAATTCAGATTTGCCCAGAAAACAAATATAATCGAAATGGGCTGTAATTTATTTGAATGATATCTGATTAAAGATATAAAAGTTTTGCAGAGAAATACTATTAGGCCAGATATAATGAAAGTGATTTTGAATTTATTGTCAAATCAGGAATCGAGCGTTTCTTTTCACACAAATTTTTACGTGCTGCCACAATTACATGTATATCTGCCGCGAACATCGGTGAGTAGGTTACATATGAAAAAACAAAATAAAAACAAAACGGGTCATTGTTTAGATGTTGTATTACAAACATGCAAATATTAACTTTGAAATTCAGGCGAGTAATGAGATTAAAGGATCTAAACGAAAACATGATAATGAATTTGAATATGTGCCTACATCTCAACATGGATTTATTAAAATCAGGAAAGCAAATTTAAGAATTAACAATTCCTTATATTATTCCGGTTGGAAAGATTACAGAAGAAAATAAATTAATTTGTTTGAAGGTTAAAATGATTTTCTTATTTTTGTTCAGATGACATCTCGGCAGGTGAATAGCTAAATCCATTCATATATTCATATATTAAGTGTTGAATAGTAGAATAGGGCTAAACTATTCATCTATTTAACAGTTACCTGTAGATGCCTGTAGAATAGTAAAAACAAGAGTGCATCGAGCACATGGTATACCCGTGTCTACCAAAAAAAATCCCATTTTGCTTGAATGGGGGCATACACATGATGTATACAGTTATCCGTATCAGCAATGTGATAAGGAATGAAAACCAGAAGTGAGGGGACATAACTCCAATGCCGTGGGAAATTGAAACACGACAACAAAACCCTTAATGTATGTTAAACATTATTGCTTCTTGTGATACCATACCAAATTTGAAAGTAATTAAATTAAAAATAAAAAAATCTTACATTTTTTACATAATGTCCTTTTTAGCAATCAAAGGGCCATAACTCTTGGAAATTAACGCAGCATCTTCATTTTACGATATTCACATTACCGTATGATACCAATCACACATGCAAATTCTCGGAACAATCGGGCGAGAACTGGGACTAGTTGCGCCCACAAGAAAATTGAACACGAGAAATCTTTTAAAACAACCAGACGGACAGACAACGCCATACTATAATACGACGTATTGGACGGGTTCAAAACCACTCAAAACACAAATGATGATTTAATCAAACGTTTTTACCTCATGAATGTCATTGACGGCTGGTATTGACTGCGGGTATTGACATCTGGTATTGACTGCGGGTATTGACAGCTGCTATTGAGTGTGAGTATTGACGGCCGGTATTGACGGCTGATATTGAGTGTGGGTATTGACGGCCAGAATTGACTGCAGGTTTTGAGTGTGGGCATTGACGGCCGGAATTGACTGCGGGTTTTGAGTGTGGGCATTGACGGCTGGTATTGGGTGTGGGTATTGACGGCCGGTATTGGCGGCTGGTATTGAGTGTGAGTATTGACGGCCGGTATTGACGGCTGATATTGAGTGGGGGTATTGACGGCCGGAATTGACTGCGGGTTTTGAGTGTGGGCATTGACGGCTGGTATTGGGTGTGGGTATTGACGGCCGGTATTGACGGCCGGTATTGAGTGTGGGTATTGACAGTCGGTATTGACTGCGGGTATTGAGTGTAGGTATTGACTGCCGGTATTGACTGCGGGCATTGAGTATGGGTATTGACGGCTGGTATTGAGTGTGAGTATAGACGGCCGGAATTGATGCTGATATTGAGTGAGGGTATTGAGTGTGGGTATTGACGGCCGATATTGACGGCTGGTACTGAGTGTGGGTATTGACTGCGGGTATTGAGTGTGGGTATTCACCACGGGTATTGGGTGTGGGTATTGACGGCTGGTATTGAGTGTTGGTATTGACGGCTGGTATTGACTGCGGGTAGTAACGGATAGCTAGATACTAGTCATCCATACTATATAAAATCTATCCATTGTTTCTTCATCAAATCTTGCCATCAGTGTGAACTGCATGAGCTTATATTAACCAGAAATCTGCATTTAAACCAAATACATCAATATTTCTTCACTTCTTTACATAACAATGGCTGTGGCAGGCATACTCCTGGTGGGTTCCGTGTTTCCAAATTTCGAGGCAGAAACAACTATGGGAAATATTGACTTTTATCACTGGTTAATGGACAGATCTGTCTTTCAGATTATACATACATAAATAGTACATCACACACACATACACACTGATAGTTTTGTAAAAAGCAAAAACAAATCCCAAGCCAATTCTTTCTGTCAATTATATGTATATACGTTATACCAAAGCTTTGAAGGCCTCAAAACAATTGCTCACTGAGACAACCCGTTTCGTCAATTAGACTTCTCAGTTGAGCTAGAAGTCAAATAAATCTATAGTTCCGAACCAAAAAATGGTATTATACAAAAACTAAATGTATTTGTAAATCTGTCTAAAGAGTCACTACGGTAAAATGGTGTTTTAAAGATATAAGAATTTAAAGTATATTGGTTTGTGACTATTATATGGTAGATGTAAATCGTGTTAGCTGTTACCTGCCTCACGTACGTAGACTTATCAAAGGTTTTGCAACTGTTTGTGTTTTTAGATTTTCATCGCACAAAGCTGGGATGCGGTATTATTTTCTTGACTTATTGTCACCAAATGTAATAAAATTTAATCATTTTTATCATAAAATGTCTCGATGAATTAAACGTTATCATTCAATGTTCTGTTTTAAAACTGTACCATCCCCTCCCCTATATAATCTTAGACACTTTGCTGGGTCCATGTGTATAAACATATAAAACCAATACAGACAAAAGTCGTATTACAGACTTTCAGTCAACCATCAAGTATCATCATTTCTGACAGGGAGTCACTGATGCAGATAGTATCATTTGTGATCCATGGTCCATAGTAAATGTACAATGTTGTAGTGATATTTCTTCTTTATATACTTGTATTTCTCTACATGCATCGTCAACGTTCCATTGTCATTTACATTAGGATAAACCCTTTCACCTCTGTTTCTACGACCGGGTTCCCATGATCGGATACTCACCACTATCGAAACATTTATGTATGTGAATGCGTAGATGGCCGAGTGGTTAGGGTGTCGAGCATGGGAGTCAGTCGGTTGGTGTCGTAAGTCGAGAGTTCGAACCACAGCCGGGACATTGTGAGTCCGTAGGTGTCTTGTTATATCTGTATTTGTTCATGATATATATAATATGAGAGAGAAAGAGTTTATATTAATCTTGTCATCAGTATTTGACTTTGCCCGTAAAACATGTGCTATGTTCATAGTTTAGAATAATTTTTTTAAATACTTTGATCTATTTTTACATATGTAATATTTTATGGGAAAAATTGTTTTAAAATTCGAATAAAACGTCTTTGTGTAATATGAAACTACAGTAATAAACACATTGTCTATATTCAGTGTCAAGCCAGCCGCCAACACCAGCCCTCAATAATATTGATAAGATAAGGCGCGTTCACATCAAATTTTCTTGCGGGGTATTCTTTATATATTTCCACTAATTATTTTCTATGATTATAAATTATTTTGTTGTACAATTTTAGTTTATGACTTTTTTAGTATTATTAATGATTTTGTTATGTTGCACGTGCATTTCATTAAAAAGAAGAATAAAATTAAATGACGTTATAAAGGGCTGTTATTAACGGGTGGATTGTCGCACGGTTTTTATGACCGAAATTTATTTTTTTATGCCTGGGCTTACCAGTATTTTCTGAACGGCGTCCTAGGTATGGGAGGTAGAAGTGAGTATGACCTCTCACATGCACCCTGCCACCACAACAAAACCCGTATTATATGTTAAATATAATGCTTCTTGCGATACCACACAACATTTGAAAGGAATTGAAGGAAATACAAAACAGTTCTTGCAATTTGTACATAATGCCCATATTTGGCAATAAACGAGGCATACCTCCGCCAAATATAGCTGAAATTCCACGATTTACGGGCTCTTTCGACCGGTTATACAATGGAGAATCCTACTATGTTTGACGAAAATTGGGCCATAATTATTCGAGAAATCTTATAAAACAACCAGACGGACAGACAACGCCATACTATAATACGACGTATTGGACGGGCTCAAAACCACTCAAAACACAAATGATGATTTCATCAAACGTTTTTACCTCATGGATATTATTGACGGCTGGAATTGACTGCGGGTATTGACGGCTGATATTGAGTGTGAGTATTGACGGCCGGTATTGACGGCTGATATTGAGTGTGGGTATTGACGGCCGGAATTGACTGCGGGTATTGAGTGTGGGTATTGACGGCCGGAATTGACTGCGGGTATTGAGTGTGGGCATTGACTGCGGGTATTGAGTGTGGGGTATTGACGGCCGGTATTGACGGCCGGAATTGACTGCGGGTATTGAGTGTGGGTATTGACGGCCGGAATTGACTGCGGGTTTTGAGTGTGGGTATTGACGGCTGATATTGAGTGTGAGTATTGACGGCCGGTATTGACGGCTGATATTGAGTGTGGGTATTGACGGCCGGAATTGACTGCGGGTATTGAGTGTGGGTATTGACGGCCGGAATTGACTGCGGGTATTGAGTGTGGGCATTGACGGCCGGTATTGACGGCTGATATTGAGTGTGGGTATTGACGGCCGGAATTGACTGCGGGTATTGAGTGTGGGTATTGACGGCCGGAATTGACTGCGGGTTTTGAGTGTGGGCATTGACTGCGGGTATTGAGTGTGGGTATTGACGGCCGGTATTGACTGCGGGTATTGAGTGTGGGCATTGACGGCTGGTATTGAGTGAGGGTATTGACGGCCGGTATTGACTGCGGGTATTGAGTTTGGGTATTGACGGCCGGAATTGACAGCTGGTATTGAGTGTGGGTATTGACGGCCGGTATTGACTGCGGGTATTGAGTGTGTGTATTGACGGCCGGTATTGAATGCGGGTATTGAGTGTGGGTATTGACGGCCAGTATTGACGGCTGATATTGAGTGAGGGTATTGACGGCTGGTATTGAGTGAGGTTATTGATGGCCGGTATTGACTGCGGGTATTGAGTGTGGGTATTGACGGCCGGTATTGAATGCGGGTATTGAGTGTGGGTATTGACGGCTGGTATTGAGTGTGAGTATTGACGACCGGTATTGACGGCTGATATTGAGTGAGGGTATTGACTGCTGGAATTGACTGCGGGTATTGAGTGTGGGCATTGACGGCTGGTATTGAGTTTGGGTATTGACGGCCGGTATTGACTGCGGGTATTGAGTGTGGGTATTGACGGCTGGTATTGAGTGTGGGTATTGACGGCCGGTATTGACGGCGGGTATTGAGTGTGGGTATTGACGGCTGGTATTGTGTGTGGGTATTGACGGCTGGTATTGACTGCGGGTATTGATTGTTGGTATTGACTGCCGGTATTGACTTCGGGTATTGCTTGTTGGTATTGACTACGGGTATTGGGTGTGGGTATTGACGGCTGGTTTTGAGTGTGGGTATTGACGGCTGGTATTGACGGCCGATATTGACTGTGGGTATTGACGGATAGCTAGATACTAGTTCTCCATACTATATAAAATCCATCCATTATTTCTTTATCAAATCTTCCGTTCAGGGTGAACTGTATGAGTTTATATTAACCAGAAATCTGCATTTTTTTAAAAAAAAAAAAAAAAAAAAAAAAAAAAAAAAAAAAAAAAAAAAAAAAAAAAAAAAACCAGAAAAACCAAATACATCAACATTTCTTCACTTCTTGACATAACAATGGCTCTGGTAGGCATACTCTTTGTGGGTTCCGTGTTTCCAAATTTCGAGGCAGAAACAACTATGGGAAATATTGACTTTTATCACTGGTTAGGAGACAGGTCTGTCTTTCAGTTTATACATACATAAATAATACAACACACACACACACATACACACACACACACACACACACACACACACACACACATTAATAGTTTTGTAAAAATATAGAAGCAAAAACAAATCCCAAGCCAATTCTTTCTGTCAATTATATATATATATATATATATATATATATATATATATATATATATATATATATATATATATATATATAATTATATATATATATGTTATACCAAAGCTTTGAAGGCCTCAAAACAATTGCTCACTGAGACAACCCGTTTCCTCAATTAGACTTATCAGTTGAGCTAGAAGTCAAATAAATCTATAGTTCCGAACCAAAAAGTGGTATTATACAAAAGCGAAATGTATTTGTAAATCTGTCAAATGAGTCACTACGGTAAAATGGTGTTTTAAAGATATAAGAATTTAAAGTATATTGGTTTGTGACTATTATATGGTAGATGTAAATCGTGTTAGCTGTTACCTGGCTCACGTAAGTAGACTTATCAAAGGTTTTGCAACTGTTTGCGTTTTTAGATTTTCATCGCACAAAGCTGGGATGCGATATTATTTTCTTGACTTATTGTCACCAAATGTAATAAAATTTAATCATTTTTATCATAAAATGTCTAGATGAATTAAACGTTATCATTCAATGTACTGTTTTAAAAGTGTACCATCCCCTCCCCTGTTAATACCCCGTGGACTAAGTACAACTTCATAATCTTAGACACTTTGCTGGGTCCATATGTAGAAACATATAAAACCAATACAGACAAAGGTCGTATTACAGACTTTCAGTCAACCATCAAGTATCATCATTTCTGACAGGGAGTCACTGATGCAGATAGTATCATTTGTGATCCAAGGTCCATAGTATATGTACAATGTTGTAGTGATATTTCTTCTTTATATATACTTGTATTTCTCTACATGCATCGTCAACGTTCCATTGTCATTTACATTAGGATAGACCCTTTCACCTCTGTTTCTACGACCGAGTTCCCATGTTCGGATACTCACCACTATCGAAACATTTATTTATGTGAATGCGTAGATGGCCGAGTGGTTAGGGTGTCGAGCATGGGAGTCGGTCGGTTGGTGCCGTAAGTCAAGAGTTCGAACCACAGCCGGGACATTGTGAGTTCGTAGGTATCTTGTTGTATCTGCATTTGTTCATGATATATAATATGAGAGAGAAAGATAGAGTTTATATTGATCTTGTCAACAGTATTTGACTTTGCCCGTAGAACTACAACTGTACACATAAAGTTTATCTATACTACTATGTGCTATGTTCATACTTTAGAATAAATTGTTTTAACACTTTGGTGTATTTTTCACCATATGTAATATTTTATGGGGAAATATTGTTCATAAAATTCGAATAAAACACTATTTGTGTAATATGAAGCTACAATAATAAACAAATTGTTTATATCCGGTGTCAAGCCAGCCGTCAATACCAGCTGTCGCTTCAAAAGTTTTGCGGCGTTTTCTTTATATACTTCAACTAATCATTTTCTATATTTATAAATTATTTTGTTGTACAATTTCAACATATTACTTTTGTAGTGTTATTTATGATTTTGTTATGTTGCACGTGCATTTCATTAAAAAGAATAAAATTAAATGACATTATTAATACCGTAGTAATAAAAAGTTTGTAAAAATAAAGGGACCAAAACTAATGCTCACTGAGACGATTCTTTCTGTCAATTAGACTTCATCAGCTGAGCTGTATTTCTAAATCTAAGAGTAACCACTGTCAAAAAAGATCTTAGTTTTTGAAGCGGTAAGAATTCAAAGTGAATTGGATTGTGACTTACTATTATCTGGTAGATGTAGATCGTGTCACTTTTAGTCTAGCTCACAAAAGAAGATATATCAAAATGTTGGCAACTGCTTGTGTTTTCAGGACACCTAAGCTAAAGGCTCGGGGTAACCTACTGCAATCATTTTTTTGTCTGTCGTTGTCCGTCGTGCGTCTTTAACTTTTAGACACTTCTTCTCAAGAACTCATGGGCCAATTTCAACTAAACTTGGCAGGAAGTATCCCTTGTGAAGCCGGATAAAGTTTACGAATGAAAAGTGGCTGGGACCAAAACGTACCAAAACATGTTACACCTTTAAAAATATTCTTCTAAATCAATGATCAGATGACTTTTAAACTTTGTATGCATGATTGTAAAGTTTTAAAATATCTACAATGAAATCTGTCCATAAACGAACCACTATGGGGCGCTCCATTAACGCAGGGCACACTTGTATTACAGACTGTTTAATAACTCAAAACTGATCGATTTTTTGTATACAAAGATATATGAGAAAGTTGTTAGGAATTATCTAAGGATGAGTTTGACTAAATTTCAAGATCATGGGGTCAAAGTTCAAGGTCACAGGCACCTATGTAAATGAAAGATATGTTTTTTGTAAAATTTTAGACAATTTTGACTACATTAAAATGAGCGCCTTGCAAAAATCTATCAATATTTTATTTTGGTGGAAATTGTCAGTGTTTTGGACCCTTTTTGACATTATCTTGAAATGTATGATAGATAGAGAGACAGTGAAAGAGGCAAAAATGTTTAGCATGCAAAGATCTACAAAACGTAAACAGTGCTGATATTGTCAGGTCAAAGCTTATAGGAGTTATCTTGACTTTAAGTGGATTGCTCATATTTCGAAGAGTTTTATCATATTAGTATGAAAAGTATAATAAAAGAGAGAAAGTGAAAGAAGAAAAAATGTTGAGCATGCAAAGATCTACAAAAAAGTCAATACGACTGAAATTGTCAGGTCGACCCTTATTGGAGTTATTTTCCCTTTCAAGTGGATTTCTAAAATTTTGGTAATTTTTTCCCTATTCTGTTGAAAATTATAATAATAAAGAGAAATTGAAAGAAGAAAAATGTTCAGCTGGCAAAGATCTACTAAATAGACAATAGGATTGAAATTGGGGTTATTTCCCCTTTTTCAGTGGATTTTTTATGTTTGGTCTGTTTTTGACATTATTTTTTAAATTTATGATAGACAGAGAGAAAGAGAAAGAAGAAAAAATGTCTGCTTACAAGGATCTACAAAAACGTTAACAGGACCGTAGTTTTTCCCCTTTATGTGGATTTCTCATGTTTGGGCTGTGTTTGGCATTCTCTTGAAATGTATGAAAGAGAGAAAGTGAAAGAAGCAAAAATATTTAGCACTCAAAGATTACAAAAAGTCAACAGGATCGAAATTGTCGGGTCAACCCTATTGGGAGTTATTTCCCCTTTTAAGTTGATTTCTCATGTTTTGGACAGTTTTGTCCTGTTACCATGAAAAGTATAATAGATACAGAGAAAGTGAAAAATCAAATATCTTCAGCACGCAAAGATCTGCAAAAAATCAATAGAGCTGAGATTGACAGGTCACCCTTATGGGAGTTATTTTCGCTTTTAAATGGATTTTTCTTGTTGTGATCTGTTTTTTGACATTATCTTGAAATGCATGATAGAGAGAAAATGAAAGAAGCAAAAATGAAATTGTCAGGTCGACCTTTATGGAAGGTATTTCCCCTTTAAAGTGGATTTTTCGTGTTTTGGACTGATTTGGTCATTATCCCCTTTAAATGGATTTTTTATGTTTTTGCCCATTCTATCGAAAAGTATAATAGTTAGAGATAAAGTGAAAGAAACAAAAATGTTTAGCAAAGATCTACAAAGATGCCAATAATGCGGAAATTCTCTGACCAACGCTTATGGGAAATAACTTGTTTGTTTTGCTCAGATGACCGTTAAGGCCCACTGGGTCTCTTGTTAGATTTTCATTGTACAAAGCCGGGATGCGATATTGTTTTATTGGTATACTATCACCAAATTTAATATAATATAATAATTTTATATCATAATATATGAATTTAACTTTATCATGCAATGCATTGTTTTTTTTTTAGTGTACCGCCCTCTCCCCTGTTAATACCGTCGAAGTGTAAAAACGTGTAAGAGAGAGAGAGAGAGAGAGAGAGAGAGAGAGAGAGAGAGAGAGAGAGAGAGAGAGAGAGAGAGAGAGAGAGAGAGAGAGTCAGTCACCGTGGTCTAAGAAACAGTGAACAAATCTGGTGGACATAGGACAACCACGGACTCCCAGAAGGAGAGAAATGTTCATATGGAAAAATCCGGTGTGGAGTCTTGTGAACCATTCCTTGACCTGAACGAGTTTAAAATTTTGGTACTTTAAGCATACCATTAAATATACAATGTTCCTACTTGTCACCATATATAAGATAGTATCCAATGAGGAATAAAACGAAAAGTGGGTAGAGTAACATTGAAGTAGTACTATCAAGTCCATTATAACCCGAATTAGATGTGTAAATGGTCTCAACATGAAGAACAATTGCGAATCCCTAACGGGATAAGACTATTTGTCCGGGAGGAGTCAGCGTCTTCTGCTGGCATGCCACACCCGTGGCAAACGTTCCATGGAAACCTTTCTTGTCAAATCGGTGAAAAGGTCAAGTTTGGTGATAAGGTCAAGTTCGGTGAAAAGCACGACTGGTGAAAATGAGTCACTGTCTGTGGCTGTGCTCCAGAATATTATATAATATTCCTGAGAGGGGGACTTTATAATGTTTAACAAGATCCCCGTATCTTTACAAAACAATCCCTCATCAAAAACTCAAAAACAGATTAACATCTATTATACAATACTCTTTTGTAGGCAAAAATGGAAATCGCAGATATAAATATTTGGTGTTAGGTCATGAAGAACCTTATTTTGTCAAGGAACACTCTGATTCCAATAACAAGTACACTGAAGACGATATTATCAAGATGCTGGGGTTTCTAATAGACAACATTTTCGTGGTTTTTGCGGGAAAAGTTTTCCAACAGATTGTCGGCATTCCAGTGGGTACCAATTGTGTACCTCTCTTGGCTGACATAATTTTGTATTCATATGTAGCGGAATTTAAACAGTCTCTGCTCTCCAAAGGAAACAAACAGTTAGCATATCGGTTCGGTTTTACTTACAGGTATATCGACGATGTTCTCTCCATAAATAATTCAGAATTTCAGAATTACCTCGGCCAGATGTATCCTGTGAGCTAGAGATCAATGAGACGACAGAGAGCAACACATCTGCTTCTTACCTAGATTTACTCCTGTCCTGTCCCGTTTCTAAGTAGTGATATTCCATCTTTTCCTGCCTATAGGCGTTTTCATTTCACAACTTATACGTTATGCCAGGGCATGCTCTTCCTATGAATGTTTTATTCTGAGAGCTAAACGATTAGCCTATAGACTACTTACACAAGGTTACGTTGTTGAACGCTTGGAGTCGTCGTTTAAGAAGTTTTATGGTCGATACGGAAATCTTGTTAAACATTATGAAGTCCTCCTTTCAGAGACATTAAATAGTATTCTGGATCACGGCCACAGACAGTGATTCCCTTTCACCAATCAAGCTTTACAGCGAACTTGACTTCATCACCAACCTTGACATTTTTACCGAAATTTGACCCGTTCACCGAACTAGAAAGGTTTCCATGGAACATTTACGACGGATGTGGCATGCCAGCAGAAGAAGCTGACTCCTTCCGGACACCTGGTCTTATCCCGTTTGGGATTCATAATTGTTATTCATGTTGAGACCATTTGCACATCTTATTACTTTGTTAAGCAAAATAAGTAGATTCCTTCTACAAATAACGAGTTCGTCAGAGATACAAATACTCAAGCTTGCATTTGTACTGCAGAATCACTGTTGACCCATAGAAGATGTACAGGGTGTAGTAAAGAGAAAACTATATAAAATGCTATGATGGGTGTACACTTTGTATAGAATACAGTGATGGGTGTACACATTGCATAGAATACAATGATGGGTGTACAATTTGTATAGAATACAATGATGGGAGTACACTTGATATTGAATACAGTGGTGGGTATACACTTTATATAGAATACAGTGATGGGTATACACTTTGTATAGCATACAATGATGGGTGTACATTTTGTATAGAATACAGTAATGGGTGTACACTTTGTATAGAATACAGCAATGGGGTGTACACTCTGTATAGAATACAGTGATGAGTGTACACTTTGCATAGAATACAGCAATGGGTGTACACCTGGCATAGAATGCAATTATGGGTGTACACTTTATATAGAATACAATAATGGGTGTACAATTTGTATAGAATACAATGATGGGTGTGCACTTTGTATATAATACAGTGATGGATGTACACTTTGTATATAATACAGTGATGGGTGTACACTTTGTATAGAATATAGTGATGGGTGTACACTTTGTATATAATACAGTGATGGGCGTACACTTTGTATATAATACAGTGATGGATGTACACTTTGTATATAATACAGTGATGGGTGTACACTTTGTATAGAATATAGTGATGGGTGTACACTTTGTATATAATACAGTGATGGGCGTACACTTTGTATATAATACAGTGATGGATGTACACTTTGTATATAATACAGTGATGGGTGTACACTTTGTATAGAATATAGTGATGGATGTACACTTTGTATAGAATACAGTGATGGGGTGTACACTTTGTATATAATACAGTGATGGATGTACACTTTGTATAGAATACAGTGATGGGTGTACACTTTGTATATAATACAGTGATGGATGTACACTTTGTATAGAATATAGTGATGGGTGTACAGTATATGATACAGGATGGATGTACACTTTGTATATAATACAGTGATGGGTGTACAATTTGTATATAATACAGTGATGGATGTACACTTTGTATAGAATATAGTGATGGGTGTACACTTTGTATATAATACAGTGATGGGTGTACACTTTGTATATAATACAGTGATGGATGTACACTTTGTATATAATACAGTGATGGGTGTACACTTTGTATATAATACAGTGATGGATGTACACTTTGTATATAATACAGTGATGGGTGTACACTTTGTATAGAATACAGTGATGGATGTACACTTTGTATATAATACAGTGATGGGTGTACACTTTGTATATAATACAGTGATGGGTGTACACTTTGTATATAATACAGTGATGGGTGTACAATTTGTATATAATACAGTGATGGATGTACACTTTGTATAGAATATAGTGATGGGTGTACACTTTGTATATAATACAGTGATGGATGTACACTTTGTATAGAATATAGTGATGGGTGTACACTTTGTATAGAATACAGTGATGGGTGTACACTTTGTATATAATATAGTGATGGGCGTACACTTTATATATAATACAGTGATGGGCGTACACTTTGTATATAATACACTGATGGGCGTACACTTTATATATAATACAGTGATGGGCGTACACTTTATATATAATACAGTGATGGGAGTACACTTTGTATATAATACAGTGATGGGTGTACACTTTATATATAATATAGTGATGGGTGTACACTTTGTATAGAATACAGTGATGGGTGTACACTTTGTATATAATATAGTGATGTGTGTACACTTTGTATATAATACAGTGATGGGTGTACACTTTGTATATAATACAGTGATGGGTGTACACTTTGTATATAATACAGTGATGGGTGTACACTTTGTATATAATACAGTGATGGGTGTACACTTTGTATATAATACAGTGATGGGTGTACACTTTGTATATAATAAGGTGATGGGTGTACACTTAGTATAGACTACAATGATAGAGGGTTAAGCTTTACAAAATGTACTGAAGCCTGTATAAAGTATGAACATCATAACTGACACCTGTACAAATCGCTCCATTGCTGAAACCCAAATCTATAGTTATTCATTTCCCGACATAACAATGCCTGTGGTAGGAATACTCCTGGTGGGATCCATGTTTCCAAATTTCGGAGCTAACACGACTATGGGAAATATTGACTTTTATGATTGGTTAGGAGACAGGTTGGTGCATATTCCTGTATATAAATATATATTATTGTTTAAAGGTGAATATAGTTTTATTTATTTTCAAATGGCAGATTAAACTCGTGTCACTTGTTGGCTTATCTTACAGTAGGTAGATTTATCATAGTATTTGTAACTGCTTTTGTATTTAAATACAGAAGACCAACACCGAGACATACGTACTCTTTTTTATCGTGTGAGTAGACTTACTAAATCTATTGAGTTTCACACGATACTGTAGTCTAAGTCACATTAGGTCGTGAATTTCAGAATGAATTTGTAAAGCAACCAATCATCAAAATAAAAATATTTTACTGATATGAGTAAAAAACAAAAAATGTTATCCTATATCTTTTCATCAAATAGTCTAAGTTGATTGATCACTTCAATTTATCAAAATAGCTTGTGTACGAAAAAGATCTATGGTAGCCTTAAGATAGAAATAAACTGGGTCACATGAGACTTCATTAGTTGTTATCATAATGGAGAGGGACAACTTCCGTTTTTGTTTTTTCTTCCTATACATATAATACAATAATACCCGAAATACGTCTTTCGCAGTAGTACGATTACTTCTCCCATTCTTTGACTTCCGTTTTTGCAAGTAAAAAACATGGTGCTGTGCATGGAAAATCTCCGTAGGGTATAAATCACAATGGATATTTTGAACAAACACGGATTTTTTTATTTGTCGTTAGCATGGATAAATCACTCAGAATACCCAGAATACTGCTAAGTTAACATTAAGAGGTCAGTTTCAACCATTTTATTACATTTAGTCAAAATCTATGCTTACAGCTAATGTGACTAATGTTATAACTAAAGTTCGAATCGAATATGGAACAATTTCATCTTGGGGCACCTGTTTTTCATATGGTGATTCTGTTTTGGGAGATTGAACTTGATCCTAACACAGCGCAAAATGAAAATATATAGCATGTGTGTAATAAATAGGATTAAAGCAGTGATCATCTAATTCGCCACCTGAAAAACATGGCTATAATACAAAGGTTGTTATTTACAAAATTTCGTAAAGAATATTAAAGGGGCTTTAGCTGGTTTTTTTTTAAACATTTTCCCTTTTTTACTACTTAGATTGATATGCAGTAACAAAAAAAGGTATAGAGGTATACACAGACATGAACATACTTACATTCCTATATATTTTGTGAAAATTGCTTTAGAAAACCAGTTTGGCAATTATTCACTTGCAATTGATTAACTCAACCTTACTATTTGTATATGTATACCACACTGGAGCTGACCTTATTTTCACCGAATATATAGGATTTTTATATTTTTATGCAGTAAAAGTAGAAAACAGTCGAAATAATCTTTTTTGATAAACACGGCTAATGCCCCTAAAAATGAACATTATAACTATACAAACAATATCCTTGTTCAATGCTAGATAGACAGACATTATTTGGTGTTTTACAACACATTCAAAATTCGTCTTGTATAAATTCGAGACCGGACATTACTGGTAGAGGGGAAAACCCTATCTTAGTGTAATCTGGAGGAGCGAAAATAAATACCCGTGAATATAATACCTTATACTCATGAAGTATCCGAAGACAATACGTTATCAAAATGACTAAAGTTATCTCCTATCAAAATGTATTCATTTATAACCAGACATGTTAACAATAAAAAATATAAAAGTTATTACCTATCAAACTGTATACATATATACCAAGACATAATTACACGAATCATAAAATGATTATATAAGCCTAACTTCAACTCCTTCATATTTTGTACAGTAATTGATTATATCCAATTTGTCGTGTTATAATTGACTTGGAGTTTCGATTATCAAATGGTACTTCTTTATTTTCATCCTAGAACGATAAAGTGACATATATAATTGTTTTTTTCAGTTGGGTTATGCTGTTTACATATTCGTTCGATTATACTCCTGTACCTCTTACGGTCCTTAGCCTAGCTGCAAAACTTGACTCCCAGTTCAAAACAAGGAATGTGAAGTTCATTGCATTGTCCAGCGATTCTCTTGACGATCATAATGAATGGATTCAGGTAATATGTATAGAACAGGTAGCCTAGTAATTTGAACTTTTTGTTTGTGTATGCTTCACTTGACCGACTGGTTACCTTTCCTGTAAATGTGATTTCTTGTATCATAACGAGGCGATGTGTGTTGTAATTATATCATATGCAATTCGTCATCCAGCATATTAGTCCTTAATGAATTTATATTTATATTTGATCAAGGTGTGGTTTTTCCATGGGCTTAATTATTCTTAATCATTTTAAGGTATTGTCAAAATTTCGTCATAACCTATTGCATCATCTTTTCTATGAAACATGATACCAAACTCAAACTGACAGGGTATTACAATCAGTAGAATGGAGAGATTAAAATCAATATCTTATATGTTTTTCACTTGACCTGTCCAACATTTATCACGTGATTTTTCTGCCGTAAAAAGGAAGAGAGTGTTGTAATTAGATCACATTCAGCTTCTTGAGCCTCTGTGTCCGGCGTAATAGTTCATGTTGATTCATATTTAAATTTGATTGTTTTGTTGTTGCTGTTGTTTTGTTGTTTAACGTTCAAATAAAAAAATATTTCACTCAAATAGAGACGTCAAAAAATGCCGGTGAATGGCTTCAAACTTTTTAGAGGAATTCCGATGGTAAATAATGCGAAGATTATAATAGATTTCGGTAATGAAATATTTTCGAACGTTCTTCTCGGGTATACGCATAAAATGATTGATACCAGATAACCTGATCAACAATTTAAAGCTGTCTGTTTCCAATATGACTCCGTGAAGCATGCATTGTTACAATGGTCATATTGACTGAATATAAATCTTTTTTTCTATCTCAGGACATAGAATCATACAGTTTGGTTCCAGTTTTCCCTTATCCAATCATATCTGACAATGATCTTGAAGTGGCTGATAAGCTGGGAATTATTTTTGAAGCTGGAGGGAATATAATGCTTCTTAGCAATACTGTAAGCTACCTTTATAGTTTTCACCTTTTGTACCAGTGTTAAGAAAGCATTTGATTAATACTATTATAATATCTATATATTGGAGGGGAAATATATTAAATAAAAATCTCAGATACCAAAGAATAAATCAATAGGATGTCCAGGACATAGATACAAATCCGGTAAAAATGGACAAACACGGACCTCTGGAAACCAAGAGGTGGGATCAGGTGCCATGGAGGAGTAAGCGTCCCCTGTCGACCGGTCACACCCGCCGTGAGTCCACAGTCAAGTCCAATAAAACACGTGAGGAGTGTATCCTCGTCACAATTGGTACAGACGTCTCAACAACCGCCAACGAAAAGGCAACTCAACATTTCACTTAGTGAAAAAGAGTAGTCGCAAACAAGACTATTATACCGACCGTAAAATTTGCGGAACATTAAACGTGGTTTTCTTTTAAACCTGTATCCCATGACGACACAGGAAGTGAAAAAAAATGAAGACGCTTTGTGAGGTTTTTGTGAATTCTGCAAATAAAGGTGTTATAATATTTTTATTATTATTTTGAATAGTGTTTTACACAACACTAAGTTATTTGCTAGCGGTCAGTTTTAATAGCGGCTAATTTTCCGGATCCGGTTACATTATGCTAGGGAAGAGAGAACCGTCCTCCGCATGTAAACAAACAAACTTTCTCGCTTTCATGATTCAAAGCAGCGCGATGCTCTTACCACTCGGCCACAGTGACCCCTTGTATATATATATATATATATATATATATATATATATATATATATATATATATATATATATATATATATATATATATATATATATATATATATATATATATAAGTATATAAAACCATGTTGTAACTATGTAAAACTCATCGGGAAATCAACAACTTAATACATATAGGCTAAGTGGAAACTCTTTACGACCTAGCCTTTATAAACATGTTTTAACTTCTTAGAACGACAAAATCTGTTCTTTTTTAAAACCTACTACGAACAAAATATATATAAACCATTAAGAATGATAGTATGTTTGGGTTGTGTCTATTTGTGTATCTGTGTGTTTGTTGTGTGTGTGTATTTGTGTGTGTGTGTGTGTGTGTGTGTGTGTGTGTTCACCACAAATTGCTACATTTACATTTTACTGCATCTAAATCTACTTTAGTGTTTTCCAGGTGTATAGGTCTACATGATCGTTTATTACAAAACGTATTTAAATTGTGATTTCCTTGATATTTTGACAGCTGGTTTTCTTTTCCATCTAAACACTCTTTCAAATAGACTACTTAGTTTTAAACATTAAGTAACATCCAAAGTGTAGACATTATATAATACTGCAATATAAGTGATCATAATTGGTCATGTTCTCAGCTATATTATATTCATCTTTTTATACTTTTAAATTTATGTCACATTTTAATATAAATCCCTGCTTAAAATCTGCATAAACTGTATATTGATAATATCAACAACACGCTAAAATCGCCACTAATGATTTAATGATTTCAAAATCTTTATTAAGCGATGGTAAAATTCAAACACGTCCAATAAGATAACGAGTAAAGAATAAAAAATATCAGTGTATAATGTATTCTTCTGGGGAAAGACGTAACATGTATTTATCACTGCAACTTATAAAATGCATGTATATACGATCCTGTCAGGTGGTGAAATTATAAGACACTTTATGAAGTGTTACCACCTATGGGCGAATTGACATAATGCCAAATATCGGACACGTGGTTCCCAAGGTGCTCATCTTACGTCATTAAATTCTGACGTCATAATAGAAAAATCTACCGGAAGGTTCCTTGCCCGTCCTTTTGCAAAAGGTCAATTGTCACAAAATGTCACTTGTGCTGTGGGTTAGAGTCATTGAAGTCAGGCTTCCTTAACGTGAGGCGTCGTTTACGACAAGAACAGTGCCGTATAACGCGCACTTAGCGAAGTCTCGTCCGAAATACCCTCCGCTTTCTCTTCTTCTTCCGAACAATCAATATCTATTAATAGTCATGGGTATCACCCGGTACCGGGAACCTAAAACAGGACCGTTCGTATGCAAGGCGAACCCAATCTGTCCATTATGACCTCACAATTAAATGGCGCATCAAACACTTTTGTGAGTATGACATCATAATCGAATGACGTCAAAAAGCACATGGACAGTAATGTGTCAGACACTTGGCGATAAGTCAATTCACATAGCGGCGCAGCGTAACCTCTTGACTAACATACGGACTATTCTACTGAACGGTTACAGGAAATACGTTTTGTTGTCAACTGGAACTATTACTATAGCCAGTATAAATTCACACATCTATTTATAATATAAACTCGTCTTGACCAGGAACAACGTCCATGTGACCTCGCCATGCCATATTATATTTACACGCTTTTTACTATTTTAAATCTGTATTATTGTGTCTGGGTAATACATCGACATCTTCTCAACTTCTGTTTACAGGTGTTTATTATAGGACCAGACAAAAAGTTGAAGATGTCGATGTATTATCCAGACACGGCTGGATATAACTTTGAGTGAGTACAACAGCGACAACTGCAATAGTAAACAACAGCAATGAAATATCTGATAATTTCTTTTATTATTGAATTACTTCAATTTGAGTATTTTGCGTCCCTCGAAAAGAAAATAAAACAATTATAAAATGTATGTTCAGGAATGGAAATAATAAATTTATATTGATTTCCTCGTCATTTTTATGATTCGGCATCAGCAGTTTTCAAATACCAGATCTGATTCATGCTTCAATTAGCTAATGTGAAGAATTGTTCATTTCAAAGTTCCCTTCCTTTTATACCATATAACACCCCAAAATAATGATATCATTAGAAATATAATTTTGTTGTGTTATATAGATTTTAATATAGTGGTTACAATTTGCTAGTTTCATTAAATTATCCGAGGTTTTTCATATTGGACCGGAGCTGCATGCCGAGGGTCAATATGTAAGACCGAGGTCCAGTAATGATATGGAATTAGTCAATTAAGCCTTTTATCAAATGGTTATTGCCTGTGTTTATTAAAAATATTATTTCAATTTTTCTTTTATTTAACTACTCGATCTTGATACAATAACAAATATGAGCTATGCACAAGCATATAAAGTCTAATATTTTTATAAATTTTATAAACATAGGGTCATGTCCAGTTTGTATACATATACATATGCATATACTTATACAAATAATAAGATTGAATTTATCAACTTTAAGTAATTAAATGCCAAACTGATTTTTTCAACCAATTTTGACATAATATACAATAGAGTTAGGGTTTAAGATTTTTTATGCCTGTGAATATCTCTTTTCTGTAACCAAATGCCAATCTAAGTAGTAAAAAAGGAAAGATTAAAAAAACAGCTAATCCCAGTTTAAGAAGTGTGGTATGATATGAAATCCTAACTAGAATACAGCATTTGAAGTACTTGCGGTTGTCTAGGACGTGTCTCCATAGTCAGTTATGATACACCGTCTTTTGCTGAACTAGTATTAGCAAATCAAAATACAGGATATAAAATAGATTATTATTGTATAAAATTGTTAATTACTGACAAAAGGTAAATAGCTCTGTGTTAGTTTTGAGTCAAGATTTCAAGCCGCTAATCAGGAATGTGGCAATGCAAATTATCATCAAATGAAGCATAATTATGTGTTGTGTGATTTAAAATACACATATTTTTTTTTCGTTTCAGTGAAATTCTTAGAGTTGTGGACAGTTTACAGCTTACTGCACAAAAGAAAGCGGCAACCCCTGCAAACTGGAGGGTAAGATGTATTTTATGTTATCATTTTGTACTTGGTTTTGGTTTGTTATTTTCTGGCTTTTAAGATTAATAATAATTAGCAGGTGAACTGTATTTCATAAAAATCATTTCGTACTTCCTTTTGGTTTGTTATATTTGTTTTTGAATTTCATAATGATTGGCTTACATTATCCCACAATGCAGTGTGAACTGGTCTGACGACAAAAATACTGAAAGTGTTTCATTTGTGTTTTGTCTAGATATTTAAGGAATGACTGTGCTGACATTTTAGACATTATGATATCAGCAGTTGAAAGTTAAAGTGCGGGATATGCTGTGTTCTAATTAGGATTTCACATCATACCACACTACTTAAACTGGCATCAGCTGTATTTTGTTTTTAAATAATTCTTACATTTATCAATACTAAGATTGATATACATTAACAAAAAAGAGATATACAAAAATTCTTAAATTCCTATATATTTTGTGAAAATTGCTTGAGAAATCCAGTTTGGTATTTTTTCTCTTGCAATTGATTAATTCAACATACTAATTGTATATACATCCCGCACTGATACTGGTATTTGCCCTTGTATGATACCATTTGTTCTTTCGGATGTATACATTTATATTAAATTTCAACTCAACTGTTGAAGTCTTATTTACATGCATGATGGCTATGAGCATTTGTCTCTTTTGTAAAATTATAACTTTTGTATTGTCTCTTTTACATTGGTATTGTTGATAGTTTTGTTTATTTATGTTATGATAATCCATGGTTTTTTGGAGGGTTAATTTTTCACTTTCATCGAGACGTCATAAAGAATAGTTCAAGTACAGCAAAAACAACTCCTCAATGTTCCATAAATACTATGACTCATGTCCCTGGGTTATAGACATATGACCTTGAATTATGTCATACCTCTTCATAGGTTCTTGCAATTTCATTAGATAATGAGCAACTGATTCGGTTTTTCCAGGACGAATAGGGAATCATGGTTCGTTACGCTACACTCGACAATTTCTCGGAAACGACCGTCTTGAGCATTATTACTTTGGTATTATGTTTATAATATTTATAACCACTAAGTTGTCACTGCTGGTCGACCTTTTGAGTATACATAAATCTAGTACCTGGTATTTCGGTAACGGCAGATAATCTTATACTAAAGTTATATTTCATTTAAATTCTTCAAAAGCTAAGATAGTCATCTTTTTACAACAGTTACTCTTTGAAGACGGATCTTGGATATGCATTTAGATTTTTCTTGGCCTTGTATAAACCACTTTCAATTTAGAAAATATATTTAAAATTGGAGCTGAACTGATGATGTTTTATTGAGCATTATACTTTTGGTATTATGTTTATAATATTTTAGTTTTAATGGTGGTCTTCACCACATGTGTTACAAAGTTTTGGATATGACTAGAGAATAAAAGAAGCTAGCCCCGCTTTGAAAATCAATACTTAAGTACCTTACCTGTTTATTTTGTTATTACAGAAAGGGGGAGAATGCATTGTGCCACCAATCGTGAGTCAAGATGAAATTGAAGAGCTGTTTCCTTTTTATCGTTTTGTGGACGTTCCCTCGGGAAAGAATTATATGAAAGTTACGCCTCAACCATGATAACCAGAAAATTAAAGTCTTGCATATGGACATCGAAGTACTATGTACAATATTATATTCCTTTCTTTAATTGTTACTTTATTTTCCTTAACTTTGATGGCTATTGGTTAACACATGGTTTATTGAATGTGTTTTGTTTGTCCACTCGGTATTTGTTACCTTTGATTCGGCAAAAAATGTCAACAATTTGTTTAGTTTTTATATTTATAATTTGGCCTTGTATGATACCACTTTGTCTTTCGGAAATCTGTATATCAACTGATAAAGATGCAGGCATAAACAAAACTGGAATACGAATATTCATGGTGTGTGTGTTTGGGTTGTGTGTGTGTGTGTGTGTGTGTGTGTGTGTGTGTGTGTGTGTTGTTCTAATCTTTTGTCCTGAAGAAGGGTCAGATGGCACCGAAAGTTTGTCGTTAGTCATTTTAGTGCTTTATCTCTCTGTGTGTGTGTGTGTGTGTGTGTGTGTGTGTGTGTGTGTGTGTGTGTGTGTGTGTGGAATGGCTGTATAAAGAAAAGGAAATCGTATATTTTGTAATTTTTTATAAAACAACCACAGAAATGGTTTGTCCTTTAGTATTTTTAGAGCTTTCAGTATCCACATCTGAGGGACATCGCTGGAAAAAGCAACTGTACGATATTGCTGAAGTCATGTTGTAAAACAGATATGTTATATGTACCTTTTCCGCTTCAAGAAACCAAATGCGCATGTCTATACACTTAGCCGTGAAAAAAACTTTTTATGAGATTTACACATATATGAATTTTGTTAGAGTATAAAAGGTTTATTTTTATGGTTTATCATTGTTCAATATGCACATTTCCTCTTATTTTGCAATTATCTTAATCTGCCAAATGTTTCAAGGGTAATATAGTCCATAATGACGATTACATACAGACATTTTTGTGTTGGTGTGATAAGTTTATTTTGAATAAACGAGAGAGAGAGAGAGAGAGAGAGAGAGAGAGAGAGAGAGAGAGAGAGAGAGAGAGAGAGAGAGAGAGAGAGAGAGAGAGAGTTTATAACGTTTAACATGATACCTTACACTTGAGGTACAGATTACAGAAACTTGAACGAAAATGAGCGATGAAAGATAATCATTGGGACGACTTAAATAACATTCTTTTAAACTGACTGGAGAATTTGTTTGTTTGTTTATATGTTTATAGAAATTTAATGATAATTTCGAATTAAACTGACGCTGACATTTGTACCGCAGAATCGCTTAGGCAAATGATGGCGTATGTACATGTTGTGTAGTGTAAATCAGAAATAGTGTAAAATGCACATTTTGTAATAACTTGTTATTGGTTGAATATAGCGAATTGCATAACCTTTGTTTACTCCTGTGTTTTAACGTGTATATATAGGGTGCTATTTTTGTATGAAATTTGGTCTTTCGACACTCAAACACTGACCAGGACAAGCACCTAAATTTTCTTATTACGCTTAAGTTATTATCAATATTGTACTGTAAGGGATTTAAGCGGCGAGGTTTATGGAAAGAAATGCATGTATTGGGAGAAATTCATTGAAAAATATCAGAAGAAATATCAGAACTAAAACACAGTTCAACACATGCAATGAAGAAATCAAAGGCAGAATTTGAATCTACCTGCAAATACATCGGTAACGAAATGCAACACAGTTCAATTTAGAAATCGTGATAGAAGGTTATCAAATATCCTGGGCATTTGCAAAATTCAAAACCAGAGTACGCAAATTGATAGAACTGTGAGTTAAAAACTATCTAAAGGAAAAAATATTTTAAAAAAGCTGGCAATGGTGAGGCTAGATTAGAAACATATGGTAATATGACCAATCTCTGTCAACGTCTACAAAGAAGTCCCAAAACATGGTCATGTAACCCACGGAATGTATATAAAATCCAAATTACACAGAGAAAGGAAACCTTTCTGAAAAATATAGTCCGTATATCTATATCCATTTTTTAAAAGCATTTTCACCTCATATAGCGTTATTTTGCTATGTCAGCACTAAAATATAATAAAAAAGACCAACAATTAATTAAGCGCAAAATCTATAGGTGATTTACATAGAGTATCAGGTTTGACATCTTCTTTCTTAGCCCAGCGTATGGCGTACTTTGCTTATCCGTCTATAGTAATTTCAAAGTTTTGGCGCCATGTAAACGATATAGGTTCCCTATATTTTAGGCCTTTGCATAAAAGATCTCTCAGTTTTCTGTTGAGATCACCTGTCACAACATGGCCACATGAAGAGTACATGAATTCAAATGTAGAACAGGTATAAGGCGGAATATTCTAGGAAAGGCTGGGTAATTTGAGTTGCTGCAGATTTGCCTTGTAATTAAAGATCTTAGAGGCAACTGAACACATATTGCTATAGGAAATATATGGTGAATCTTTGTATTGGAAGTATGGCGGGATCTTACTTTGGACGGATGTTTGGTTCAAAATATTGCTTATATTGAAAGCGTCAATGCCCTTATTAGCAAATTTGATCTTCAGGAATGGGCGATCATTAGTCCTGACAGCTTTGAATAATCTGTTGTATGAAATGTCCTAAATGATACCATGAGGTCGATACTCTGGAGAACCAGCATCGGTTAAACATACTGTCATCGTAGATTTGTACAAGTCATGTAATTTGTTTAACAAGAGTGAGTACAGTTTTGTACGAATATGATGCAGACCTAAATGAAGATTGACGAATGGTAGAAGACCATCGAATGAGACATTATGAATCTTGGGATTGTTATATTGCCTGGAACCATGTATGCGATGTCTCCTACTGGTTCGGTCAAATAGGTTTAAAACATTTACCGATAAGCATCCAGGACTGGTAAGATTCCCTACGCTATCGACATGGTCGTTGCATCCATATGGTGCAGCAGTTCCCAGCTGTTGAATCCAGTGTTCTTTTCGTTGTTCTCGAAAAGGGGTGCTTAAGTGGTGGTTGTTTGTGGGATGATATATCTTTTCTAAAATACGGACTCTCAGGGATATGATAGAATGATCAGGCAGATTAAAATGTCTGTATAGTAACTGGTTACCGCCATAATTAATCTAGAATCGATGTCCGGACATTCTACTACTCAACTTTCCCTTGGTTTCACCCACATATAATATCCCACGAAGAGAACATTCAATAGCGTATACTATGTTGGTTGACTTACACGAAAAGTTATCGAAACTGTGTGTTAAAAATGAACGTTTTGTTTGGCTGGATGTAAATGAATTGTCAGTAATGAGTATATGACAAGTTTTGCAATTTTTGATCCTGCATTTAGAAATTATGCTGTCAGTGGAGGTAAACTTGTAGTCTTTAATTACATCAACCACGTTCACTTGACATTCCTTGATTGGAATGAACCTATCGGCATCACTGACAATGTGACTGAAGTTAATTATGTCCGTAGGACCACTCGAGGGACACCTGCGGTAGCTGATATACCCGTGTCCTGAGGTATGACAGTTTGACAACTTTTAATACTTTTTATATGTTATTTCTATTGTCTGACATTCATGAAGATGTACTACCCGACAAGTATCATCGGGGACAACGAGTCCACCTGCAGCGATACATGAACCGTTGTAAAAATTGAAGAAGTACCAATCAATAATCAAAACTCAATTCCATAATAACACGACGAATTAGATGTGCAAATGGTCTCAACATGAAGAACAATTACGAATCCCAAACGGGATAAGACCAGGTGTCCGGAAGGAGTCAGCGTCTTTTACTGGCATGCACACCCGTGGCAAAGGTTCCATGGAAACCTTTTTAGTTCGATGAATGGGTCAAATTCGGTAAAAAGGTCGAGTTTGGTGATGAGGTCAAGTTCAGTGAAAAGCATGATTGGTGAAACGGAGTCACTGTCTGTGGTCGTGATTCAGAATACTATCTAATATCTCTCAGAGGGGGACTTCATAAAACTTCTTAAACGACGACTCCACGCGTTCAACAACGTAACCTTGTGTAAATAGTTTGCTGGCTAGTCGTTTAGCTCTCAGAATAAACATTCATAAGAAGAGCATGCCCTTTCATAACGTCTAAGTTGTGAAATAAATGAAAACGCCATAGGTAGGAGAAGATGGAATATTACTAATTAGAAACGGGAAGTTCGTGATATGGAAATTGAAATCGTCTCGTTTGTCATAGAAGGATGTGTGACGTTGGCCATCGTTTCCAATCGACAGGAGTAAATCTAGGTAAGAAGCAGATGTATTACTCTCTGTGGTCTCATTGATCTCTAGCTCAACAGGATACATCTGGCCGAGGTAGTTCTGCAATTCTGAATTATTTATGGACAGAATATCGTCGATATACCTGTAAGTAAAACTGAACCGAGATGCTAACTGTTTGTTTCCTTTGGAGAGCAAAGACTGTATAAATTCCGCTTCATACGAATACAAAAATATGTCAGCCAAGAGAGTTGCACAATTGGTACTCATTGGAATGCCGACAATCTCTTGGAAAACTTTTCCCGCAAAAACCACGAAGATGTTGTCTACTAGAAACCCCAGCACCTTGATAATATCGTCTTCATTGTAGTTGTCATTGGAATCAGAGTGTTCCGTGACAAAATAAGGTTCTTCATGACCTAAAACCAAATATTTATATCTGCGATTTCATACATTTCACCTTGTGTACCAGTGTTAAGAAAGCATTTGACTTTTACTACTATAATATTTATATATTCGAGGGGAAATATATTACCTGTATTCTTTTAAACCTGTATCCTATGACGACAGAGGAAGTGAAGGTCTGGTCTTGTGAGGTATTTGTGAATTCTGCAAATAAAGGTCTTATAATTTTTTTTTGTTATTTTGAATAGTGTTTTGCGCAGCACTCTACAATTTTTAGTTATATCCTGGTGGTTACATTATGCCCGGGAAGAGACCACCGTCCTCCGATTGTAAACAGACAAACTTTCTCGCTTTCATAAGTCAAAGCAGCAGGATGGTCATACCACTCGGCCACAGTTACACCTTGTATAATATATATATAGCCATGTCGTAGCTATGTCAAACTCATCGGGAAACTTAATACATATACGCTAAGTGAAAACCATTAACGACTTTGAAAACAGCTTTTAAAAACATGATTTGACTTCTTAGAACGACAAAATCTGTTCTTTTTTAAAACCTAGTATAAAAATATATTTAAAAATCATTAAGAATGATAGTATGTTTGGGTTGTGTATATGTGTGTATTTCTGCGTGTGATATGTGTGTGTGTGTGTGTGTATTTGTGTGTGTCAGGAATTGTGTCTATGTGATTGTATATATATATATATATATATATATATATATATATATATATATATATATATATATATATATATATGTGTGTGTGTGTGTGTGAGACTCTGTGTGTGACTCTGTGTGTGTGTGTGTGTGTGTGTTCACCACAAATTGCATGTAAATGTACTTTAGTGTTTTCCATGTGTATAGGTCTACATTATCGTTTGTTACAAAACGTCTTAAAATTGTGATTTGCTTGATATTTTGACAACTGGTGGTCTTTCCCATCTAAACACTCTTTCCAATAGACTAAATAGTTTTAAACATTACGTAACATCCAAAGTGTAGACATTATATAATACTGCAATATAAGTGATCATAAGTGATCATGTTCTCAGCTACAGTATTTTCAACTTTTTATACTTTTAAATTTGTCACATTTTTATATAAACTCCTGCTTAAAATCTGCATAAACCGTATATTCATAATATCAACAACACGCTAAAATCGACACTAATGTATTAATGATTTTAGAATCTTTATTATGTGATGGTATAATTCAAACACATCCAATAAGATAACGAGGAAAGAATAAAAAATATCAGTGTATAATGTATTCTTCTGGGAAAAGACGTAAAACGTATTGATCACTGCAACTTATAAAATGGACGATACGGTCCTGTCACGTTGTGAAATTATGGAGAATATATTTGTTTGTTTATATATTGTTGTTTAACGTCCCACTCAAGAATATTTCACTCATTTGGAGACGTCACCAAATGCCGATTAAGGGCTTCATATTAAAGGGGTAATTGAGCAGTGAGGGTTCTTTAACGTGCCGACACCTATTCTGATACGGCAACACGGTTTTGAATCTCATCCGAAAGACAGGAAACCAACCTTCCGCCGTCTGGACTCGAAATCATGACCTCACGATCAAGAGTCGAGCGCGCTACCGACCGGAGAATATATCAAATTTGAGAATTTTGTAAATCATTTTACCAGTTGATCGTATTCTCACAGAATTTAATGAACATTGATATAAAAAAAAATAAAATGTTTATTGAAAATACTAAAATATAGATAGATATATAGATATTTAATGTTTTTGGAATTAAACTGACGCTGACATTTGTACCGCGGAATCACTTAGGCAAATGATGACGTATGTACATGTTGTGTAGTGTAAATCAGAAATAGTGTAAAATGCACATTTTGTAATAACTTTATTGTTATTGGTTGAACATAGCGAATTGCGTAACCTATGTTTTCTCCTGTGTTTTGATGTGTATGTATAGGGTGCTATTTTTGCATGAAATTTGGTCTTTCGACACTCAGACGCTAACAAGGACAAGCACCTAAATTTTCTTATTATTATCAGTATTGTACTGTAAGGTATTTGAGCGGCGAGGTTAATGGAAAGAAATGCATGTATTGGGAGAAGTGAAAGCGATTCAAAGAAAAATTTCTGAAGTAATATCAGAACTAAAACACAGTTTAGCACATGCAATGAAGAAATCAAAGGCAGAATTTGAATCTACCTGCAAATACATCGGTAACGAAGTGCAACACAGTTCAATTTAGAAATCGTGATAGAAGGTTATCAAATATCCTGGGCATTTGCAAAATTCAAAACCAGAGTACGCAAATTGAAAAAACTGTGAGTTAAAAACTATCTAAACGCATAAAAATAATAAAAAACTGGCAATGGTGAGTCCAGTTTAGAAACATATGGTCAATCGCCATCAACGTCTAAAAAGAAGTCCCAAACAATGTATATAAAAACCAAATTACACAGAGTAAGGAAACCTTTCTGAAAAATATAGTCCCTATATTTATATCCATTTTTAAAAAGCATTTTCACCTCAAATAGCGTGATTTTTCTATGTCAGCACTAAAATATAATCAAAAAGACAAATAATTAATTAAGCGCAAAATCTATAGGTGATTTACATATTTTGCCAGAAACAGGCACTTTGTACAGGTTATTGTGATTGAATGTACACTTTGTACAGGTTACAGTGATGTAATATACACTTTCCACAGGATATCGTGATAGAGTGCACACTTTGTACAAGTTATAGTGATGGAGTGTACGCTTTGTACAGGTTACAGTGATGTAATATACACTTTGTACAGGTTATAATAGAGTGTACGCTTTGTACATGTTATAGTGATTGAATGTACACTTTGTACAGGTTATAATAGAGTACACACTTTGTACAGGTTACAGTGATGTAGTGTACTCTTTGTACAGGTTATAATAGAGTGTACTCTTTGTACAGGTTATCGTGATTGAATGTACACTTTGTACAGGTTACAGTGATGTAGTGTACACTTTGTACAGGTTACAGTGATGTAGTGTACACTTTCTACAGGTTACAGTGATGTAATGTACACTTTGTACAGGTTATAATAGAGTGTACTCTTTGTACAGGTTATCGTGATTGAATGTACACTTTGTACAGGTTACAGTGATGTAGTGTACACTTTGTACAGGTTACAGTGATGTAGTGTACACTTTGCACAGGTTATAATAGTGTACACTTTGTACAAGTTATAGTGATGGAGTGTACGCTTTGTACAGGTAACAGTGATGTAATATACACTTTGTACAGGTTATAATAGAGTGTTCGCTTTGTACAGGTTATCGTGAATGAATGTACACTTTGTACAGGTTACAGTGATGTAGTGTATACTTTGTACAGGTTATAGTGATGGAGTGTACGCTTTGTACAGGTTATAGTGATGTAGTGTACACTTTCTACAGGTTATAATAGTGTACGCTACGTACAGGTTATAATATATATTTTGTGCATTTAAAAAATGTATATTTTTCACCCTGTACAAGTCATTATTTGGTTGTACACTTTGTAATTTTAAAATGTATACACTTTAGTTTTTACCACTTATGATGGTGTAAGTTTGTGCTTGCTATGAGAGGGTGTCTGTAAGTGACTGTAATGTAAGATAGGTAAATTAACTGGCATTGTCTGCAGATACAATGATATAGATCATACGATCATTTTAAGTACCATTTTGGATAAACATTTGCATTTTTGGTGACATTCTTCTGTTGTTCTTAGGAGTGATTAAACTGCATAATAAATGTTTTGACAACTGAGCTCATTTAAATGACAGACAGAAGAGAATACTTCAAAACTGTCATAAGTTTTAACAAGGTGTACAAAGTTTTGATGATAGTATATAACTAACGGAATGTAGTATGAGCTTGATATATGTTGATGTACTTTGGCATTGATCAGTTTATCCACACTGTGTTGGTAAACTCTCTGTGAATAAATAACAATCACAAATGATAGTTACCGCTACCCTGCAGATAATAACTTTTCGTTCCACAAAAACTCGATTGTCATCCATAGAAATGTGATATTAGTATTATTTGAAGTCGTTTGGCTGCCATTTTCAGGTGAGTTATGAAAATTTGAAAGTTTAATTGCGGTAAGGTATTGTAACTGGGAGTTTTAATCTACCATTAAAAACCAACCGCCAACATATAAACAAAAAGTGTTGAGTAATTGTATAAAAAAACTCACATGCCAAAGTATAAATTCTTAGGATTCATAGGATATAGATAGAATCCGGTAAGAAATGGACAAACACAGACCTCCATGAATCAAAAGGGAGTAAGCATCCCCTCTCGACCGGTCATACCGGGCGTAAGTCCATAGTCCAATCCAAATGAAATAGGTAAATGAGGTAAAAAAAACAAAGAAGTGAGAAACCTATCTGTCACTGTTACTGGTTGATATATATCTATTATTGCCTTTAAGATTTTGACGAAAGACAAAGTAACTCTACCCTGTTTGACAAAATGAAATTGTCTCGTTACTGTGACCTCATTGTACCCGGGCTAAGCCAATGAAAATCAAGGAAACATGTATGCAATGCACTCGCCAAACGATTAAAAAGCTGATGTGTATGGATTTATATAACATAAGATATCTATATTTCTCAATTTCTCGGCTTAATTATGGCTGCGGCAGGCATACTCCTGGTGGGGTCCATGTTTCCAAATTTCGAGGCAAACACAACGATAGGAATCATAGATTTCCATGAGTGGTTAGAGGACAGGTCAGTATCTATTAATTAATCAAATAATTAATATATATATATATATATATATATATATATATATATATATATATATATATATATATATATATATATATATATATATAATATTAAATGTTTTGTGTGTATCAAAACTACCAAAACGATAATATCTATATTACCTTTATCCATTTATTGAAGTAAAAGGTTATTAAAAATGAGATTTGACATGCTTTATCTATAAAATCAATAATCGTACATCTTTAAATATTACTATTTGACTCATTACTTGCATTCAATTCTTTAGGTAATATAGCCCGTGTGAATGTTTGGAAATTCTTTTGTGTCAACATTTTTTATAAAAGAATTTTACTTTAAATTCACATATTTGGTCTTTCAATGATGTACATTTGAAGATTAAACATCATATTGATGAAATTTCAAGATATAAGTATTCACAGAACTAAATTATTAATATAATATGATTTTAATATAATATCTTTAAAATCTTCAATTTCTAAACTACCGTAATTTTTAAAGACCATTGACCTATGGTATACTTCCTTTATTGCAGTTGTTGAAAAACTAAGTTGTATCTTAAATATTTATATAAATAATATCCCATACTTGATGTTGTACTATTTTGTCATTTTTGTTTGGATTATTATATTATTTCTAAATTTATTAAATTCTACAAAATTCTCTTTGTGAAATATTGGGAAATCTTTAACTGTTTAATAATGATAAAATATTGCGTCTTTGTATCGATGTTTTGCATTACATACTTTGAATACGTATCATTTTACTAGATTGCAAGTGTTCCCTTAGAATGAACTAAGCATAAATTCAAACTGCTTTCTATTACTGGAATTTTGTCTCAGTTTCCCCCATGCATCCATCTAATATTGATCCAATTAAAGTATGTATCATTTTTCTTTGTCGATTTTTATTTATTTATCATGTTGATAAAATTCCCTTGAAGGTAAATATAGAAGCTACATGTACCAGTATACAGTTTGCTAATGCAATAGAGAAAATATCAAAAATTGTCTCAATTCAATTTCTGCGTGTTCACCTTGATTTACTTTTTTAAGTCCGTTATTATTTGAGTGTTGAATTAAACTAGAGCTTATGAATACATCAAAAAGGCAAATAAACATATATTTTTAAAATTTTATTTAAAAATATAATCGTCTAACTGTTTGACACCCACCAAAATCGTTGTGTCCGAGGCGATTTCATTCGTAAACAATCAAATGACGTTATATATTGCTGATCTTCTCTTAATTAATAGATATTTTAATAACTTTTCAAATTGTTGAAGAAATTGTATTCTAATTAACATATATTTTATAAAATTGCCTTTTAAATTTTGTCCTTTGGGTATATTTCCTTCCTGTTACCACTTTATTTATTTCACCCTCTGATATATTTGAAAGTCCCATATTTATTTACTCATAATGTATTTAATGAGCATCATTTTTTGAATCCATAACATCACATGCATAAAAAATCTGAGCCCATCCAAGGTAATAATTTATAGAAAGATACTTTTCGTGGTTCCTTCCTGTTACTGTGTTTTCGGGTACTTTTGGGGGATTTTTTTTTTAAAAAATTGAACTGCTAAGAGTTTTTTTGTGTTATTATTTAGAGATATGATTTATCACATGAGATGCACTAACACTTGATGACAATAAATGAAAAACGTACCGAGTAATTCTTTTCTGTTACATTCCTTTATGTTACCAGCTGGAAAGTAACAGAAAAGGCGTAATTGGTAACAAAATTTAAATTATTTCTTGTTTTCCCAATTAAATTAATTTTTGTTTAACTATATTAAAAAATCTATTTTTCTTTTTAAAAATCCACAGAAAGTAACAAGTAATGGTTTAAGTGTAATGTTTTATTTCTTTATTGAATGATAACAATAATGATTTTTTTTTTTTGGAAATAAGCAAAGAAATGATAAACTTACAGAACAAATAATAGTAACATTGGAGTTAAGTTGTATCAGGATGGAATTTACTTCTTTATTTTTCTTATTGCGCAATTATGCAGAAAAAAGGTGCCATATAGCAAGCAATAAATAAATTGTTTAGTGTTTTTCATATCTAATGTAATGCTATTTTGTTGTCAAACATTGAAACAAAAGGTATTTCGTTAAAATGAATTTTTTTAAAGTGTTATCTGAGCTTCTGTGCTCTTAATGGAGTTTCCTTAATGTTTCCAGTTATATTTTACTTTAATTCTGAAATTTATTTAACTTTTCAAATAAATATAAATATGAATAGTAAAGGTCAAGGTCAAAGCATTATTATTATATTTTTACTTTATGCTCCAATGTCAAAATTTTAAGATTAATCAAACTGCAGTGAAAAAAGGAGCCCTAAATACCGGGAAGCCCGTTCCTTTAATTGGCGTCAGAATTTCAGTTTAGTTATGGATTCTGTCGAAGATTATGCCAGACGATGGGCCAAACATGAAGACGTAGAACCAGACACTTTGTCTGAATGGTTGAAAGCCATACGATGGTTGATAAAATCTCGTATTGGAAAACTTAAAGGGACTATGAAAACACGTTATCCCTCTGTATTTAATGATCCAGAAGTAGTTACTGAACTGGATAGGTTGCATGACCAATATGTACTGGTACCAGCAGACAAAGCCTCAAATAATATAGTTTTTATTTGTAAGGCACATTACTATAATTGTTTATTAGAAGAACTTGGGTTTAATATGAATTCTGATAATCCTACATATACACGTAGCTCACTTTCAAAGGACGAGATCCTTCAAAATCACGTATCCGTATTACGCTCATTTGATATACCTACAACGGATACCGATTTCGAGCTGCCATATTTATATTGGATACCTAAACTTCATAAAACCCCATATAAGCAAAGATATATAGCAGGATCCAGCAAATGTTCTACCAAACCTTTATCTTTACTCCTTACCAAGATATTGACAGCCGTTAAGGAGAAACTTCAACAATACTGTACAGTTGCTTATTCCAGAAGCGGTGTAAATCAGATGTGGATACTTAAAAATTCTAAACAGCTTTTAGAAAATTTGAAGGCACACAATTTTTCTCGAATTCACAGCATCAAAACTTATGACTTCTCTACTCTTTACACTACTATTTCACATAAAAAATTAAAAGAAAGACTTTTTTCAGCATCATAGACAACTGCTTTTTCACTAAAGGTGGTACCCGAAAATTTAAATATCTAGTGATTGGCTATCAGGATACTTATTTTGTCCAACACCACTCCGATTCTACACATAAATATACTGAAGTTGATATAAAAAAACATGCTGGAATTTCTAGTAGACAATATATTTGTAATGTTCGGAGACGTGGTCTTTCAACAAACTGTCGGCATTCCCATGGGAACCAATTGTGCTCCTTTATTGGCCGACCTGTTCCTTTATTCATACGAAGCAGACTTCACTCAGAAACTGCTGAATCAAAAGAAGAAAAAGCTAGCGGTGTCTTTTAATTTGACATTTAGATATATCGACGACGTTTTGTCAATTAATAATGACAATTTTCATACATATGTCAATGCGATATATCCCAGCGAACTAAAAATTAAAGATACAACAGAATCAAGCACACAAGCTTCATACTCAGACATTTTACTTAATACAAACACAGAAACACGGGAAATTAGCAACGAAGCTATACGATAAACGCGACGATTTCGGCTTTCCCATCGTCAATTTTCCACATTTAAGTAGTAATATACCTCAGTCACCTGCATATGGAGTTTATATTTCACAAATGATCCGATATGCCAGGGCGTGCACAACATATGAAGGTTTCATATACAGAGGTAAACTACTCACTGACAAATTATTGACACAGGGATATCGAAAACCGCGTTTAATGTCAACGTTCCGCAAGTTTTACGGTCGGTATAATAGTCTTGTTTGCGACTACTCTGTTTCACTAAGTGAAATGTTGAGTTGCCTTTTCGTTGGCGGTTGTTGAGACGTCTGTACCAATTGTGGCGAGGATACACTCCTCACGTGTTTCACTGGCCTTGACTGTGGACTCACGGCGGGTGTGACCGGTCGACAGAGGATGCTTACTCCTCCATGGCACCTGATCCCACCTCTTGGTTTCCAGAGGTCCGTGTTTGTCCATTTTTTATCGGATTTGTATCTATGTCCTGGACATTCTATTGATTTACACTTTGGTATCTGATGTTTTTATATTTTCAGAATCTGAACTGTGTCAATTTTAACTGAAAATTTCTTGGATTTCAGTTTTCAAATTTTCAAATATTTCAAACAATTGTAATGTGATAGGATATTGCGTGAACTTTTAGTTAACACCAAATTGACCTGTAATTTAATTATTTATTAACTTTATCTTCTATTAAAAAACGTAACATTCTGGGAACAGGAGAGAACTGTAAGTGATTGTTTCCTTTTTAAGTTGCCATGGTTACCATATATATCATTATTTTGAGACACAGACAAGAGTTCTGAAATCCAATGTTTGTTCTGCGTTATAATATATTAATACAAATATTCCATATTCCAAAGACCTTTATTTTTTGTGTTTTTACTCGCAAAAGTTAGATTTTTTATATTGTTTCGTATTCTACCCCGATTTCAGTTTTGATTTAGCAAAATCAGACTTCTTCATTTCAATATATCGATCTGTTCAACTATATCTCTCGTCGCTGCCTTTTGTTTGGTCAGTTTCGTATCTGATCCGTTCTTTTCAATAATAAGATGTATCTATTTGAATTCCTGGTACCCACCGGTGTATATATCGTCCCGACTCCATTATGTATATGTAAGAAAAACTTTCGCTGATTGACTGACTGTAAAGTAGTCAACGTACTTATTTTTCTGCCCACTACTGACAAATTATTGACACAGAGATATCGAAAACCGCGTTCCAAAAATTTTACGTTCTGTATGCTTGTCTTGTTTGCGATTACTCTTTACTAAGTGGGGCCTCCATGGCCGAGTGGTTAGAGCATTGCGCTTTAAATCACACAGCCTCTCACCTCTGGTTCGAATCCCGCTAGGGTCATTTCGAATTAAGTGGGACAGTTTGCCAGTTTTTCTTGCGGAAGGTCGGTGGTCTTTACCCGGCTAACCGGGATTTCTCCTGCACCAATAAAAACTGGACGCCATCATATGACTGAAAATTTGACTGAGTATGGAGTAAAACAAAAAATCAAATCAAAAATAAAATTAACTCTTCACTAAGTGAAATGTTGAGTTGCCTTTTCGTTGACAGTTGTTGAGACGTATGTAACAATTGTGACGAGGATTCCTTTCTCATGTATTTCATTTGGACTTGACTGTGGAGTCACAGCGGGTGTGACTTGTCGATAGGGGATGTTTACTTGTCCATGGCACCTGATTCTACCTCTTAGTAGGGATGCTTACTCCTCCACGGCACCTGATCCCATCTCTTGGTTTCCAGAGGTGCGTGTTTTTACATTTTTACTGGATTTGTATCTATGTCCTGGACATTCTATAGATTTATACTTTGGTATCTGAGATTTTTTATATCTATTTCCTGGACATCCTAAAGATTTATATTTTGGTATCTGAATTTTTTTATATTATGTCCGCAGATTATATCATTTCTGATCCAAAGTCCATACTAAATATTCAATGTTGTTATATATATATATATATATATATATATATATATATATATATATATATATATATATATATATATATATATATATATATATATATATATATATATATATATATATATAAGGTGCTTATTTTTCTATATATATTTGAATATGAATATTTGAATATACATAACCTAGATATGTACTTAAATCATAATTTTCAATTTGTTTATTGCCTGAAATATTCCAGATACTGGATATTGAAAAATTAAAAAAAATAAAATATTGTTTTTAATTTCGGGGAAGTTAATCCTGATTTTCTGTACAATTAAACATTTAACCGTAATAAAAATCATTGACTACAAAGACTACGTGAGGAATGAATAATCGACACAGTTGGTACTACGTGAGGAATGAATAATCGACACAGTTGGTACTGACGTCTCGACAACCGCCAACGAACAGGCTTCTCAACATTTCAGTTAGTGAAACAGAGTAGTCGCAATCAAGACTATTATAATGACCGTAAAATGACAAGAGGTTGGTTGGGGTACGTCACTATATGACTCAATTATTACTGACAAAATCGACTTCGAGAAAAAAGACATAAAGCAGGGGTAGGTCAGTACATGGCTAAATTATAACTGACAATACAGACTTCACAGAAAAAAGGACATGGCGCTAGGGTAGGTCAGTATAAATCCCAATTGATACTGACAAAGCCAACCTGAAGAATAAGGGACATGAAGGTAGGGTTTTGTCACTATAAAGCTCACATATAACAGACTAAGCTAACCTTATATAAAACAGGACATGAGGAAGAGGTATGTCGTTGGCGGATTCAATATTGGGCGAAAAGGGCGTACGTCTCTTTTGAACGCCAAAGTATAGATGTATGTACTGTAAAAATCAACTCAAAAGAACAGAAGTTGACAATAAATTTTTAATGTTTAAAACCAATATTTCATAAAATACAAGTTGGAAAATGATTAAAAAGAAACTATAAAAAAAATCGCGTCTCTTGACGATCGGCGAAAACAATAGCACACGCCATATTAATATACATATAATTATTAAAAATGAATTCTGAACCATTGGATCTGATGGAGATAGAATAAAAACAAATCCTAACATTATCTTAAACTATACGAATGACATGCATTCTAATTTCATTGAATAATCGTACCTTCATGTATCGTTTCAGTTGGGGTATCCTGTTTGTATATCCGTTTGATTACACCCCAGTACCTACAACGGAGCTGAAAGAAGCTGTAATGTTAGACTCCGAGTTTAAAAAAAGGAATGTGAAGGTCATTGCATTGGCCCACGATTCTATTGAGTTCCATAATGGATGGATAAAGGTAAGATAAATGGAACAGGAGGACTGTGACTTGTCATGTGATTTTAGGTGTCATGGCAAGTTTATGTATATTGCCATTAAATTGTATAGAGCTTCGATACCCCTTCCCCAGTAAGAACATGCAGTCTTTAAGACTAAAGAGTTTATATTTATTTATATTCATCTATGTATATTCATATTAGTTCTTGAATTTCTAATAGACAATATATTTGTAATGTACGGAGACGTGGCATCTCAACAAATTTTAGGCATCTCTATGGGAACCAATTGTGTCCCTTTATTGGCTGACCTGTTCATACGAAGCAGACTTCATTCAGAAACTGCCGAATCAAAATAAGAAAAATAGGAAAAACGAAAAAGCTAGCGGTGTCCTTTAATTTGACATTTGGGTATACCAACGACGTTTTGTCAATTAATAATGACAATTTTCATATACATCTCAATGCGCTATATCCCAGCAAACTAGAGATTAAAGATGCAACAGATTCAAGCACACACGCTTCATACTTACACATTTTACTTACTATAGACATAGACGGGAAGTTAACAAGTAAGCTATACGACAAACGCGACGATTTGGCTTTCCTATCGTAAATTTTCCACATTTAAGTAGTAATATCCAAAAATCACCCGCATATGAAGTATATTTCACAAATGTTCCGATATTCCAGGGCGTGTACAACATATGAACATTTCATATACAGCGGTAAACTACTCACTGACAAATTATTGACATAGGTATATCGAAAGCCTCGTTCGATGTCAACGTACCGCAAATGTTACGGTCGGTATAATAGTGTTGTTTGCGATTACTCTGTTGTTGAGTTACCTGTTCGAAGGCGGTTGTTGAGACGTCTGTACTAATTGTAACGAGGATTCCTTTCTCACGTATCTCATTTGGGTTTATCTGTGGACTTACGGCGGGTGTGCCAGGACGACAGGGAATGCTTACCCCTCCATGGCATCTGATCCCACCTCTTGGTTTCCAGAGGTCCGTATCTGACCATTTTTTACCAGATTTGTACCTATTTCCTGGGCGTCCTTAAGATTTATATTTTGGTATCTGAGATTTTTTATATATTGACTGCATTTCTTTGTTTTGTTTTTCAGGACATAATGTGGTATAGTATGGTAGAACTCTTCCCTTTCCCGATTATTTCTGACATTAGTTGTGAAGTGACCGACATGTTGGGATTTGTTGGTGATGCTCATTCTACCAAATCTGTAAGCTAGTTATAGTTTTCACCTTGTGTAAAATATTAATTTTCGTAAATGTGAAAAAAGTTCAAATACCAATTTGATTATAACCATCATAAAATATATCTGTTGACTTTTATCTGTATCCAAATGAAGACACATCTATATTTTTAATACACTTAAGGCATTAGTACTCTGCTACACCGTGCAGAGTATGATAAAACATGACCACAAACAATCTTGGGCAAAACTGTACTTTGAGTTAATTTTTACATGACCGACATTTAAAACAGTAAAATATATGACTACTGACAAAATTTTAATCTGACCAGTGGCATAATTAATTAATTTACTCAATATTGATTGCCTAATTTTTGTGTGCAGCTACAGCATAAAATAATGATTAAAATCTATCAAAAACCCAGTGAATAATATCTTTAACTACATATGTACTTAACTAGGCATGATTATCAAGAAAAATTGAAATATGACTGAAAAGTGAAAAGTGTGTGTGTGTGTGTGTGTGTGTGTGTGTGTGTGTGTGTGTGTGTGTGTGTGTTCACCACAAATTGCTACATCATAATGGGGCCAATTCATGTACCACGTGATACCTGAGAACGTTTGTGCGGGGCTAATGTTTACATTAGTGATGGAATGACGCTAGAAGAAGATATCTCACTCTAACGTCATTTCATCGTTAAGATTACTTAGAGGTACGTTTCGTCACCATATGAGATACTAGTACCGCACAAACGTTATCGGTTATCACGTGATACAAGAATCAGTCACATTCATTCATCAACTTCAGCCCTCTGATGTGATCTGACATTGTTGTTTATGTTTGTGTTCGGGGCTCCGCAATTGGGAGACATGACAAGGAAACTCGCCCTGATACGTGTCGGGGCTCTCAATCATGACTGTGTGTCATATGTGAGGTATAAAGTCACTACCTTATAATACTCAAGATCGGGAACGTAATTGCGGACCGTCCCACTACGAGATAACCACACTACAACTAGACCTAATGGATTGTATTGTCATGTGAATTTCTATGTTTCCATTAACTTTGATTTGCAGGTTTTTATCATCGGACCGGACAAAAAGTTAAAGCTGTCTATGTATTATCCAGACACAACTGGATATAACTTTGAGTGAGTACCATGACAACAACCGCAACAACAACATTGATAAAAATAATAATAATTATATGATTAAATTAATGACCATTAAGATAAAGATGATGACTCTGATGATGATGATTATGATGATGATGATGATGATGATGATTAAAAGGACTAAATATAAAATGTGTTTCAGGAGTGGAAATATTCATTTTATATTGATTTTCCTGTTCCTCCTTATGGCTTAGAACTCGTTTTCGAATTTAGAGTAATAATTATTATTTTATATAATCAATATCACCATCCATTGTTTTGGAAGACAAGATATACTCATAAATATTATACCCTTAAAACCAGTCATAATGTTCAAGACGATCGTTTCTGTCAATTAGACTTCATCAGTTGAGCTCCATTTTTAAATTAGATTTTCTAAAGAGAAAGTGGTATCAGACAAGGCCAAATGATACATCTAAACGTATAACCAAAATCCGTGTTTGCAGTCTCTGATACCTGGTCATATCCCGTTCGGGATTCGCAATTCTTCATGTTTAGGCCTTTATTTTATCTAGTTTGTCGTACTACGTTGGACTTGGCTTTCGAATATCCATTATACATTTCTATTGATGAGGAAAAGTGTTATTTTTATTGTTCCTTTTATGCCACATTTCAGAATTGAAAATAATGTGGTGAGCTATACGGATGTTGATATAGGGGTAATAATAAGCCAGTTTCATTCCGTTTTCCGATAGTAAACCAATAGATTATAAAATTCATTGTAAAATTCAACATTGAATTTGATTTAGCCATATAATGATTCATCTAACCTTGCAAAATACTTTGTATAGGACGCACATGGATTAGTTACACGATTATTGAATGTAAATTCAAACTAAATGTATAATGAATACAAAAACAGGAAGTGTATGTGTTGAAGTTGCTCTGGGCGCTGGTTGTCAAGAGGGAGTGTCTCCATACACAGTTGTGCTATAATATATTAAATGCACTGCACATTGGTGAGCCAGTGTTAGCCAATAAAAACACAGGATACAGCATAAATTAAATTGTAACTACAATCTTACTAACACGTTGTTATAAATTATAAGGAATCGCGTTTAATGTCAACATTTCGCAAATTTTACGGTCGTTATAATGGTCTTGTTTCACCTAGTAAAATATAGAATTACTTGTTTGACAGTGGTTGTTGAATCGTCTTTAATGATTATATCGAGGATTCCTAAATTATTTCATTAGAATTTAACTCTGGACACGCGGCAGGTGTCACCGGTCAGCATGGGATGTTTAATTATCTATTCTGTGTGTCTTCAATTTCATACCTGATTAGTATATTTTGACACTTGTCTCCTAAACCTTATTACGATTAATCCTTTGGTATCTGTCTTATAACTAGACCTCAGAGTCATCATAAAATGTACCATGTGTATTATGTTGTTTACGCAACATTTGCATTCTGATTTCTTTTTTTCGTTTCAGTGAAATTCTTAGAGTTGTGGACAGTTTACAGCTTACTGCACAAACGAAAGCGGCAACCCCTGCAAACTGGAATGTAAGATGTATTTTATGTAATCATTTTGTACTTGGTTTTGGTTCGTTACTTTTTGGTTTTTAAGATTCGTAATGATTATCTTACATTATCCCACAATGCAGTGTGAATTAGATCGACAACAAAAAATACTAATTTTTCACTTGATTTTTTTCTCTAGATGTTTGCTGTTTAGGACTTGTATATCATGTTAGACCTAAAATGTCTAGATTTTGTTATATCAGCAGTTAAATGTTCAGGTTCGGGAAAATGTTGTGTTGAAATTAGGAGTTCATATAAAAAAACCTCAGATACCAAAGTATAAATCATTAGGATGTTCAAGATAAAGGTACAAATCTGGTAAAAATGGACAAACACAGACCTCTTGAAATCTAGAGGTTGGATCAGGTGTCATGGGGGCGTAAGCATCCCCTGTCGACCGATCACACCCGCCGTGAGTCCATTCCAATGAAATACGTGAGGAGTGAATCCTCGTCACAATTGGCACAGACGTTTCGACAATAGCCAACGGAAAGGCAACTCAACATTTCATTTAGTGAAACAGAGTAATCGGAAACAAGACGTAAATTTGCGGAACGTTGACATCAAACGCGAATTTCGATATTTCTGTGTCAATAATTTGTCAGTGAGTAGTTTACCTCTGTATATGAAATCTTCATATGTTGTACACGCCCTGGCATATCAGATCATTTGTGAAATATAAACTCCATATGCGGGTGACTGAGGGATACCATTACTTGAATGTGGAAAATTTAGATGGGAAAGTCGAAATGGTCGCGTTTGTCGTAGAGCTTAGTTGCCAATTTCTTGTCTGTGTCGACATTAAGTAAAATGTCTACTGGCCTCGTCACATTATCTGTGAATGGGGAAAATCGCAATTATTTTCACATATCCTCACTTCTTTCCGAAAAATCTATATCAAGGTATCTATTTCAGTTTGTCGTTACTGAAAAACACCATTTATCTCACGTCTCCCCTACAAACGTCTATGCAGCTCGAAATCGACAAAAAAATTGAGATACGGAGTTTCTATACATACAGCTTGTAGCTAGATCCACTTTGGATGAGTTCATCACGTGGGGGTGTTCAAATACGATTTACAATGTTGAGAGACGTAAACTCATGACGTTTGGTGTTTATGTTCATGATTTTAGAAATCGTATGGTGATAAAGAATGTTTTCAAATTTTTTCAATTACTTTAAATTGGGGAATTTATAGTGTACATTTATTAAAATCTTCTTGTTATAATTTTTAAACGGTTTCAAAATCAAAAAAAAAAAATACGGCAGCTATGTGAACAGCGCAATGAAGATCTGCATAAGTGACTGGGTCGTTTTTCATAAACATAATCATCCGCCTGTGAAAATCTCTTTGATGTTTGATTTCAGTGGGGAAAAAATAGTTGTACTATTTTTGTAAACGATAGTACTTATGCTGTCGCAAATTAAATGCACTTCAGTTTCGGAAACTCTCTGAAATTATACACGGCTTTAATATGAAATTGATAAACGTAACAAATAATGAAAATGAAAAATGAAAAATAATTGTGATTAACGATATTGGACATTTTCATATTTGTGTTTTCGCCACACTCATCAAATTTTCAACTATATGTTGGCAGTCAGCTTTTATTTCTCTCCTATCGATTTAAACATTTCTAACAATAATGTTTCCGTTGCTAAAGAGATGTTCTTATGTCCGTATCTATTCTCCGTTTAGCGGGCGATTTTTAAGGGCATTTCCCTTTGGGAAAGTCTTCTGAACTTATATGTAAACGTAACGGAAATGATAGGCAGTTTTAAATGGAGGCTCTGTAGACGTTCCTTGTAATATGGACAAGCAAACATCTGTATTGTTTACGGAATCTAGATATTCACATAGTAAAAATACTACCTTTAAAAAAACGCACCAAAAAAAAAAATGTTTTATAAAATAATCTATAAGTTCGATTTTAAAATTATATAATACAATCATTATGACCAGAGTGCAATGGGAGCTAACATACAATATTGCTCGTTGAAACACCATGTTTCTGTGCTCATGAAATGAATAAATATTACTGAATTAATTACATAAACTATTGAATTATATAAAGTACTGTTTAGGGCATCGGTCAGATATTGTTGAGAAAATAACTGGCTATTGCCACCAACAACGCTGACGTCTTGACAACTTTGTAAACCTATAACTATGGGGTACATCATCTTAAATCATATTTACGAATTTCTATTTCGGCCGAAGCCTGCATTCCCTGTTTCTGAACTCGGACAAAATAAGTAGCATTTAGGGTTTTTTTGTTTTTTGTTTTGTTTTATTTTTTGTTTTGTTTTTTGTTTGGTTTTTTTTTTGGTTTTTTTTTTGCTTGTTTTTTTTGCTTGTTTTTTTTTTTGTTTTTTGTTTGTTTGTTTTTTAGGTTTTTAAATTATAGTTTCTTTCTATTATCGTGATCATTTGTCTCCACTAAATTGCCGGGTCCATCCAGAACATCTTCTGTCTTAGTGCAAGAAATTAATTGCCCCGCGGGATAAATGCTATTTCGACGGAACTAAAATAAATATATTTAACAGAGAAATGTATAGTGTGTGTGTGTGTGTGTGTGTGCGTGCGTGCGTGCGTGTATGTGTGTGTGTGTGTGTGTATGTGTGTGATACATATATCTATATATCAGTAAATCGTTTGTACCTTTTCGTATCTAAATATTTTATACGTGTATTCTATTTCGTAAATTTGAATGTGTCTGTTGCGTTCGTTTGTTTGTTTTTAGTTTGTTCTTGTTTGCTTTTTTGTATATCTATCTAGGTCTAACAGTAAAAAAAATATTTATATAGGCTTACACTTTCGTGTGTTCATATTTTAATTCTGTTACGTAAAGTTTCTCCTTTAATTTTGTATCTGGAATGGTTGTGTAAAGAGTAGAGAAGTCATATGTTTTGATACTGTGATTTCGAAAAAAAATTGTGTGCCTCCAAAAGTTGTTTTAGAATTTTTTAGTATTCACATCTGATTTACACCGCTTCTGGAATAAGCAACTGTACGGTATTGTTGAAGTTTAACGGCTATCGATATTTTGGTAAGGAATAAAGATAAAGGTTTGGTAGAACATCTGCTGGGTACTGCTATGTATCTTTGTTTATATGCGGTCTTATGAAGTTTAGGTATCGAATATAAATATGGTAGCTCAAAATCGGTGTCCGCTGTAGGTATATCAAATGAGCGTAATACGGACACGTGATTTTGAAGGATCTCGTCCTTTGGGTTACAGACATATGACATTCGGTTGTAGGCATATGATATTGGGGTATGGGCATATGACCTTGGAATAAAGGCATATTACCTTAGGTTAAAGACATATGACATTGGAATATAAACATATTACCTAGGGACAGAGACATATGACCTTGGGATGTAGAAATTGCATTATAGAAATATTAACTTTGATTATAGACATATTACTATGGGTTATAGAAATATGACCTTTGGTAATAGACATAAAACCTTGGGTTATAATTTTTTTGTTTTATTTGTATCTTTGATATTCAGTTCCTATACATAGACAATTGTATTTTAAATGGTGCGTTGTACGTAACTTAATAATTTATCAGTTATACAGTAACGATCAGATTTAATGGTCGGCACTTACGGTCATTGAGCAGTGAGGGTTCTTTAACGTGCCTACATCTACTGTGACACGGGGCCTCGATTTTTACTGTCTCGTCCGAAAGACAGGAAACCAACCTGTCGCCAGCGGGATTCGAACTCACGACCTCACGATCTAGAGCCGAGCGCGCTACCGACTGAACTAGGCCGGCTCTAAGATATGACTAAACTGCTCACGATTATGAATTACTATGCAAATTTGGACAAGGAGCTCTAACGTGTGTAGCAAATGTTCTTGTCACAAGTAAAACGCAGTGTGTAAGTACTTTTGCTGTTTATTTTTTATTTCAGAATGGAGATGACTACTTTGTTCCACCACTCCTGAAGCAAATGGATGTAGTAAAGCTATTTCCTGAAGTTCATATTATGAGCCTTCCGTCTGGAAAGAAATATATGAAATTTAGGTCTCAACCAGAGTAAATAGAAAAGGACAATTATAATGGACATATAAATTACTATGTAAAATATTTTGTTTGGTTAACTGTTATTTTCCTTCAGTTTCTCTTAACATTGATGTGTATTTCTTAAGCTATGATTCATTGTATTATTAAACTTGTCTTCTAAGCAGTAATTTTTGTAACATTTGATCTGTAAGGACATTGTCTTACCTTTTTATACTTTATGTTTTGCCATTACTATCTTGCCAGAAATTAACGATGGGTATTTCGCTTATTTTCTTCCAAATTCCACAGAACAGTCTGACGAATGAATAATCGAAATGAATACGACAAATTGGTTACAAATGATCTCAACATGATGAACTACTGCGAATCCCAAATGGGATGGGACCACGTGTCCGGAAGAAACGTATTTATGTTTGCTTAGGGATCTATTATAAAAATATTGTATATTAAGTTAGAATGATCTGTATTATTATTATTATTATTATTACTGCAGTAAAATCTTGTATAGATCGAAGAACAGAAACATAATTATAAAACATAAAATAAACCACTATCGGTAACCAACGTCCCCTATCAGCATGCCACACTCATCCCATAGGAAACTCGATTCGGTTAAATGGGCAAGCTCGGTGAAAAGGTATATATAAAACGGCAATGATTTTGTGTAATTACAAAAATATCTGAAATAAGGTTGGGGTCGAGGAGGCAGCCGTTAATCCCCCGTGGGGGCCGACACAAAGCCACTCTGAAGAAATTTAGCTGCGCAGGCCCAAAATTCCAGAATTCTGTCATTCGATGAAAGGCAGCTACCGTTAATCAAAATGAGGAGCATGTAAAAGGCTCCATTCCTAATTTATATTTAACTAGAGTAAAATTTACTTTTATTCACAATTTTGAGCAAACATTTCCCAACTGTGATTACCATGTTGTTCACATTCAGTGAACAAAAAAACACTGGAGAATTTAGTACAAACTGTAACGCTGCAGTTATACAAATTAGTTAAATGAATAACAGTTTATTTCCCCTCATCATTTCCATGTCAACCAGACAAAACCATAAGGCCGGGTATTTACTGGGGGACAGGTCACCACAAGCTCTGGATAAAATGGTGCAAACTCCTTAACTCTTGTCATTCATGGCGTCTAAAATGACTAAAAAAATAGTCAGATTTTTTAGAAATATTATATTTGCTCACATCTGCCGATTTAACAATAAAACGATAAAAGTTGGGGAAGAAATTGCCAAGATTGTGAACGTTTTTCCTTAAGTGTTAGTAAAGTCATTTCCAACTTTCGAATAGTAGCCTAGTAATTACTTGGTGTCATGTAAGCCGAAATTCTGCATGATATGGGTCGAGTCGGTATCAGGTAAATTCGGTACCAAACCTTTATTGTAAGCAATTTATAAAAATACTTCAATCTCAAATGAACAAATAAGAATTTCTGTACATATTGTAAACAACTGACAGAAAACTACCAAGTCCAACACGAAGTTCTTGTTGTGTATACTACTGTAACTCTAAATGACAGCCGAAGTTCTTGTTGTGTATACTACTGTAACTCTGAATGACAGCCGAAGTTCTTGTTGTGTATACTACTGTAACTCTAAATGACAGCCGAAGTTCTTGTTGTGTATACTACTGTAACTCTGAATGACAGCCGAAGTTCTTGTTGTGTATACTACTGTAACTCTGAATGACAACCGAAGTTCTTGTTGTGTATACTAATGTAACTCTGAATGACAGCCGAAGTTCTTGTTGTGTATACTAATGTAACTCTAAATGACAACCGAAGTTCTTGTTGTGTATACTACTGTAACTCTGAATGACAACCGAAGTTCTTGTTGTGTATACTAATGTAACTCTGAATGACAGCCGAAGTTCTTGTTGTGTATACTACTGTAACTCTGAACGACAGCCGAAGTTCTTGTTGTGTATACTAATGTAACTCTGAATGGCAGCCGTTTAATTCTTATTGAATGCATTAATAAAATTAAGTTAATTATATTCTGTTGTAATAATACATAATTGAAAAAACGATTATCTGCAAGATTGTCAAATGGCAATCATGTAGCGAGAATGAACGATAAGCAGAAGACAACGAGGTTAATTTAACAGCTGAAATTCTAACATCGATTCGGCCTCAATAACTTATTAATATTTAATTATCATAAGTCCAATCTTCGGTATTTATCGAATTGATTCATGTCAAAATCCCATACAAATACCCCGTAAATACTCAAATAATTCCGAAAGTTCACTAGCTGAATTTATCCATGTCGACCTCGTGGTTTTACTGTTTGTAAGGTTGCGTGTTATAGATTTTGTTCATATCTATATCTTGGACATTCTGAAGATGTATACATTAGCATCTGAGATTTTTATATTCGAATTATACAGAGTTAACATTTTACTATGTAACAGTATCGGTGGCATCTAAATCAACACGTTAAATTCAAGTTTAAAATTGAATCATATTGGGCATAGACAAATAATTTTCCTTTGGAGAATATAACTGCGTCAGGTAAACAAAACTTCATATTATATACTACAACCAGGGACATAAATTGGTTATTATTCCAATTCAAGTTACTGTAAGTAAAACAAGGTGATTAACAATTTCAGCTTTTAATGATTGAATAAATTACTTCATCTCTGTCAACCTGAAAACGTTTCCGGTCGTCTGCCATTGTTGTAGTTGCTTTGCTTTCTACTACTAAGAACGATAACTCTGATTGACATAATAGCGAGTTCCAAAGATCGCACGCAATTCAACGTAATATTATGTTTTATATTCCCTGCTTACGCCTCTGTGGCACCTGATCCCACCTCTTGATTTCAAGAGGTCCGTGTTGTCTATTTTTTACCAGATTCGTACCTTTATCCTGGACATCCCAATGATTTATACTTTGATAAACTACCAGTCAATTACAAACACTTGGTATCATAAATAAAGATTAAACAACGAGTGTTAGTTGATTACCATGTTTATCTAACTAGAGATTTTTAATTTTCAAAACTTGAAAAGACACGAAGTTTACCTGTGTCTTTTCAAGTTTTGAAAATTAAGTAACTAGAGTTAGATAACAAGTTGAATCTGTTTCCACCATAACTGAAAAGCGCTGATTGGCAGTATGGATTATTAGCCTACGTCACGTCTAGACATTATCGGATTTGGACTCTCATGATCGCGTCAAACCTGTACTTCACTTCAATCCCTTATTCATCTGAAGGTTGGCAATGACGTCATTTAGTGTTGTGTTTGTGACGTCAAACACCACTCTGATTCCACACATAAATACACTGAAGTTGATATAAAAAAGATGCTGGAATTTCTAATAGACAATATATTTGTAATGTTCGAAGACGCGGTCTTTCAACAAACTGTCGGCATTCCTATGGGAACCAATTGAGCCCTTTTATTGGCTGACCTGTTCCTTTATTCATATGGAAAACTTTTTTCATTCAGAAACTGCTCAATCAAGAGAAGAAAAAGTTAGCGGTTTCCTTTAATTTGACATTTAGATATATCGACGATGTTTTTTTAAAGACAATTATCATACATATCTCGATGCGATATATCCCAGCGAATTAGAAATAAAAGATACAACAGAATCAAGCACACACGCTTCATACTTAGACATTTTAGTTACTATAGACACACGCGGGAAATTAGCAACTAAGCTATACGACAAACGCAACGATTTTGGCTTTTCCATCATAAATTTTCCACATTTAAGTATAATATCTCACAGTCACCCGCATATGGAGTTTATACTTCTCAAATGATCCGATATTCCAGCGCGTGTTCAACATACGAACATTTCATATACAGAGGTAAACTACTCACTGACAAATTATTGATGTCAACGTTCCGTAAAATTTACGGTCGATATAATAGTCTTGATTACTCTTTTTCACTCAGTGAAATGCTGAGTTGCTTGTTCATTGGCTGTTGTTGAGACGTCTGTACCAAGCACACACGCCTCATACTTAGACATTTCACTTAATATAGATGCAGACGGGAAAATAACAACTAAGCTATAGTAAGCTATATTTTTTTTAATATTTACATACCGACTGTAATTTCCTGCATTACAGTTATACAGAATGACTGTATTGTTGTATCAATGAAATCAGTGATCTAAGTGTTAACCGCTAGCTGGCGTAGGAAAACCTGAATATCTAAGAAACCCCTTCCATGACCATGTTACGGCAGCGATTTGTCGGACAAGTATTCTCTGAACATATGAATGAATCAATAAATAATAAAATAACACACATTCATTCCGATTTTTTATTTAAAGGCGTGTCCATTGCCACAAAAATCACTGAAAGAAATTGAAACCACAAGACTAGGCCTGCATCTGTAGCACACTGTAGATGCCCATATCATAGGCCTATTGCTATAGATCTAGGTCATGTAATGAAAAGAAACACAGGCCACAGAAATGAAAATTTGCTTCGTGGTTACGTTGCTTGTAAGCAAGTTGAAAAGGGAGTCAGGTCTAGTGCAATTTTTCCTGCATCTCTGATAAACAGCTTGCTTTTCCGTCACCATATAGACTATTCCTGTCAACAATTCGTCACTCGCATCGCGTGAAATCGACTCTCAGTTCACCTCAAATCCTATATATTGCTAGGCTAATTACCAGGCCCATCTTGTTTTTCACAACCTGTAATGTTAATGTCGAGCATAAGTAGTGTTCATAGGTTTCTCAGTAAATTGACGGGATACTCTATGTGATCAGCTGGTAAAAACTGAAGTCTGAATTGACATGGATCTATTATAATTTATAGGCCTACACGGATTTTCCATAACGAACGTGTCGATAATTATCTTTTAAACAGAACAATAAACGTTTGTTACTTCACAACATAATCTGCATATGCCTTGTTTCAATTTATTTGAAGGATTTGCAAGTGGGCTAGCCTATATACTGAAATAGGTCTACTTACGACATCGTCACCCCTTAACAGTTTACGGCATTTCCCAGCTGATTCACCGATTGGTAAAATATCAAATAGAATGGCTACTTCCAGTTGTCATCACCGAATATTAACAGTCACACTCAAACTTTCTGTGATATATTCCACAGATAAAATATCAGAATTCAAACGAAAATTTGTTGTAAACAACGATCATCTGTTGCTATCCAAATCGCACATGGTAGGCCTATCAGCCATTTGCACACGGCCCATTCGTGCAACTCTCTTCTGACACATTTAACCCGCCACTACTAAATGGTCAAATATTACAAATCGCGAACTAAATCTGATATTAAGTATTCAAATTGTCCATATCACTAGTTACTTTCAAAATGACATAAAAAAAAGAAATTAAATCTTAATTTCATTAGTATTTGCGATCAAAAAAAAGAACTACTTCTCATGTCAAAACAGCTGTTGAGCCATTACGTCATATGAAAACACCCCCTGCAAAGTCAGTGTTCTGGGATGAATTTAGTAACCAGTGGAGTACAGTTTCACTAAAAAATGGTAATGTATATAAATATAATGATTGTTTTTCATTTTTTGAACATCATCGGGGTATAAAAGCAATAGCTCATGGAAAAAAATCATTGTGCAGCACTTCGTGCTACACAAGGCCATTTTTTTATTCCGACGCAAGGCCATTTTTTATTCCGACACAAGGCCATTTTTTTTATTCCGACACAAGGCCATTTTTTTATTCCGACACAAGGCCTTTTTCACCCTTTGTGGTCCTACTCCTTTAAAAGTACATAGGCTATGTATTGGTATGTGCCAAGAATATCATTAAAAAACCCTACAAGCATCTAGCGGGAAATTGGAACATAGCGATTAATAAACAGTTAAACACAAACATTTATTTTCATCAATGTGAAATTTAACATTTCTTAGGTAATGTATTAGTATGTGCCAAGAATATGGTTTTATCAGTTTAATTTTGTTTTTCATTTTAGGAAAATACTTAAATGTGCTTTAAAATGTCTTGTATTTTTTCTGCCTTTTTTCTGATAAAAAGATAGGTTGGACGCTAAACATAAAAACTTAGAATGGCCTTATGAAATAAACCCCCATTGATGTGTTGTCTGTATATCAATATTTATACGTGTGGAAAACGTATATAGCCCTAAGAAGGAGAATACAATATCCCAATCGATTAGAATTTGTCATACAGAGCTTAAAATGTCCCAGATGAAATATAACCATAAAACAACAGCATTGAAACTCAATACATATAGGTTCTACAGGCATATAAAGTTATATGCCCATGAGTCAAAATTGAAATAATGATGAACTTCAAAATGTAAAATTAAACGTCACACCTGTTCCAGATCTATTAATAAATATTATTTCTGTAATCATCAGTTTGGATACCATTTATTGCTGTCTTACTCATATGCAGCTATTAGTTTTACAAAACTTCAAACAAAACAGAAACAATGATACATTTTGACCTACATTTTTAAAAGTACCATCAAAGCATACTTTACCAGATATCAAATTATAATATAAAACTGTAACATGATGTAAAACATTCATATTGGTCAGCCACAGCTACTTATAGTACGTAAAGTTCAGGTGCATTTAACCATTAATAAATGTATATATGGCGCTTTATACAGCGACTACCGGTAAATATATTTACAATATATTTTGCCCAGAGGGTAGTTGTCATGAAGGTATCTTGTATGCAAAATCTCAAAACCAATATGATAACAGTAGTGCCATTTGAATTTAACCGCCACTGATGACGTCATCAGAATGCTGGCTTCTGATTGGTCAATTCAAATGACACGCCGGAGAGCCGCCTTTGACGTCATAACCGGAAGTACGTCATACCGGAAGTGATGTCATACCGTAAGTGCGTCATACCGGAAGTGAGGTCCTGTTGTCATGGCAATAAGGAGAAAGATCCAATCGTTGAGCTTGGAGGCGTGTCTATGACCGGACGTTGAAGGTTGTGGAGGCAGCCATCTTGGCTAAGGAGCCAATGAGAGCCTTCGTAACAAGAGGATGGGGTCACGAGAGGTCACGAGAGGTCACGTAAGTTCACGAGAAGTCAACGGTTAGAGAGAGAAGTTTTTAGAACCGAAATTTTGGGTTTTTCTAGTTTTTAGCTGAGAGTGAATCTATTTTTAGAACAGAAACTTAGGGTTTTTCCAAGTTTTGTGCCAGCAGTAGGTGAATCACCGTCTGTTAGAGTGAAAAGTGCGCATGCGCGGAAAGCGGTTAGGCCGAAAAACCGTGAGCAGCTTACATGTTGTACTAAGGCGTCGGTGAGAGTGATGCGCAATTGCGGAAAGCGGTACCGAGCTCGTAACCGTGAGAAGCACATGTTGTATAAGGCTTGTAGAGTGAAGTATGTACAAAGGGGGAGATCACTCTGTATAGCCTGTATGAGTAGGCCAAATGTGGAGATCACTCTGTATAGCCTGTATGAGTAGGCCAAATGGGGAGATCACTGTGTATAGACTCTATAGGTGAAACATCACTTTGTATAGCCTGTATAGATGAAACAAAGGGAGATTACTCTGTATAGACTATAGGGGTGGAACAAAAGGGTGATGACTCTATATGGACTGTATACACTAAACTAGAGAGGAAGGGTGGGTAGTGAAACAGGAAGTATAGGGAGGGTAGCTTTCTTGGCTATGGAATCATGGAATATTCAGTTTTTTCAGGGACTGACTAATCTCACGGCAGGAGAGAGAGAGAGAGAGAGAACCATAGAACATGAAAGTGTGTAACGTACTCAAAGTTTGCAAAAGTGATCAAGTGTGTACCGTTCTCATGTTTCAAAGTTTGTCAAAGTGATCAAGTGTTTGTATCGTTCTCAAAGTTTGCAACGTGTGCAACGTGCTAAGTTATGAAGTCTCAAAGTGACACAAGTGACACAAGTGACAAAGTGACAAAGTTGTATGAAGTTGTTCACTTACGTCGTTTCAACACGTATCAAAGTTCAGATTGTGAAAATAGTATCTGTATTATTTTATAGCGTTTCTTGTACTACTGTATATAAAATAAAAAATTAAACAGTCACCCAATTTTTCTGACGATGTTGACTCTTCGAGCTTCGGCTGCCAAATGAGCTCTCAGAGGTCTAACTGAACTTATTCTCAAGTTTTTAATGTTACTATTTTTAGAATTGTCTCGTTTTGAAATTCTATGTAATCAAATTTGATCGATCAAATAAAAGAAATAACTTACTTACTATAGGTTAGACTTACCACTACAATATAACACATACAAAAACTGCATAGTTTCAATTAAGATTTCTTCTCATAAAAGTTAGGTGGCCCTTAAAAGAGCCGTTAAATTATTGTTGTTGGTGAGGCCTTTTCCCCGTCCAGCAGACGTCGCAACTGACTGACTTGGGCTTCTTTCTCCTCGATCAGTCGTCTTATTTCTGTAAACTGGTGACTACTTTCAGAAAATTGCAATTGGATAAAGATCCCGTCAGACGTCAAGAACTGTTAGAATTAGGTAGAGACGCTTTATTGAAATGGTTTGGTATGGGGGCTAAAAAACTTCTGTCTAGTACCATTCCAGTGACTAAACCTACAGCAACGTTAATACAGAGAAATGCTGATCATTTAAAAATCATTGCTGACCCAAAAGCTGATGAAGAAGCTAAGAAAACTGCTATCTCAAAACGGGGAGAAGCAGGGTTCTTAGGTGAGGTAATCATTCGATCCCTGTTACACAGGGCTAGTCGTCTGAAGAGGAAAACTGCACCTAAAAGAAAAAAACACCCTCTCCCCCTCAGCAGAAAAAGAAAAGAAGAACCCTAAGAAGAAGAGCCCTGAGAAGAAGAAGAACCCACCATTGGCTCTAAAACTAAATCTGAAACAGATTCGTGAAGCTAATACATTGAATCAGGCTTCTCCTACACGAATACCGTCTCCACCTGTAATCAACAGTCATGTAGCAGGGACTTCTGCTACTGCAACATCTATCTTTGGACAACCTTTGAACGTCTTCCTGGTAGACCTAATATAAAAATTACACAACGGAAACAACCTTTTATTACTAAGACTAAAGCAGTCCAACAGTCACTGAATGTACCTAAGAAGTCTACTACTACTAATATACCCAAGTAGTCTTTGTTATTTCCCTTATTACCAAAACCTTTAACTGCAAAAGATGTATCATCTCAGCTGAACAAACATGTTACATCTACTCCAAAGTCTACTCGAAAGTCTACTCGTTTACCTTCGTTTGCTTCTACATTTGGATCTCCCATCACCAGTCAGCCTAAGACACAGGCTACTTCATATATGAATACCTACAAATGTCTATAGTGTCGGGCTCTTTTTACTACGAGTAAAGAACTTCAAGATCATAAACGACTTCAACATTGATATAGGTTTATAAAACTACCTCAGATCATGTATTGAGTCATTTGTATAGAATACTTAGTTGTACTTACATCATGGCACCACGAAAAAGTAAGCATGGGCTTGAATCTCATGCTGCTTTGATTAAAGTCTTAGGACAGAAGCAGTATCCTATTGAGTTTAAAAAGATGATCTTACGGTATGCCCCTGATGATACGATCATGACAATTTGTGAAGTAGTGTATAACATCTTTAAAGGAGTGATTTCTTTAACAAAACACCAGAAACAACACTTGGGTTCAAAGAAACGGGTCTTAAGAAAACTAGTTCATCCTCAATTGACTGTCCCTCAACGACGTCGTATTCTAACGAAGCAACAGGGTGGTGTTTTACCTATCTTACCCTTATTAGCGCCATAACTAGGAGCCATAGCTTCTCCTGTCTTAAAATCTATTCTATAACCATGAGCACACGAAAAATGATCTTAGTTCCCGAGAGGACCATGGAGGAACTCAAACATCCTTTGCCTCATACACCTGAAGTAGCATCTTCGGTGCGTTTAGGTAATGAATTAGATGCGATTGTAGATCATGATGATTTGACTCCTGAAGCTAAGGTAGCCAAGTTTGGTCAAAAACTTCATCGATACCGTACGTATCTACAACAAGCTCGTCATCCTGTAAAAGAGATACCTTGGTCTCAGAAAACAGATAAAGTCAAAGAAGTCAAAGATGATGTTAAAACTTAAATGTCTCCTGATGATCAAGATCTTATGACAGCTATTACATCCAGTGTCACTGCTCCATTAAAACCAAAAGTCCCTTTGTTATTTAAACATCTCAAGAAACATTCTGATATACTAACATGGGAAAAAGACGGTCAAATACAATACAAAGGGAAGACCGTACCTGGGACCAATATGGTCGATCTGGTAACTGATGCTTTACGGACACAACCTAGAAAAGGGTATCAACCCTCGGGACTTGATAGTTTTGTAAAAGGATTAGTGGAATCGGATGTCCCTATCAACCTATCGAAAACAAAAGCCTATGAGTACCACTAAACCTCTGGATGATGATGATGATAACACAGGGTTCTATGTCGCTATTCCTACTCTTCCTTCTACTGACATAAAAGATTCTACAAAGACACCCCTTAGTCAGAAAATTGTGAAGGATTGGCAAAGATTGACTCCTACGGCCTGGTCTACCATTAAAAAATCTCAAAAGAGTTCTCATCTTCCAGAATTGATCAAAACTCAAAATCTTCGCAAAATGCCAAATTAGCATCCATCTATTATGATCCTTCTAATCGGGGTGGATATGCAGGTGTACAGCCTCTCTATCGGGAAGTGAAACGTCGAAAGTACCTCATTTCTCTAAATATGGTCAAATAATGTTTGAAATGATGGGTATACGTTTCTTTTATGTGTCATTGATGTTTTATCTAAATATGCTTGGGTCATCCCTTGGAAAAATAAATCTGGAAAAGAAATATAAAGGCAAATAAAGGACGAATGGTATACAATCCGATAAAGGAAAAGAGTTTTTGGTTTCAAAGTTTCAGTATTAAAACAAGCTTTCAAAGGACCCGAAACATGTGGAGTACCCGTTTCGTTATGACACCTCATATTGTTCGATCGTATCATTGTAAGTAGAAAAGAAGTCAATCCTTCAATTGTTTAGAAGTCGTGAGACCTTATATTCTTATTCACGAACGTTTCATGAATCAAAAGAAGAAAAAATTCCATTTCATTTAGATTACGACACGACAAAATGACAATTTAGTACATTGTATGCGATATATCCCGCTTTCAAAGGTACACACGCTTCCTGAAAGCTAGCAAGCGCTATGTAAACGCGACGAGATCGTAAATTTTCCACATTTTAGTAATACTCATCACATATGGAGTTCACGTCGATATGCCATGCACAACATTGACGTTACTACTACTCATGACAAATGTTGACAAGCGAAAACCGCGTTTAATGTCAACGTTCCGCAAATTTTATGGTCGGTATGGTATCTTGTTTGCGTACTCGGTAGAAAAGTGCCTTTTCCATAGAAGTCAACGAGGATGCTCCTCACGTGTTTCATTGGACTTGTTAGACTCACGGCGGGTGTGACCGGTGGGAGACCTTATATGGGTACCCCCGTGTTTTCATTTTTAATCTAAGCCTATTGATTTATCCATCTGCCCCTTCTAAAAGCCGTCCATTGCCCACGTTTCATACAGGTGATCGCGTACGTATCAGTAAAGTAAAACGTACATTTGATAAGGGATACTTACCTACCTGGACCACGGAACTATTCACGGTCGAGAAAGGAGTACCTGATCCTTATCCTTATGTGTATTTCATCCAGGATGATCATCAAGAACGATTGGAAGGTACGTTTTACGAATCTGAATTACAACCCGTTGTGAAAACAGATGATGTCTATGAAATCGACGAGATTCTCGATCATAGAAAAAGGCGCGTAAGTAAAAATCGAGTTATAGAAGAAGTGAAGGTACATTGGAAAGGATATCCTTCTACTTTTGATTCATGGATCCCCAAATCCAACTTGATCGACAAGTAGGCTCGGTAAGCCGAGTGTCTATCAGAGTCAACAATGAGCCCACCGAGCAACAACCCGATAGATTGAGTCATACTAGTACTACTTGGAAATGGTGCGAAGAAATCATACCTCGGAATGAAATTGTATTCTTTGTTCAAGTAATTCTTGCCTTTACTATCATCATAGCTTGCATCGTTCATTTGGCTTTGAAAGATGACAATAGTCAGTTCTGGATGGTTATGTTAAGTTGTTGTATGGGGTACATCATGCCTAATCCTAGTATGAAACTACCCTCCAAAGCAAATCATTTAATCTATAAAGGCTTCAAGTTCCCACGTTTGAATCCATTCCTAAGGACTGTATTAATAGTGACACATTATGACACTCATCGTTCATAAAGGGGTACCTCGTCAGAAAGGCTTTGGGTTTCTCTTCCCTAAACTGACTCAATCGTTAACGAGAACAACTCATGGTCTGATCTCTCCTCAGAGAGGTGGGATCATCAATCTATTAAGACTTGCAAGACTTGTATCGTCAATACACTCGTAGGAACATTTAGTCCCAGAGCATCTGGTATGCAATATGGCAAAGGTATTTGGTCAGACTTTCTCAAACCTACCATGACGAAAGCCATTCCTCATGTAGCTAAATTTGCTTTGAATACGGGCATGGATGTGATACAGAATAAACGTTCATTGAAAAATTGAAAAATCAAAGGACAAGGCGATGAGTATTTGGATTTGAGCCAGACCTATGTGTACGTAGAAGCTAAAATCGTCAAACAAGATGGAACTGATCTAGCCGATGATAGTCAAATCACCCCCGTCAACAATTTGCTGCAAAGTTTGTTTTCCGAGATCGATTGTAATCTAAATGGACAAGTGATCACTCCTTGAACCGATACCTATCCCTATCGACCTTATCTCGAAAGTTGCTGTCCTTTTCTAACGAAACGTTAAAATATCAAATTAGTGCTACAAATTTATGGTATAAGGATCAACCTGGACGATTTGACAAGTTGAATCCTCATACCGATGATGTTGCCGAGAAAAACTCAGGATTAGTTGATCGTCATGAACGTATCTGTGAAAGTAAAACCTTTAATATGATGGATCGTCTTCATTTGGATCAGATCTGTTTGAACAGAAACGATTTCTACCTAATGGTATAGATGTACGCCTAAGGTTTAATAGAAGTCGTAAATCCTTTTACATGATGTGTGGAGGAGGTGAATTAGGATATTTGAAGATATTACAAATTTATCTAGTGGTACGTAAAGTGAAACCCATTGCAACCTTACTGAGTCAAATGAACGAACAGATGAATACCAGTACTGCTAAATTTCCCTTGAGACGTGTAGAAGTGCAAACGTTTACCATTCCTGCTGGGACACTGCTAAGATTTTCATTTGTATCAAGGTCAAATGCCAAAACGTATAGTAGTAGGATGGTGCAATGCCGATGGGGATGCGACAAAGAATCCTTTTTATTTTCAACATTTTAAAGTCAATAAAGTGGATGTAAGCATCAATGGAGAAAGTCTTTGCACTCGTCCTTTGGAACCTGACTTTGAAAACAACTTGTACTTGCGATCATACTTGAGCTTATATCAAGGATTAGGTCGATTAGGAGAAGACTGGGCCCCTTCCGTGACCATTGACAACTATAGAAGAGGGTTTACCTTGTGGTGTTTTGATTTGACAGCTGATCAACACAATGATCAGAGCAAATTACACTGGATAAAAACAGGAAATTTACGTATCGAACTTTAATTTGCTCAAGCTTTAGCAGAGAGTGTGAACTGCATTGTCTATGGAGAATTTGATAACGTATTAGAAATCAACAAACAGAGAGAAGTGGCTATAGACTATTGAAACCATGCAAAGTATTCAAGGCTTGATTGCTCATCAACTAAATAGTATTTTATCACGAGACCCTTATGTAGGACCTTCGTTCGGCGGAGTATACCCAAGAGACGTTTTACCGGACTATCTACCTTATGGCAAACATTCATTTATCGTCAATACGGATCCTCACGATCAACCAGGAGAGAATTGGGTCAACAGACTGCTGAATATTTTGACTCTTACGAGCTACCTCCATGGATCCATCCTGATATCTATCAGTTTGTGAAACGCCATGCACATCGAGTGATTTATAATTAACAAATGTATCAACACCCTCGCACCAAAGTTTGTGGACATTACTGTGTGTATTATTTACGTCAAAGACTTCGAGGTGTCCCTAGTCATGTTTTATTTCAATCGTTAAGTCGTCAACCTAGACCACGAAGAAGAAACATTGATCCTTTACTAAACGATCGTTTTATTTGGATATGGTTTAGAGAGCAATATCGCATACCTGTACCTGAATCAACAGTGTATCAGTCCTGTCAGTCACGACAAGTATGGATTTAATAACGTCAAGGAATCCGAACCGACCGATCTAGGACAAAAGCTGACGTTCTTTTGCTCCGCGCTGTATGGGCAATATCAACCGTAGTAGTCAGACGTAATAAACTCTTTGTTGTTTTTTTTTACTTTATTATTATTATTTTGGTATCACTGTACGTAGTCTTAGAGGGACGGCCCTAATCCTCCATGAACTACTTCTAGTTTGAGCGGGCTAATAAAATGTTGAGTGAATAGACTTGTTTATGAGTTATTTATGAGTTAAAAAACAATATAAAGTAGAAAGAAAAGGTGGAGGTGTGCATGAGAGAGAAAACAGAAAAAAGAAATGAGAGAAAGGTGAACATGTAAAGAGAGAAAAGAAATGAGAGAAAGGTGGAGAGAGAGAAAGAGAAGGAATGAGAGAAAAGAAAATAAGAGAAAGAGAGAAAAATAAGGGAAATGGGGACGAGTACAGAGATATGATTCAGAGATCACGTGACTTGTTGGGTTTGACATAGGCTGACATCCAATCAGAGTGCACACAGAGAGAAATCATGATTGCAACTGTATGAATGATCTGCTGTTCTCTATTACGCAGAAGAATGAAACATCAGATACGATGTACTCCTGGTTGGAATACTTATGTACGTGGTGTGAAAACACCCGCACATTTTATAGGGACTGTGTATCATATGTTTGATGATGAGATTTTTACGACAGACCGCTTATGTGTATTAGAAACCTTTACAGAAGATGTAAGTGCATTACTTCAAAAATCTTATCTATTGGGAGATCTACGGTATAATCCGTGACATGATCGAGATACAATTGTTTACAAGCAACTAAAAATACATAGATGAGATAAGAATGTCACGTGATTCACTCAGCTATTAAAACTGCAGTTCAGACTTGAAACGGATCAGATAAGTTTTTGCTTGTGGACCACTGCACTAGTTATTTTCGTCAACATCAACTACAACATGGAGCAGAGATACAGTCAATCCATTGATAGTCAATGATGGTGTACGCAGAAGCCAATTAAACAAGATGTTAGCCAACACTCAATGTTACGGTTTGTGAGACGATCATCCGGCAAAATCAACATTCCTGTCTGATGATGTATGATGACGGCACAATGATGTTTCACTACTTTGACGAAATTAAATTTTGGAAAAATTTGAAGAAAGTTTAGAGCAATCCAGCATTCCTAAAGCATTTAGAGACGTCTACAAACAGAAATTCTACTGTCCAGATTGGAGAGCTACTCAATGGCGCAAAGAAACAGACCGAAACAGACTTTGGGATACGGTGTATCGTTTGATGGAACTGGCACCCCGTCTCCATAATGAAGTGACAGTTTAAGAATTGTTTATTTGTTCATTCAATTATTGTACATTTTCCAGAGGGACATTCCCCTAACCCTCTGCGAAAATAGTTTGGTTTCTTTTATTAACGGGGAAAATTAAAACATGTTGCATTCCAAATTATTTTTGTTGTTTATGTATTTTATCTGGGTATAAGGTGTGCATCTATAGTATAAGCATAGTACTAGTACACGGTAGACACAAAGGTACAAGAGATAGATGGTGTAAAAACACCATTGAGAGACTATGAGAAATAGTAGTAGTATCACAAAATCTATGAAAAGTACACGAGCTATAGAGATTCTAGGTAAAAAGAAAATAAGGATACGAAGCGTAACAGTGTGTGTAACACAACTCTATGAGACGTACACGAGCTATAGAGATTCTAAGTAAAAGATTCAGAGAATAAATAAGCCACTGGTGAAATAAAAGTGACAGTAAAACAGGTGGCCAGATGTCTAGACACAGATGTCTAGACGTAGATGTCTAGACAGAAAAATCGTCAACAACACGTGTCCAGATAGCAAGTGTCAAAAAAAGGTGGCCAGATGCCAAGTGTCAAAAATGTCAGAAACAGGTGTTCAGATGCCAAGTGTCAAGAACAGGTGTTCAGATGCCAAGTGTCAAAAATGTCAAAAACAGGTGTTCAGATGCTAAGTGTCAAAAATGTCAAAAACAGGTGGCCAGATGTCTAGACGGGGAAAAAATCAATACGTGACGTCATTCACTCTATATAAGCTAGTGCTGCTCGAGTCTCGGTATTAGTTCATTATCATGGATAACTAAGAAGATGTACCATCGGAGAGTGATTTACATAGAAGCATTCATCGGTGTTCGTCGAAGAAGAGAAGATTGATAGTTGTGAGGGCTACTCCACGTAGGTCCGCGTTTACGAGCCGTCCATTGCCACCACCACCTTATAGACCTAGGACACCACAACCTATACCTCCTCCGTCAAGACATGTGCCATCAGTACCACCGATGCCTGAGGTGGAACATGCTATGGCACAGTGTGATTTGAGGGTTCACTGGCAACGCCAAATAAGACAGCTGATAGAAGAAAAGGAGATGGACGTCAGGTACTTGCGAAGTCTGCTGGATGACCAATAGACTTTTTCTCCAACGAGAAAAATTCAACAGCCCTTTTAAGGGCAACCCAACTTATTAAAAAAGAAATCTTCACTAAAGGTATACAGGGTTTGTGTTACTCTGTAGCGGTGAGTTTAAAAAATAGTGACTACACACTACTTATCCGCGTATATTCAACATTAAATTTTATTTCATTTTTGTTTTTGTTATGTATTCACTTCATTAGATGAAAGTCTAAATATAGTTCAGGTTCTTCAGCCTGTGAAAACTCATTTGAGATCCGAAGCTCGAGGTGTTGACATCATAAGAAAAATCCACTAGTATCAGCATAGGGTGAGTGTTTCATTTTTTTATTTGATAGGACAAGATTATTTTCCATGCATTAAAAAATGATAAATATCTCAGAAAAAAAGTCACATGACTAGAGTATAGGTTCATTTAGACTTCTGAGAGCTGATTTGCGATCCGAAGCTCGAAGAGTCAACATCGTCAGAAAACCACTACCAGCATAGGGTAGTTTGAATTTTTATTACCATAGGTTTAGAGTTTACCGTATGAAACAGGTACAAACAGTAAATTCCAATATCTCAGAAAAAAAGGTAAATAGCAACGTTAATAAGGCTTTCATTACTTATCACTTAATTATGGTAACAGGGGAATACCCCATCATCGTCTAATAATTGTTCATTCACTCTAGACCTCAAAACTCCATCACTATACATTTACTCTACAAGACTTAGTACAAGCTTGAGTCGAGCTCGGCCTACCGCTTCTCGCACTAGCGCACTTGAAACAGGACTCTCGCCGACTAACTCACAGTGACGAGCTCGGCCTACCGCTTCTCGCGCATGCGCAATTGCTCATTCTCACCGACAGTGGCGACACCTACTGCTGGTTTCACAAACTTGGAAAAACCCATAGTTTCGGTTTTAAAAATAGATTCACTCTCAGCTCAAAACTGGAAAAACTAAAAGTTTCGGTTCTAAAAATAAATTCACTCTCAGTCCAAAACTGGAAAAACCCAAAGTTTCGGTTCTAAAAATAGATTCACTCTCAGCTCAAAACTGGAAAAACCCTACTTTTCTACCTAACCGTCGACTTCTCGTGAACTCACGTGACCTCTCGCGACCTCTCGTGACCCCATCCTCTTGAAACAAAGGCTCTTATTGGTTCGTTAGCCAAGATGGCCACCTCCACAACCTTCCTCCTTCGGTCATAGACACGCCTCCAAGCTCAACGATTGGCTGTTTCTCCTTATTGCCATGACAACAGGACCCTCACTTCCGGTATGACGCACTTCCGGTATGACCTCACTTCCGGTATGACGCACTTCCGGTTATGACGTCACAGACAGCTCTCCGGCGTGCCATTATTTGACCAAATAGAAGTCAGCATTCTGATGACGTCATCAGTGGCGGTTAAATTCAAATGACACGCCGGAGAGATGCCTATAACTACTGATAACATTGCGGTTTGAGCTTCTTAAATGTTTTTCATACTTTCGGTTCTGGTTACTGGTTCGGCATGTCGATATACCTGGGCCTACCTGGTTAGATAAATGACATGCATGTTATACGTATAACTACGCACCATGAAATATATTTTTAGTCTTGAAAGGTATTATAATTAATGTCTAAATCAAACATGATATGCAGAGAATTAGAACGAGTTATCTAGGCCTAATATACTTTGAAATTTTTAGTTCGCGGGTGAATTTTAGATACATTTATCTAGCTTCACTTTATCAATTATAAAAAACGTAACGACTTTCGTTATGGCACCAAAATAAGCATCGAGATTTTATTTGCAAAAAGATCAATGGGTCTAATGAAAGTCATAGTTAGAAAGGTTTCAGGAAATACACTGGTAAACTTGGACATTACTATGCATGTCCTAAATTATTGACCTGAATTCGAAACCGAAGCATCTTCAGATATTAATATACACAAGTAGCAACACCTTCACACGTGTATGCGGGTGAAGGATGGAGACATCCTGTCTACAAATAATTCAGAATTTAAAAACTACCTCTGCCAGATGTATCCTGCTGAACTTGAGATCATTTAGACGACAAAGAGCAACAAATCGGCTTCTTACCTACATTTACTCCTGTCGATTGGAAAGGACGGTCAACTTCACACCTCCCTTAATGACAAACGCGACGATTTCAATTTCCATATAGCGAACATCCCGTTTCTAAGTAGTAATATTCCATCTTCTCCTGCCTATGGCGTTTTCATTTCACAACTTTTACGGTATACCACGACATCCTCCTCTTATGAATGTCCATGATGCGAGTCAAACGACTTGCCAATAAACAGCACGCACTGAATTACTTTGTTGAAAACTTGAAATCGTTACTAAGGAAGTTTTATGGTCGATTCCGGGATCTTCTTAAACAATATAAAGTCCCCCTCTCAGGAATGTTTGATAGTATTTTTGAGCACGACCATATACAGTGACTCCCTTTCGCCAATCAGATATAAAACTAACTGCGACATTTTACCGGTCTTGGCCTTTTCACCCTGTGTTACATACAAACAGGGAACGATGACTACTTCCGGACACCTAGTCTAGTCCCATCCCGTTTAAGATTTTTTTTATTTGTGTATAAATCATAAACATATTAACAAAATTATAATGCTTAAGACGATAGTTTCTGTCAATTAGACCTCATCAGTTTAACTCCAGTTATAAAAAATGCGTATTTTCAAATCAGAAAGTGGTATACTACGAGGCCAAAAACAGTAACAACTCTAAAATGAATTTAGAATTAAGTGCAAAATATTACTTTAGGATAAGGTTATCAGCTGGTACCGAAATACCATGTACTAGGTTTATATACACCCCGGAGACCCAAACAGTCCGCGAACATTGGCAAATATCTTGTGGTTATAAATACATCATATATAAATAAATCATTATTGAATGAAAATTACCTTTAAGATAAAATGGCCGAATGTTCAAGGAATATTTCTTATTATTTGTAATTTTATCAACCCTATGTATCTAGATGATATGATCTTTTCTATTGTTTAGACCAGTTTATTATTATCTGTAGGTTTTAAAGTGTTAAACAGCATGGTTGCACACGTTAGCATAGAACAATAAGTCCCTTCTTTATTATGTCATAGAGCCTCGCGTTCAAGATGCATTTTTACTGTATTTCATTCACAGGTCATTAAATCATTCGTTTCACGACTAAGTTTTGACAATGGCAGCTGTACTTATGATTGCATCAATATTTCCTAATTTCGAAGCAAACACAATTACAGGATATATTAAATTCCATGATTGGATTGACGACAGGTCAGTATGACTATATACCTCAGTTAAAGGTAATTAAGTCAGTGTCTTACCTTAATGCTGAAGATGAGTCACCTGTAGGCTTAGAAAGTACGAATATCAACCTTAAGATATTAATAGATGTTATATATGTATTATGTGTAAATATTGGTCCACAAACTCGAAATTTTAATAAAATATATTTCAAAATTTCATAAAGTACTTGATCCAAATCAGTGGAAATAATGTCTTAAATGCAATATTAACATTATCAGCAATGAAATATATATATATATATATATATATATATATATATATATATATATATATATATATATATATATATATATATATATATAGATATATATATATATAATGTGGCGATTCTGCAAATGTGATACTATCGGAATTTGCTATCCATATCAGTCGAAGTGTGTATGTACCCGTGTCTATGTTCTTTGGATTCTAACAAAAATTGCGAAGGTGTGTAATTTTAATTTTATAAAAGAAATTGGTTACCATAGAAATCATACTAGTTATGAATTAGACATCAAGTTGATTTACACAAAAAAAATAATATATCTACATCTATCTCTCTCTCTCTCTCTCTCTCTCCATGCAATACGTTTTTTAATGCCTATAGTTCATATGGATATAACAGGTCAACATGGGATGCCTACTCCTCTATGGCAGCCGATCCCACTTCTTGATTTCCAGGGGTACCTTGTTATTCCAATTTTACCAGATTTGTATCTATATCCTGGACATCTTAAGGATTTATACTCTGGAATCTGATTTTTTTTATGTTTCACAATTTAACGTCAATAAACTTGGCCATTGATGTATTACCTTTAGCATGATTGACAGCTGGCGTGCTGCTTAAGTAGTAATATCCATTTTCTCTTGTATATGGTGTTCATATCTCTCATATGCCGATATGCCAGGGTGTATTCAACACAAGATAGTTCACAGAGGAAGGCTATTTACTGATAAGTCGTTTTGACAAGGATATGAGGATTCATGTTTTAAGTCAACATTTCGCAAATGTTTTAGTCGTCATAATGAATTGTTTACTATTACTGTGTTTTGTTTCACTGACGGGACATTGAGTTATTACTACAGGGTTTTATGTTTAACTGACTGGACTTTGAGTCGCCTTTTCGTTGGTGGTTGTTGAGACGTCTGTGCCGGGGATTCGTTCCTCACGTGTTTCATTTTGACTTGACTGTGGACTAACGGCGGATGTGACCTGTCAAAAGGGGATGCTTACTCCTCCATGGTATCTAATCCCACCTCTTGATTTCAAGAGGTCCGGGTTTGTCCAATTTTCTTTACCGGATTTGTACCTTTGTCTTGGACATCCTAATGGTGATTTTTATATTTTTATATTTATACTTTGGTATCTGAGATTTATTTTTTATATTATCTGTTCGATAGAAATTTTTTAATCGTTTATACCAGAGTTGTGACGGTTGGAAGCTAATGCTTATTTCTCCATGGAAACCGATCCCACCTCTGTTTCTTCCGGGGATCAATTTTTATTCCAATGTTCTTTGGCTTTGTAAACTGTCATGTGAAACACTTACGGTAATATTTTGGTGTCTGAGATTTTTATATATTTCATTAACAATAGGAAGATAACAACTAATTGGAGATTAACGCGGGTAGTATATTATGAAATGTATTTCATATGAATAAAGATCACTAAAAAAGGGTCACAGTCTGTGAATGCCGACATGTTGAAGGCATTGTCACAAAGACAATTTTGTAAATTACAAATTCCAGCATCTGTTTAGATCCACATTAGAATAGATTACTCAATTAGCCACCATCGCAAAAGTGTAACTCACAAGGAATCAATAACTCGGCTCATATCTGTTGTGGTTTAGATTTTACTTTACACCAAGAGTGACATCAATAACACATATGGCGAAAGAAGCTGGTCTCTCTCCTCTTGATGTCAAAAACCTATATATAAATTTCATTATTTAATTTAATCACCTGTCCGCATTTCTCACAAAGTATAGGTTATATTTTCTGACAGGACAGGACAGTTGTATTGTATGTTTATATCTATTTACAAGTTAAAGCCATTCCAGTATTTTTAAATGTTAAGCGTCCGCGTGCGCTTTGGTTTAGGACATCGTATGTTAAAAAAAAACACATGCAACTGGTAACCCGGAAATGTATATTGTTCCTTACAACACATGGAATGAAAGAGTGTTACTTTTGAAGTTGGTTTGCTGCAGACATAAAGTTCAGATAAAATAAAGCTAATGTAGATTTACCATCAAAATTATAGGTACTCAAGCATATTGAGGGTGCTGTGGTGTACTCTGATTAGTAGGAACCGTTTACCAAACTTAATGACCTGATGACAATTATTTCTATTAAATAAGCACAATTATAATTCAGGAATCTTGTGTTTTGGTTCAAGTTGTGCGTTTTTTCCGATAAGGTAGTTAGGTTTTTTAATCCATGATGGACGCTTAACATAAAAAAAACTTGGAATGGCCTAAAGTTTACTAAAAGTATTCCCCTCCCGAATCTTATAGTGTTACAAAAGTTGTTTGACAGTACGTCTGAAATTTATCCTAAAATTCTCTAGTTCGAGTATTAACTCTAATCCTAAGTCAGAAAATGTCGTTTTTCTGTCTAAAGCAAATGTGTTTGTATACCTATTCATAATAAAAACTATTTATAATGTTATATGGATTATTGTTAAAACGTTTCAAAGTCATTGGATCAACTGTCAAGGTCATACACGTCAAGATAATATCTCTCCTTTACAAATAGGTAAAATAAAGTGTTGTACATGTAGCACAGCAGTAAATGACTCACATTTAATTAGTGCCAGATTCAATCCGCTGATTCCATAGACAAAGAATGGTGTTTGCTAGATCCGACTTGTTTTCCCAGTTAACTCGGTTACATTTACGTCATCGTCAGAGACTTATATCTAACTTGTAAAACTTGTTTATTTTTGTAGATAAATATTTAAAACAGAATAAAAATTAAAACTATCAATAGTGCTTATCGAACACGATAGTCGTATTTATCACGTTTACGTCGTGGAAATTCTGGTCAGTCTTGTGTTTTGTCCAGAAGTATGGCTAGCATGCGTTTTAGGTAATTGTTAGTGGCTCCATCGAGCCCATGACTTTGTGCATGCATATGCTATTGCGTTAACATGCATACATTTTCTCTGTCGTATTCGCTTTGCAGTTGCATCACTAACATGTATACTTAATTTGTGTTAAGTTATATTACTCTTCATTTGCATAAAGTTACATGGTTGTGTAATAAATGCCCAAGTTTTGAAATCGAAGAACATAATAAATAAAGTCCGTATATAAAGGATGAGGTTTTGTAAAAGTCTAGATATTATATTTATAAGATGGTAAAAATTGTACATAGATCATTTTGACAGAGTTTTACAGTGGTGAGGTAAAAGTCTGAATATTCATAAGATGATAAAAATTACACATGGATCATTGTGACAGAGTTTTACAGTCGTGGGGTAAAACATCTACGTACCGTTGTATAATAACATGATTCAATCTACGTTTCCTCATGCGATTCGAGTAATGTTTTTAAATCGTCTACTTTCTATCTATCTGTATTTTCTGGATAAGGTATCGATTGACATTGTAGAAATCAGTATATATATTTGAATATTTTCGTCGCACTCTTGGTAAATTCCGTTAAATGAATGAATTCATCAAAATATAATAAAATGAGTTCCCTTTAGATGAAAAAATTAATATTTGATTAATAAAACATTTTTAACCATTACCGTACAGGAATCATCCATCACAATAGATATGTTTACATGCCAATGAATACAACTCGAAGATTAGTGTTTAGATAAGTAATTCACGACTTTGATGTGCAATGTGTTCCATCTCTGCATTACACATGGGATATATTTTTCTTGTTTTATTGAAATATCGGGCTTCCACCAGACATTTCTGTTTCAGATATCTGCTCCTACTGAAACTAAAATACAATGTGTTCCATCTCCGATATTTGGCCTCTAAAACCATAATTTCTACACATGGAACATACATATCTATAATGTATTATAATAATTTTATCATATGTCTGCACTAAAAATGACTACATTTAAACATGAAATATGATAATTGTATCATATGCCTGTACTAGATATG